>VXBI01011644.1:70085-150839 GCA_013397375.1 Toxostoma redivivum
CGGCCGCTGGGGAGCGGGGCCGGGGGAGGCGGCGCGCCGGCCCCCAGCCAATGTGGAAGGCAGCGCCTCCTCCGGCCCGGGGGGGCGGACGGCGCATCCCCGCCAACGGGACCCGGCCCGGCCCCGCCACCCGCCCGCACCGCTTGGGGACAGCGGGGACCGGCTCCGCTCTCGCCCCGGGGCCGTGGGGTTGGCGCACCCGGGGGCCTGCGGAGGTTGGCGGCTGTGGCTGCCGTCGTGGGGCGTCCTCACCCCGTCCCAGTATTTCTTGTGGAACACCAGGGGTTTGACATAATTTATTTCCCGTTTTCTCAATACCCCTGAGTCCAGCCTTCGGCATTTTCGGGCTTATACGACAGCCGTCATGGCCTCAGAAGTGCTCGGGATTCCCTCATCTCTGAGGGGTGAAATGGCTGCAAAGGTGGACAAGCATTGGGCATAGCTGGAACGCTGAGCTTTATTCAACAGCCAGTTCCTAAACACTGTAATATCCAGCTGGCTTTGATCGTGTGTTTCTGCCTCTGCAGTGTCATACATATGTATTTGTCTTCACACGAATTAATACTGAAGCATGATAAATATTTATCATTTGACACAGTGTCTAAAGACATTAACTGGTCCATGTACCATTTACCTGAACTGGTACATCCACACGTGGGGGAGGAATATGTGATTTTCCTTGTTTATCAGGTTAAAAAAACACTCAACTCTTCACAAGTGACGGTTAAAGGTTTTGGTGACTGTATTTTTAGGGGTGTCCAACTCAAGATGTGCCTGCAGTCATGCAGTGACTCTTCCTCCTGAAGACTTCTAAGGCTGGGCCCCCAAGGGCTGAGGCAACCAAAATCTCCAGGCTCCATCCACCGAAGTGCATCTGCCAAGGAGCACAGCCTCATTCTCACAATCCAATGTTTTCCCTGCATCGAGTCCCAGAGCGAGTCTGCAAGATCATAATTACTGACTATAATTTTTCAGCCGCTGGCTCTTTCTGATGGTAATCGTTAAATTAACAAGAAAGGAGATAATTTCAAATGGCCCTCCCTGTGAGAAAAGTGGAAGGGGAAATAAAAGGCCAACTCATTTGTGCCCAGCTTGAGTTTCTGGTATTAGTCCGTCTGTTTGGTCATTCGGAAGTGGTGGGATGTAAAAAGAACTTTACTTAGGACTGCGTTAAATAGATGAGATTTCTCTTTAGCTGTGCATTTCAGAAAGTACTGACTTCTCAGAGGACTGTTTCTTTAATTGTATGAGAGTGTTGAGTACTTTTGCTTTCAGTGTGAACCTACCAAGTTAAACTTCTCTTCCATGTTTGTGGAGGGACACATCCCCTTTGCAAGTCACATCAAGTGGACATTATCAGACCAAAATCAGCCCACTGAGGGAATTTAAGGGCACATGTTACTGTTCATCCTACTTCCATATCCTTGGCTTGCTAAAGATTCCCATCCTGAACCGAACATTACTCCAGTCTCGGGATAATCCTTCTTTCCATCACTTCTAAACTTGGATGGTAGAGAAGGACGTTGCAGGGTTGAACACATAGTCATGACTACAGTTGCTACTGCCTGTTTATTCTACAAGTTCAACAAGAGTCAAGATGTATGGGTAGTCAGAAGTGATTCAAGCAGCAGTTATCAACCTTCATAACCATGGGGCACCCTGGGACCTCAAAAGCCTTGCACACCCCTCTTCCAGGATCTTGCTTGCAATTTAGCAATTTGCAAAGGGAAGGTTGTTGCAATCCTGTGACACCTGTTCACAGTGGAGCTGGTTTGAAAACCTTTGAAAAAATAGTTTTCCCCTGGAAAATGCAACCTTATCAAAACTGAAATGCTTTGTAAACTTGTGTTGGTTGCACTGAAAATGTAATTTAAAAAAGAATAGGTGGTGGAGGGATGTTCCAACAGTGTTGGAATGTCTCATTATGACGTTTCCAAGCTAAACATCTCAATTTCTTCCTTCAAAATGAGTTTTGGTTTCAAAATGTTTCCTTTTATATTATTTATTTCAAAATAATACAAAAATTTGGAAAGCTGAGTCACTTATTACCATCAACCTGAAATTAATGTTTTTGACAGCCTTCTCAAGGTAAGAATTCTGCTATTCTGATTTGGAGCAAAATATTAAACTGCAAACACATAGTGAAACTAGAATATCTGAATTTTGCTGGCTTCTCAACCACATGATGGAATTTTAGAACACACCTGCCTTTTAAAGTGCATGATTGACCACCTCAGATACTATTTTCTCCTGATTTGGGCTGTCATAAAGTCGATTTTCTTCCTAGTAGCTGATACACTGCTGTGTTTTGGATTTAGTATGAGAATTGTGTTGGTAACACACTGATGTTTTAGTTGTTTCTATGCAGTGTTTACACTAAGTCAAGGGTTTTTTGGCTTCTCACCTTTGTATAGACTGAGGGCAAAAGAAGCTGGGAGGACACGGAGCCAAGACAACTGACCTGAACTGGCCAGAGAGATACTCCATACTGTATGATGTCATGCTCATTTTGTAAACCTGGAGGAAAGCTGCCTGGGGGTTACTGCTCAGAGACTGGCTGGGCATCAGTCAGCAGGTGGTCAGCAATTGCATTGTGTATCACTGGTTTTGTGTACTCTAATTGTATTGTCATTATTACTGCTGTTACTATTATGCATCACTTGTTTTGTAAATCCATTTTCCCCCCTTCCTTTTCTGTCCTATTAAACTGTCTGTAGCTCAGCCCATGAATTTTGCTTTTTTTTCCCCCAACTCTCTTCCCCATCCCTCTGGGAGCAGGGAGTAAGTGAGCAGCTGTGTGGTGCTTAGTTGCTGGCTGGGGTTAAACCACAACATATTGCAACTGGGATTTCCTTCAGTTCTTATTTCAGGAGGAAGAGGGAAGGGGGTAACAGATGAGATAATCCAGCTGATCCTATGCTCTTTCTAAATTGCAAATTCTTGTCTTCTCAGTCAGATTTTTTTTCCAAATACTTTGATTTTATATTTTTATGAAAAATTAACTTTGCAACTTCAGGAATGTCCTTCATGCATTAAGCATTTTATTTATCGATTTAGGTTGATCAGAGGTGTGTTATGAGACCTTGATTATTTACTTTGAAAAATCTGTACAACAATCAGGTTAGATGCTTTGGTTATCTTAGAAAGATCACTTGCTTCCTAGTTTCGTACATCCTGCAGCACCATGACTGCTTTCTGGGTTTCTCCATCATTTCTTGTCAAGAGTGTTTCCTCCTGCTGCCTCATATAAACTCAAGAGGTCTTGCTCACTTTTCTCTCTTCACCCATAAGTAGAGCCAACCATCAAACAAGACATAAATGATGCACTTGGAAGTGTGCTCATGGAAGAAGCCAGTACATTAGTTTTTAACATTTATCCCACAGGCAGATGGATTTTCACAAGGTTTATGTGGCAGTTTTTGTTTTTGTTGCTTCAAACAAGAGAGAAGATTTGTTCTTTTGTCCAGTTTTTATTTATTTATTCATTTTAGGGGACTTTTCTGCTATGATAGCGATGAGCACTATGGGTGCACAAAATCCTTTCCACCACTTCTCAGGCATACAGTCTTTGAAGAAAGTTGAGGAGGATCTTCACTATAAGTACAGTTATGCCCCTGCACACCTTGAGGACTACAACAGAAATTCTTTCCAGTAAGGGGAACAAATCTTTGAAAAGCAAGACCTTAAACATTGGCCATTTCCTGTGGTAGCCTTCTCTTCCTAAACCACAGAGCCTGAGGAACTGACAAGTTCAGGTGCTGCTGCACACACACAAGTACTCCTAAAGCAACATGATTTTTGAGCTTTTCTACATTTTTTCTGCAAGCTGTTAAACAAGCAAGGTCAGTTTGTGACCCACCAAGTCCTGGTTCTCCTCCTTACTTGTTATGTGATGTTGGCCCTTTCTTTCTGTACTGTTGAACACCCACAGTTTTCACTGAGTTCAGGAAGAGCACCATGAGCTCAGTCCCGCGGGAAGTATTGCTGTTTGTCTTTCTGCACAGTTGCTGCCCCACTATGAAATGAGGATAATAATATCTTTTTTCTTCCTTCACTCTTAGGCTTTTCTGTTTAAACTATAAGGTCATCGAGGTGAGAACTGTCTCTTACTAGTGGTTTGTGAGTACCTATCACAACAAAGTCATAATCCTGTTTGTGACCTGCAGGCACTAACACATTGCAAATAATAACAATAAAAACCCAATCAGAAATTTCATTGTCCAGGAGCAGCTTTACTGCCATCCAGCAAATAAAAAAAACAGTCCAGGAAATGACAGAACCCATGAAAGTGAGTGGGTTACCCGAGGCCTTTGTTAATTGTCCAGCTCCATATTTAGTCAAATGTTGGTCTTTTTGAAAGGGTTGAGCTGCCAGGGGACCATTGCTGTTTGTATCACTGATGAGGCATGGCAGTGTCCTTGTTATGGGCTGTCCCCACAGCACACTTCAGCCTGTTGCTTGTATAGTAGTACAGTAGCCCTGCTCTTTCCCCATATCTGATCTTGGCTTTTTGACTTTGCCAGCTGCTGAGTGTAAGAGATGTGCTGTTGTTTTGTAAAGCAGGTGTCCACCAGCTAGGAACAGACCGAGGCCAGCACCTCATCTCACACAAAAGACCCATGAATAGCTCTCCTACAGTAATGACTTTGTATCACTACCACCCTGAACCAAATCAAAACCAGTGATGCAGGCATTCAAGACTCTCTATCCCATCATTAACTATCCCCTGAAGCTATCAAGTTCTCCAAATATTATTCTTTTCAGCTTCTTGCTTTGCTCTTTAAAATTGGAATTGAGTAACAATGAACCAATTGAGCTGCTTTTCTGTGTAATTTAGGTTATGAACTCAAGAAATTAAGGAAAGAAACATGTAACACAGTTAAGAATGCCTGTTTTGAAAAAATTCTCCATTTACTGCTGACAGGTGTTGGTAGCTATACCAGTCATAATGCAGTTGAGCTTAATCTTCTGCTCTATTGATATTTTGCGATGTTTTGCCTTTTCTGTTGAGGGTGGCACTGCAGAGTGCTAACAAGATTTTTTCTTTTGCTTTAATGGCAGTGATATTGTGCTGTGTCACGCTCCTTCCACCAACTCCTGACAAAGACAACAGAAGAGAAGAGCCAGAAGATTGGTGAGCACTTGCTAGGAGAAACCTCTATTTTAAAACATAGGCTTTCCCAGATTCAGAGGCGGGGAGTTGCTGATCTGACATCTGTCACTTGACACACATTTGTTGATGCTTGGGGAAGGAGCCTTAGAAATGTTCCTTTGGGCTGAAGTCCACTGACCCCTCCTCCTTTTTTTTGGTCTCTGTATGATGCTCTAGTCTTGGCTCCAGCAGGCTGGACAGAAGCTGCTGTGCTGAGTGTGAGGCCATGGCATGGTGCTCCCATTTGGATGGAGCAGCACTTTTTGGCTTCAACAGCTCTAACTGGCTCCATGTTCAGAACCATTCAGCACCACGTGCTCTGCTCCCTGTGGCTTGGTATTGACTCGCTCTTCATCGCAGGTCTCTGCAGCAAATGGCAGAAGTCTCACAAGCATTTTAAAGATCATGATTTTGGAGTCTCTTTCTCTGCAGAGTTTGAATCTGTGTCTGCAGCTCTAGGTAGTCATTCATGAGCTGCTCCACTAATAGTGCATAGAGCTTCGAGTGCCTTCTGTGGCATTTTTGCATGTTCCTTCAGAACCAAAAGCTGGCTGAGTCACGTGAGTTTATTTTCTCTCCACTATCTGAAAATTACGAAATGCTGATACAGGTGGAAAAAAGGAGGCTGTTTAGAAGGAGAGTGAGTATACTGTGTTAGAGACGATGGGCTTCTTTGACCTTGGGGATGGTACTTTTGAACGTTTGCATTGTATTTTTCTAACACAAAGGAAATCACCGCTCTGCTCCTAAGTGATCTTTCCATATTAGTGTTTTTTAAAATCTTCTCACCTTTTTTCATTAAATCCTGCTCTTTACAGTTCCAGTTCACCTGCATAGAGTGTTATGAGATGACTGAAAATAATTTTCCTTTGTTAATGTTTTTTCATCATTGAGCAATAGAGCAGTAATGAGGACACAAATCATCCTTTCATTATAAATATGCATAGCAAAGTGTAAAAAAGAGTGTGTTCCTAAAACAAATAAATAAACAAAACTGTGTGGTGAAGGGAAGGAATTGAGAAAAACAAGATGATAAAGCTTTTTCCTGATGCTCTACCTTTTCTAGTGTACAGGCATCAAAATCAGGAAAGTCTCCACGTGATGTTGGGTGCTCTGAATGCTGCGTTTAATGGAAATAGACATAGAATTGTATCTGCAACTTCTGTGCGATGCAAATCAATATCACTCATCAGTATGGCAAAAGAAACCAACAAATAAACAAACAAAACCCAACTAAAAACACAGCCTAAGATGACTCTAAAATAGATTGGTTCTTTCATGGAAATATACAGATTTGTTTTCTCTCTTGACTTTTGTTCACATTTTCCTTGTTCCTGCTAGATATGAAAACAACCCATTATGTAATTTTTAAAATAGGAACAGTGTACATCAGTCTCTATGGCATAGATGTTCAGTTCCAGCAATGAGAAACAAGTACAAGTTTGGATGAAAACTGCACATTTTCTAGCTCAAGTTTGTTCGAGATGTAGCTGTGTGGAGGAGGCACTTTTTCTGTGTATGTGTTTGTACAGCACTTAATAAAATGAGGCCATTATTGGAGGGTGAGGGAGAGGGCTCAGTTGCTATTGTAATGACTATAAACCTCAGCTAGGATAAAATGTACTCGTGACCTACTTCCTCATCCCTCCCCACAGGTTGCAGAGGATTGTGGCAGAGCTCTTCCCTGTTGTAGCACTCTGCTCAGTGCACAGTACAGGTGCAGCTGTACTTAAGGATCCCCGTCCTTCCCCAGGCTGGGTCTTCCCACCAGTTTTTTCTGCACAGGGACGCATAGGGAGTCTGGAGAAACCACTTAACCCTGTGCTTCAGGAGAAACATGTAGTCACTCCAAAAGAGAAATACAAACTTATCTTTTTTCTTCCAGTGACAGTCCTCAGGATGTATCACAGTCTGGTCCTCAGGAGACAGTCTGGCTATTTCTTTCGCCTCTGCCAGCTTTGTCATGCATTTACTACAAATATTACAATAATTGTGGCTACATTTTTTCATATGGTCAAAGACTGCTGATCCCTTCTTGTTCCACAAATTTGTTGTAGTGTCATACAGTAAAATGTATAGTTGCATGCTTGTTCTTACTAATAAAACACTTTGGTCACAGAAAGGCTGCCAGGTCAGGTTTTGTTTCTTCAGAATATTCACTTGAAATCTTACGGCACCTGTGTGACACAGAGGTCACTAGCACTTTGAGTTCTGTGAAGCAGGAGGGATGCTTGTGTGTGCTTTACAACTGCTTGTTTAAACAATAAAACCCAAATCACCAAGCTCAAGCCCATTCAACATTGTCTCTACTAGGACAAGGGGAGACTGAACACCATTAACTGTTCATTTCACAGCCCTATAATGTTCCTGGATCCACGGAAAAATAAATTCACATCCACGACAGCGAGATTCTGAACACAGATCAGCCTGGGATCTATCCATGCAGCTCACCTTGCAGGCTTAACTCAAGGAATAAAATGGGGCAAACAGCTAATCTAAGTGGTATGGGGTTTCTTCCAAAGAAATCCTTCTGTAATTGTGTTTTGGCACCACCTATCTTGCAACCCTGTTGAGAAGAGTTAGATTTTCTCACATCATTTTGAGGTTGAGAAGTGGGGGTTGAGTAATGTTCCTGCCACAGGTTGTGTTCCTGTAGCCATCTCAGAAATCCATTGTGTGTGTAAGACAGGTTCATTTTCCATCCTGGAATGGGTTTCTGTGCTGTGTAATGATTCTCCAGCTGCTTTTTAAGGTATGTATTTCTGATTGTGCTTATGAGATGATAGCTGAAGAAGTAATCATCAAAGCACAAAAATAGGGATGTTACCTGCCTCTTAATATCTGCCTCTTTGCTCTGGTGTGCTTCAGGTGCCATGACAGCTAAAGCAGCACATGGTTATCTGGAGCAAAGATGCTCCAGCAATAGTTTTAAACAGAAAGAGGGCAGGTTTACATTAAATTTTAGGCAGATATTCTTCATTGTGAGGATAGTGAGTCACTGGCATAGGTTGCCCAAAGAAGCTGTGGAGTTTCCCCATCCCTGGAAGTGTTCCAAGATCAGGCTGAATGGGGCTTTGAGCAACCTGGTCTAGTGGGAGGTGTCCCTGTCCATGGTGAGCGGGTTGGAACTAGAAGGTCCCTTTCAATCCAAACCATTCTATGCATTCACATTATTCACATTATGTGTTTTTTTAAGAAAACACTTTAAAAAATTAAGGAACAGACAATATGTTTTATCAAAAGGATACTCAACAGCATGATGTGTCCCTAAGAGAGCAAGAAGGAGCAAGAAGTCAAGTCTCTGTCTTGGGAGTATCCTCTGTGGTTGGCTAGGGAAAGCTGACTTCTGAACTCCAGCCTGGGGAGGAGATTTAGAAATGAAATTAAATGTGTTTTTTTTTTATAACTACCAAATATTTGGATTCACAGTTTATATTGCAAAATACTAGAAAACAAGAGTGTCATTTAAGGACTAAGATATGGACTAAACTGTTTTATTACCCATGATCTAATTCCCTGTTCCTGTTTCTGAGGCCTGAGCTTTTCTTCTGCTGGTCTGTATTGGCTCCAGCTCAAAGAGTCATATAACTGACTGAGTCAATAGCAGAACTTTCAGCACCAGCACCAAGAGCCATCTTGGATAAATGGAAGCAGGGGCAAATTCTTCAATTTCTCACTTTTCCTCAGTGATTTATAGGAGCTATTTTTATTAAAACCTTCTTGGGTGCTTCTCCTGCAGCAGCTGGGAGACCATGTGATGAGGATTTTCTATTAAATCATAGACAAAAGAGTCAGAAGTGCTTTGTTTACTTCAGAGTTGGCTTTCCTCTGTTTCTGCAATGTTTGTTTCCCTTAGGGTAACCAAGAATACTAGAATGCGACAGAAAAGCCCTGACAGATGCTGCAGCAGCAGAATTTCTCTGTTCAGATGGTATTTTTAGATGAAAAGGTGTGAGACATATTTAGCTTGTTTGTCAGGAAATTGTTTATTGGTTAACTCTTTTTTAGAGCAAGAGATAACCATCTGTTTTAGCCCATTAGGTTGTTTAGGAGGCTGTCCTGTGAGACCACACTTAACTATTGCACTGAGTAAGAAATGAAATAGTATGGCAATAGCAGGTACTACTCTGTCACCACAAACTAGGGGATATCTTCTCTCATTAGCAGTGGTACATTTGTGGTTAAGTTATTCACAACTGGAGTGTGACAAAAGACATAAAGCTTTCTCACCTATTCACATTGTTTAAACTGTGAAAGAGTTTCGCCTGCATGCTTGCTAAGTCAGTTTTCTGCTGATTTCAGTGTAATTGGATGACCTTAAAAATGGAATTTCTATAGCAAGGGTTGCAGAATCAAATTCTGTTGTGCCTGATTTTTGTCCTATATGCAAGTCTGTGTAACTGTGCCTTCTGTTTGCTTTGTACTGTCCCCCCAACACACACACCTTCACCCCTTTGGAATGGGTATTACTATGGAAACAATTGTGTCCTTGCTATTGTTAAAAGCAGCTGAGTGACATCCAGAAACCCCATATCTCACAGAAAATTGTAATAGTAAATCATCTGACCAGCTATTCTTAGCCATTCTTTTCCTCATGTAAGAGAAGGATGATATATAAAGGGAGATTATATGAAGGAGCTTTTTTTCGCTTGTACAAATTTATGACCACTCAGCTGAAGCACAGGAGTAAAGGTAAAAAACCCAAGGCATTTCATGAGTAGCAGAATTAATGAAGCCTAGTTCCCTATGGATCTGTATAGCCTGTGGTTGGATTCTCTGATGACTAATACAATGCTCACCGTCTGATCACATAGTTTCTTTTAGCAGTGACATTCAGAATGCCTTTGTGCCATGTGGATCCTCATGTATCTAATAACAATTGAGTTCAAATTGCAGCTTTTTGTCAATGAGGGTACTGACATTGGCCTCTCTCATCTGCCCACAAAATGGTTTTCATCAAACTTGTAGAAATCTATGGGTGATTGCTGTACTCCATCATACTTGCTTGAAACAAACTATCAGGTCCAAAAAGTGTCAGTGGGGAACAGACATAAAGACATTGAATATGTGATCTTGTGAACCTCTCTTTCTTGGGGAATCAGCCTAAAATTTTGCTAGGTTATTCAGTCTAGCAGGTGGGTAATCCTTCTCTGCTTTATTAGATTTTTCAGTCTTTTTAAATAAATGGTTAAAAAAGGCAAAGTTGGAGCGAGGGAATTCACATGAAATATTAGGGTTGGGGGTTGTTTTGTTGGTTTTGTTTGTTTTTTGTTTTTTTCCCAGTGAAGATGGTGAACCTGTGGAACAGGCTTTGCAGAGAGCATGTAAATACTCCCAAGTTGCCCAAGGAAAGCCTGGACCTACTTTCTGTAACATCTGCTTTGAATGGGGACTGAACCAGATGACCTTCAGAGATCCATTCCTATCTAGAGTTTCTATGTGTCTGTATTACTTGATACTTTAGATTTCTTTTCTGTAGGCCTTTGTTCCCCAGGAAGAGCCACAGTCAAGGTCAAATTTTCCAGGAACATGATGTTTTGATAAACACATGCATGCTGGCAAGGGCAAACCCTCAATGGAAGAGTTCAGATTTTTACTGTCTGACACAAACTAGAGCTATTCCATTGGATCTTTAGTATTTTCTGAATATCAGTTTTCTCATTGTTTTATTTAAACTGGGTATAAAGTCACTGTGAAGGTTCATATAATATAAAAAATCCCTCCTTTTGACATCTCCCTCTCTGAGAAACTGGAGAGTGCAATGCAGAATGACCACTGGAGCAACATCTCTTGCAGAAAACAGTTACTGCTTTTATTGCATAATTTTGGATAGCATGCCCTGGAAAACTTGGCTGAAGTTTTACTTTTATGAAACATAACATTTTATAGTGTGATTGCCTGTCCCAAATGTAATCAATCTGTCCATTGAGTTGGCAGTATTCAGAAGCAGATGAAATCTCTTTGGATCTGAAGATTGCAAATGTTGCAGAGCCTTATATTGGGAATATATGGACACAGGAGTTTAAAAAAAAGTGCTCACAAATCCATCAAAAATTTCTTTTTCTCCCTTTTTTTTTTAATTTTCCATTGACAGTAGTGCAGTGGGAGATGGTGAAATAGTACATTGGTAAGGAGCCACAAAAAAAAGGTTTTGCTCACCCTGTGATAACACACAGGGGCCCATGGCAGGGTTGGAAAGAGCACACTGACAAGCAACAACCCTTGAAATACAGGGTTTAGGAGCTCAGACCAAAGGCAACAGGTGGATACAACAAACAGGCAAAGGCAGCTCAAGGTATCAATGGGGCGATTATGAACAGCACGGCAAGCAGCTGTCACAGCACACCAGCTGCCTCGCCACCCGACAGCTCACACCGAAGAAAGGCAAGAAAGAAAACAAGCCACTAACAAGTGATGGCCCTCCCTGAGCCTCACTGGCAAAGACGAGTGGAACTGGAGGTGCTGCATCGTTGTTTTTTGGTTACTCATGTCCTTTTTCACCCCTACCCACTTGCCTGTGGATGTTGTACCCTCATTTGCCTGTCATCTCTTCTATTTAGAGGCTAGGCTGTTACATGAAGGGCATGAAGCATGAAGCAAAACTTTCCTTACCTCATCAGAAAGGAAGGGGAGATTTTAGATATTGGGAGATGGGGGAAGGGACACGACACATTAAGAGTAGAAATAGGGGAGTAATTTATTTCTGTAGTACAGCCTGAAACTATGTGAGCATTTGCAGAGATGAGGTTGGTGAGGATTTGGGGGCCTGAGAGGAAAGGAAGGAGTAAGAGTGGAATACCTTTTTTTGGGTACTGAGACACTACTGTGCGCCGTAATAATAAAAACTGGTGTGGTTCCTCAGTACAGGCTGAAGCATCCATCTGTTCCTTAGGGTCATCACAGTAGCAAACTTGTTCATCACTGTGCTGTTCTTCGTAATCATACCCTGGGGGTGGTGGCCACCTCCATATTAAGAGATGTAGGTGCTGTGTGTGGGTTGTCTGGCCTCCCATGGTAGCCTGGAACAGGTTTATAAGTTGGAGCAAATTTAAATACTCTGAAAGTTGCACTGGCTGTGCTGACTACCTCTCTGCTGAGTTATCTCGGGGCTTGGACACCTATGGTTAACACCTAAACACCTGCATGCACACACTAAAGTTGTAGTGAGACTAGAAAAAAACAACAGATAGAAGTCATAGCAATTACTGCAAGGACACAGCTGTTAGTTGAGAAGCAAGTTGAATTAGTAGATGTAGAGCTCTGTGCCTCTGCAATAAATCAACTTCCAGTACTGAGCTAATGTGCTTAAGCCTGTGTGATGTCCTCATGCTGCATTATTGCCTGCAATGGAGTGCACTCAAGGGTGGTGGTCCTTTGAGCTGATGTTGCATGTTGAGCATTCTCTGGAATCATGGTATTACTGCACTTTGCAGGAGATAATCTTTTGAGTTTTTATCTGGTAGTGAAACTGTCAAACGTGTAAGACAGGATTCAAGCCAAAGTGTCTTGTATTTTTCCTGCAGTTTCTCTTGATGATATGGATGCAAAACAAATAGAAAAAGTGCCAAATTAGTAACAGTGACAATCATTGACCAGCACTGCTTCTAGCATGAAAGGTGTCTGTGGCAGGAGGCAGCTGAGGGACACCAGCTTTAAGATTAGCTTCAAGTTTAAAATAAGTTCAAAAGTATATGCAAAAATACAGAAGATAAGCATTTGGTGATACTGGGGCAGAGGTTAGTTCAGAATGTGAAAGATGAGGGAAGGTAGAAATGTAGTTCTTTAGCGTTGGGGTTTTTAAGAAGAGTTACAGTCCTCATGGTTGTTTTTGTTTTTTGGGGTTTTTTTTTGTGTGTTGCAGAAATAAGGTAGCAGATCCTCCCACAGTGGCTGTAGCTGAATGAAGGACAAGCCTACCCTTGCAAAGGAGTGTAATGTGATTTGCCTGTACTGATTTTTATATTGGATCCAGAATAAATACAGTACATCAATAAAGTACACAACCAGAATAGTGCACATGGATTTTATTAGGCACAGTGGTGCATATGGGGGCTACTTCATGTTTTTGACCCCAAGTGTCTTTGCTGTGTAGGGAGAACTTAAGGTATCTTCATCATTGTTTTTTTTAAGGAGTCTCTGCTGTGAGCTCCAATGTAGACATAGCCAAAACTCTTACATGTGAATAATAATTAACATGTAGCATATATACTGACCAGCAGCAATAGATGATGTTTTCCTGATGTATTTCAAAGTATGTGCCCAACACACAATCCATCACACAAAGACATGCATAAATGTGATTTCAGAAGAGGCAAGAGGATGGAGTTCAGGCTATAAGGGCATTTGCAAATGACTTGCAAATGTCAGCCAGGCCTTATTTGCATTGACTAATTTTCAAATCAGAAATAAATGGGTTTTGATTGGCAAAATTAAAAGACTTAGGAAAAGAATATGAGAAAGGTGAAGCATTTGAAAAATGTAATTGCACACAATAAAATCCGTGAACATTACATAAGGATTTACAAATCAGCCTTGAATTATTGGTTAGTGGAGACAAGCATTTTGAATTGTTTCACTGAAACCCTCAGAGAGCTTGGAAATAATTTAAAAAGGATAAAGATGATCTCAAAACTGATGTTAGAAATGCACCCTCATATTCCAATTTGTAAGGAGCCTTTTAAAAATTATTCCCTGTCCTTGTTATTATTTAAAGTGGAGGAGACAGAAGGAAACTTTTCTTGGAATCCAAGTAGGTTAAACTACAAGCAGAATTTTTACAATTTGAAGGTCATACCCTCAAAATGCCAGTCTTAACAATGGAACTCTTACCAAAACTCCTGCTACGCTCTGAAGGACCTTTGGCTGATGGAGAAAACACACCCAGCTCTGAGGAATTTCTGGTTTGTAGTTAAAGTCCAGATTAACTTCTAATTGACTGAAGTAGACACAGCCTCAAAAATTATACTCTCTTGTTAAGTGTTGGGGTTTTTAAACTTCGAAACACAGGCTCTTTGTAATAAATCCATAGCTTTTCTTTGGCTGCTCCCTCTGTTTTCCTTTTGTACACATCACATTGAGATCTTCCTCCTTGTAACTGGATGTAATCCCAGTTCCAGTCCATAATAGTAGTGGTCACTGGTGGTAAGCAGTTTTCCAGGGGAATTATCTGAGTCATTTATTATTATGGGTTGAATAAAACAGTCAAAAGTGTAAAGAGGGAAAGGGAACAATTCCACAGTGCTGAGGGTCGGCTTGGATGACCAAAAGGGTATTTTCTATATTGGATTTCTATGCTGATCATGGAAGCACAGAGTCTAATGAGCCAGATATTCAGACATCTTTGGGCAAAGCATTTTGGAGAGGAAGAATGTGCATTGGATGCTCAACTTGATGCATCTGAAAGAAAATCAATAATTTTCCAAAAGCCATAATAGGACAGAAATAGTACTGGCAGTTCTGGATATTTCTCTGTGAAAATTTGTACCATCCGTTATATAAGCAACCAAGTATTTTTTTGCATCAAAGGCTGTAGTGAGCAATTTTAGTTACTCTTCCCTTTAGATCTTAGACTTGCTGTCTTTTTGTGGATGAGATTAGCATAGCAGCACTCCAAAGCCCTTTTCTTTAAAAGTAACATGATTTCCCACCCAGTGGCTTGCACTCTTTCCTGTATTGCAGAATGTCAAATAAATGACCTCCAGCATAGAAAATAATCACATATAATATAGTGGGAAATATGGGAAATTAGGAACAACCTTTTTGATGACCCAGCTGCTTTTACCATATCTGACTTCATACAGCATTAAATATCCTGAATGAGGACCAATCCTGGGGAAAGTTCTGCCATATCTGCAGGCTGATGTGATGTTCAGGTGATAGTTCAGGAGCAGGTGTTTCAAAGTGGGATAACAAGGAAATGTTCCTTTGGGGACCATGTCCAGGGTGTCAAGTGGGTGCAGCTGGGGCTGGGTTTCAGCAGGACCAGCTGAGTCATGGGACTGATCCTCTGGTATGTGATCTCACACATGACAGGAGACCTTTAGAAGAGGAGAGGACTTAAGAATAAGTTCTTTCAATTAGGTATTTTTCTAAAATTTAGGTATTTTAGTAAGAGATTTTTTTGTTTGAATTTATTTGATTGCCAGTTTTGTAAAATAGCTTTAATTTAAAAATATTACATATTTTACATTATTAATAAATTAGTGTGTTTTGATCGCTTGTTTTGTACTCTCTACAATGCCAATTCCTAAATCAATTACAAAACCAATTATCTATTACAAATGACCACTTTGCTTTGTTACCAATGGAAAACCAAATATGAATTACCAAACCAATTAGAATACCAATTAAAAATTTCCATTGTAATTACCAGTCACCAGTAAGAATTACCCCAATGGCCATTTGGAACACCAATTACCAATTAAAATACCAATTACCAAAGCAAATATCAGTTACAGTAACACTTAACAATTAGAATACTAATGAATTATTGCATTACCATATCTGATATTGTTTATAATGAAAATAATTGTTATGCTCTATTCATATATAAAAATTAAATCACAAAATTTAAAAAGCTTTCCAAATCAAAACAGAAGGAAAATCGCACAGCTGATGGCAATTATATTTCCTCACAGACATTGCAGTATGGGAGGTTTAAACCTGGGGGCCATTTATGCTGACAATGAATGGAAAATGTTGGAATTCCCCACAGAATGGATGTTTGAGGTTACCATTTGTAACAGCCAACTCTGTGTATGTTGGAAAACCCACCTGCTCTAGTGCCAAGGCTTCAGACCTTGGCTTTCCTAGTCCTGAATCCCAGGGGTAGGAGCCAGGGCTACATGCCATGGGAGATCTGGACAGTTGGGTCACAGCTGTCACAGCTGTCACTGCCCATGCACGACACAGAGGTGTGTGTCTTGTCCCCAGCATGAGCAACCCACAGAGAAACACTCGCCCTTCTAGAGAAACAGCTGCTGAAAACACTGCTGCTCACTGCCCTGCTTTCCTGCGCCTGCTCTGGGCTGCAGACCTGCCTTCTGCCAGATTCAGCTGGTTGGTGCTGTGTGTACTTGAGCTCAAAAATCCCCAGTTCCAGGATAATTTTTTGGATAATTTTGGGATGTTAGCAAGGTGAGGCAATGCCCTCTGTTGTGCTGGTGGAGCAGCCTGACCTGGGGCAGTGGAGCTCAGCAGGGAGGCATGGGTAGGGATGGAGGAGCTGCAGGACTGAGCCAAGGTGATGCTCCCACACTTTGGTCCCAGGTGTGTGCCGTGCCAGTTCATCAATCAGAGTAAGGAAATTCTTTCCCCTCACAGTGCCCAGCCATGAGAGCAGTCTGACCTGTGGCCATCTCTGATTCTGGCCACTGCCTGGAGGAGTGCTATTCAATCCACATCAAAACCTTTCCAGGGCTCCTACTACTGCCTGGCAATGCCAAGAAAAACATGAAACTCCTTGTGCCAGTGCCCTGGCCTGTTTCACTAGAGGAGGTATAAGCTATGTTAGTTTTCGTTTAAGCACGCTTCAGAGCTGCAGTTTAGCACTTGTGTTTCTAGGATAGGCTCAGGGACTGGATGCACAAAGATCTAAAACTGTTTTTTTATTTCAGTTTCCATTTCTGATGAGCCTCACATCCAGCAGCATCACTGCAGGGCTGCAGCAGCTCCTGTGTTTTTGTGGGGACAGATAAGCTGAGGGACTGCCACATCACACTACATGAATATATAACCTACTCCCCAAGCTATATGAGATCCCAGCCATACACAGACTATTGCTCATTATATAGAATCTGCGAGTCCATATGTTCAAAGGATGATGTGTGATACATTATTCACCCTTGCAGTTACTTTATAATTACATGTGTTTGGCTAGCTGGGGCACATAACTGCTCCTAGGTGTCAGTCAGTGTGTTGAAGGCTTTTCTGAGAAATTCAGGATATTGGGGTTTTACGTAGCTGAGATTCTCCCTTGGGATATTTGATACAAAACATAAGCCTTGGCAGAAGTCTATTGGTGCCTCTGTCTCAGGAGAGCTTCTTGGCAGATGCCAATTACTGGCAATTAACCATCCATGGCAGAGCTTAGGAAATGACAGGCACATCTGTGTGTCCAGCTCAGGGATTCAGGTGTTAAAGAAGTGTCTGAGTGTGATGTCCCTTTGCATGAGCACAAAGCACAGCAGGGTGTGTGTGGGAGGCGAGGAGTGGCGTGGGATGGGAGGGACCGATGTGGTTATGGATTGTGCTTGTGCTCTCTGTGTCCTTGGCTGTTCTGGACAGTGATAAGATCCTTGGCAGTATTTTAGCATTCCTGGGGGGCAATATGGCATCTCCTCCAGAGTCTGCCCACAGCATCTCTGCAGAGGCCTTTAGTGCTTGGCACAGGCACCTTCTGGTGGTCTCTGCAGCACTTGAACTAGGGGACTGCTCCGAGAGGAGGGCAAAGGACTTCTGAAACCCTATAGCATCTCTGTAAAAAAAGTGAGGAAGGCAGGAGCAGAGCAGACACCTTGCCTCAAAATCTCACAATGTTTAGTAACTCCTGAGAGAAAGGCATATGAGAAGAGAAAGAGGAAAGGGAAAGGGAAAGGGAAAGGGAAAGGGAAAGGGAAAGNGGAAATTATCGATGTTCTGCTGCAGTTCTGACCTTCCAACAAGTATTTAATCTCTTTCCCAGACAGTGCTTAATGAACCTTTGTCTCTTTCCAAAACCAAAAGTGCTACTCTCTTTTTTTAGTTTTTCATTTTCTCTTCCCAATTCTCAAATGCTGGGGCTCCTGAAGCTCAGCAGAACTTTGATTTTTGCGTGTTCTATTTGTGCTATTGCAAGTCAACTAAGCATTTTTCTGTAAGCAATTGACCAGGAAGAAATACACCATTACCTTTTGCTGCCATAGTAACTTTCATCCAACACCAGTGACTTACAGGCAATATTATCCACATCTTAATTATTAAAGATAGAGATTAATTTTCTGGTTCAATATCTCATTAGAAATTAAAATCTATCCCAATGCAGTATAAGAGTTTAACTCTTCAGCAGAGTTAAACCAGAGTAGACTTTTTCTGGTTTGCTTAAGCTGAGGAATGAATGATCATATTTTATCTCTGCAACTTCAGAGCATGGTCACTTAAAAAAATGGTTTTAGTGCTCTATTATTTCCTCCCCAGTTTATGAAAAGATGGATTTGGGAACTACAGAGCATCTGGCTAGCTCAACTAAGTAATTCCACAGGATTTTTGGTATCTATTTGTCTGCTTCCATTCTCAGTTATTTTAGAAATATTTGAGGAAGTGTAATGAATTCATGCTGTTAATGGATCCATTATGGTCTGCTCTTTATTATTGTGTCTTCTTTGCCATATTTGCAACTACATTGCTGCCTAAGTTCTTTCTGAGGTCTGTAATTTAGCATCTCTTTTTAATTGGAGAACCAAAAATATACCTCTTGCCCATCTCTTGTTTGGAGAAATGTGGGATTGCCCTCTAGATTTATACACTTCCAGATGAATTGTCAGACTGAAAATAAAATATTTTGCTCTTGGAAGGACCATACACTCTGGAATTACCAGTTTACAACATAAGCATTTATTATACTACAATGGCTTTGGGGCCAAAGTTTAATTCAGCAACTTCATGAGACTTACTAAAACTGGTAGTGGAACCTTATTACTGTGCTATGAATAGGAAAAGGTTCAAGTCTGGAAAAGGATGTGGACAAATTCTGGTAACCCAGTACAGGAATAAGAGCCTGTGGATGCCTTAAATCTTTAGCAGCATTTCTTACACCTGTATTCTCTAGAATATTTAAGTACCTGAGTAACTTACCACAGTTCAGCAACTCAGCCTTTATCACATGCTTAAATCCAGTGACATCCACAAACTGTGTATTTTCCAGGTGGTTCTTAGCACCAAGTAGGGATAGAGATAACAGGGTCATATTATGCTGGCAATGTGGTGAAGGCCTTCACTCTAGCTGTGGCAAACCCAGACTCAGTTTCCTCTCCTGCCTGCAGAAGTTCAAATCCACATTTTCCACCTTCCTGGGGATTACTCGGCTCTTGAATCTTGCCTAAAAAAGAGCATCTTGCAGCAACGATTGAACCTACATACCCATGCTGAGAGAATGTAAAATATAATAAATTTCATATCTGTTTTTGAAGAGTGACCAATTTTAAGAGGAAGGAGTGGTGATTCAGAGAAAAGGGATTTTTGCTTGGGATCTTCAGCATTCCAAGCACTTGTCTTGAGGATACTGTGCAAGAGAGGAGGCAGGAATCCATCTCCAGATGGATTTTATTCAAAGGTGCAGGGAACTCAGCATTTACCTCTGGCTCTGGACAGGACCCCGAGAGCCAAGCACCTCAAAATCCAGCATCGGGATTCATAAATCATCACCAGCCCTAAGCCTTTGCCTATCTCTAACAGAGCACACAACCTTTCAGTCAGCACCCAGGCTCCTGCTGGTGCAAGGCTCTGGCTTGCAAGAATCAGCAGAAGTGAAACCATGCATGGCTCAGCTCCAGCACTGCCAGGAAGGGGCCATCCCTTACATTTGCCTCCCCTGCTCCTCACGCCTGCTTCTCCTCCTGGGTAACTTATTCTGCTCTCCCAGCTACCCAGGAAGGATTTAATAAACTGAACCTGGAGCAGCTGCCAACAGGGTGAACTTGTGTGAGAATATGGGTCAGTGGAAAAGCATGATTACAGAAACACTATTTAAGGCTTTCCACTAAAATACAAAGGCAATATAAGAAAGAAAAGGAATCTGCTGGGTCAAGAGGTGTCTGTCCAGCCATGAAATCAAAAAAATCTGTCAGAGCACAGACAGTATGGGGAGCTGACAGGCAAGGTGCCATGTGTGAGTGGTGTGTGTGTGTGGCCAGTCCTGTGTGGATCTGAGCAGTTCCCAGGAGGTGACAAGAGCTGTCAGCACCTGCGAGCTCCTGCAGAGCTTTGCGGGTTTGGGTGTGGGGTGCCTGGTGCTATAAACGCCCACTAATGGCAGCTGCAATTGAGGAACTGTGAAGCGTAGGAGTGACTGTGCCACACATCTGCCCCCTCCTTTCACCACAGCCCACCAAGCATCCTGCACCCAGACCTGTGGAGCACAGCAGGATCACAGGCAGGATCTCCACGATGGGACCCTGTATCAGCAGACTGCTTCTCCCTCTGCCTGCCTTTGCCTTCGTGGCTAATGGCCTTTCAGAACAACAAATGCTGCTAATTTTGTACTAATTTTTTATGAAGACCCTGCCAAGGTCAATGGCCTAAAATTTCATATGCATGTGCTACCCTAAAAACATTTAATTTGGTGTTTGTTCTTTTTTTCATGTCTCTATTATCAAGGGGGAAAAATACCACTTTCCAAAAGGAGGGATGCAGCCATATTAAAATCCCAGCTGGATGAACTGCTCACAACAGATCCAGCAGATGCGGGCGTGCTGATGGCAGGGTTTTGCATGCCAGCTGTGCCCTCTCTTGCCTCTCCATGTCAGCTCTGTCACTGATAGCTGGCAAGGGATGCAGGCTGTCAGGATGCTGTGTGCAGTTTGAGACACTCATCTCCAGGCAAGTTTCTGCTGGCTCACGTTGGGTGCCAGGGAGGAGAGGATGACCGTACTGCCAATGCTTGTCAGCAGCATGACTGTGTTAACAGAAAACCCAGTCTTCTGAGTTAACTCTTCAGCACCAGGCTGTTGAGCTGGGGTTTTTATCCTCCTTCAGCCTCAGTCTCTCTGCATGTTTCAGCCCAAAAGGGTATTCTTTCTCCTTCTGCCCCAGCACTCACTTAGAAAAACCCAGCAGGTTGGAGGAGGATCAAATTCTGGTCTTGTCAACCTTGCAAATGTTCCTTTAGCTTCTCACCACCCACATAGGATGCATGTATTCAGACACATATGCAAATAAGCCAGTGTGGTCATATGTGAGTGCATACACACAGAAAGACATACACTTGCACCTATATAGGTTTTGCATAGTAAGCATAACAATAAGGTACAAAGGACTTGTATAAAACAAGAAAGTCTGCAGAGGATTTAAGCCCACCAGCCTGCTTTTTGTTATCTTTTCTCCAAATCTTGTCAGAAATTGTGCTGCCATCTTCATTATTTTTTCCCCAAAAAGTCCTGCAGTTACCTGTGGCGTGGACAGATAATTACAAATATTGACTGACTTTAAGGTAGAGAGCAATAAAACATTGCCTAGGGGATAAAATTCCCTGCTCCTCAAGTTGTCATACATTGCCTGAAGGCAAAGAGACAGCAGAAAATACACAATCAAAAGGAACTATTTTTATCCAAAGACAATTTCCTTTCCCACTCCTATCCTGAGACAGTTACTGTTTGTAGTTATTACCTGTAGGTCTGATGTGCCCAAAAGCCCAGTCACATCAGGGATACATTGTGCAAGGCACTGTACAAAATATAGTAATGCTGTTGATTTTCTTTTCTCTGAGGATTACCTCCTAAAGGAGACTCCAGGGATGAGGGCAAGCCAAGCCACGAGGTCTTATCCATTGCCAGGAACATCCCGTGAGGAGAAGAGAAAATTCTGCATTTATCTAACACTTCTCTCTCACTCCTCTCCCATGTGGATGAAGAGTCTCTGTAGGTGCGAGTTTCCCTGAGGAAGAAGAGGTCAGTGTTTTTGGATCCGTCTCAGAAGGGGCAACCTCATCACTCCCATTGCCACGGTTCCGTGCTCCAACTGCAGGGTGAAGAGCTCAAGGGGACTTTGAGATGGCAAAAAAAAAGTGTTTTCAATCATCAGTGTCTCTTTTTCCCAGCTCTGGTCTCCCTAGACAGCTGATACTTTGCAGTCCCACAGAGCTGCTATTTCTTAGCAGCATCTTCTTGCTGCTGGCACCTGCACTTTATGTTCTGAGTCAGACATCCATGCTATATTGGCACACACACTACCACTTTCTTTGGCCAATAAAAATGTGTTTGTGGCTGTGTTCTTGGAAATGAATCCTCATCTCGCCTCGACAGCATTTAGTTTTGTGAGTTAGTGTTCAGATGGGAGGTAATTAGGTCCTAACGGGGGTCTGGATTTACCACAAGCTCTGAAACCAAACGAATGCGTGACACATAGCTCATGTTCTCTGTTCCTGAAAGATGTCTCCAGCATTTACCTCTTTTCCCCTTGGAGCAGGTACCACCAGCCTCTGTGTCTCAGCTGTAGTTAAGGCACCTGGGAGAGCAAGTGAGGAGGATGTTGGCACAGATCTAACATATGTTGTTAGTACAACACACAAGCATATCCCTCAGGCTACTTCACTGCCATTTCTAACCAAGCAGCGAAGTCTTTTATAACAAAACCACCATGCTCATTCCCTTAGCCAGGCAGAAGTGCATTAGCAAGATTTGCTCTTTCATCTCCCAGTGCAGGTTAAACAGAGACCCTCCTGTATGCCTGTGATCCCAGAGCATGGTCTTGGGGATCAGAGAAGTGTGGCAAACATTCACAGACTGCAAACCGTATCAGTGGATGCCCACTGTGAGTACCCAGATACCTCAGTGGTGAGTTTAAGTAATCTAAGTGCTTGACAGGGAGAGATCACAGTCCAGGCAGCTAAACAATTAAAATCAAATGCAGAGTTATTACTGTGAGCATGTGAGAACATTATCAGGAGTACTGAATACAAAGGAGCACTCTTATACACTTTAATTCCTCTTATACTCGTGGAATGTGCCTGTCTGAACTCCCACAATAAATTCTCATCAGTTGATGCTCAATAGGTTGTGCTGCCCTAATGATGCATATTAACATTTTTAACCTGATTCTGCTTTTGTAATTAGCCCAGCATTTTGAAGCCTCTTTTGCCAATTCCGTCTGATATGTTGATGAAGTAAATCTAAGGACTTCCAGTATGAACAAAACATTGTTTCAGCTTTGTGTACAGTTACTCTAATTATCATAATGTATAATTACAAATATTCACATATATATTTGTGCACATTCATGCACATACTCATTTACACATGCATGCGTACATTCCTTAGAGTGAAAGCTGAGGGATAGATATACAGACACTCGCATATACAGAACCTACTATCTTGAGAAACCCATATTTTTTGAAGTACTGACACTACTGGCCAGATAACGAGCCCATAATCTCCCTCTTTCCCCACTGAAAAGGCAGTGCTGGAGCTCTGACATAAATACATAAAAGCAGGAATATTTGAAGTTAAAGCTTCCATTCCCTGGATGCGTGTGGTATATCCTACTTTAACCCATAGATTGCTGTAGTATCTAGACATGACTAACAGAATTAAGGTCACAACAGACAATGAATCTCAGAGGATTTTTGTACCAGGCTGAAGACAAAGAAAATTACTGACTTTTAAAAGGCAGAACTAGTGGGGAAAGATATTTCTGTGTAGATGTCAAAGAAAAAGAGATGCCCTTGCTTCATATCTCCATTCATATGTGCCCAGACATGCACTCACACACATAGACACAGAGACGTCTGTTTATGCACTGCTAACAGAGAGGATGCTCCTGCATTTTAAGCCTACTGTATTTAAATCTGTATTTCTTAGTACTATTGTGCATGAGTTGAAAAATTTGTTAGCCGATTTTTTAGCCTATTGTATTTGTATCTGCAAATTTTACTGCTATTGTGCATGCATTGAAAATGTGTTCTTAAGGGCTATTCACAGGTTTTTTTCCCCCAATCCTACCATTTAAACAATTTCACCTACTTCTGAAATTTTTCCTATGAGGATAAATTATTATAAATTATTTCTTGTATGGTATATTCTAGGATTATACTTTAGTATCTAATTTGATGTCAGAATATTTAAGATGCAGGAAGGCCTGATGATAAAGGATTGACTCTCCACACCCTAAATCTGTCAGGGAGTACTCATGGGAGCAATACAGCCCCATACATTTTGAAATGTAGCATTTCTTATTCATTTCAATCATTTCACCTTTCAACAGTTGCTAATGATGCTTAATATCACATTCAAACAATTCACCTGCTAACCAAGAATGAAAATAAACATCTTCGGCCTCTTTGTTTAAATTTGGGAAACTGGCCACATTTCAAGAATTAAGAGAGTCTTGTTTAACTGACTGTTCAACTAGTACAGTGTTGATAAATTGCATGACTGGTGCTGAAAAAATCCAATCCTCCAGATTCTACAGCTTGCTAAAAATGCAGATATCTTGGTGGTTTTTTTTAATACTGCAATGAAACAGAAAGTTTCCCCTGGAATGTGTTGATTGAGAAATATTAAAGGTTAACTTTCTCTCCTCTGCAGAAGGTCAAATATACCCCCTTCCTGGGGATTAGCTCTCTGGTAATTCAAGCTACAACAAAACATATGCCTTTGCCTCTTTTCTCCTGCAATGCTGGCTCTTCTTAGGGTTTCCTGCAGGACTCCCATCTGTTAGACCAGTCATTTTCCTGGTGTGCATATAGCAAGATCTATAATTATCTAGGTATAGATATGTAAAAGATAGATGATACACATAAATGATACAGATACGTATATTCATACACACGTACCTCCACATTTGTAATTTCTGACTCTTTGACGCCTCTGACAGAATCATGACTGATTTCAACAGAGCCCAGATGTGTGACTTTATTTGCAGGTGCAACTGAGCAGTCTGTTAACAGTAGAATCGATCTGAAATTTTCTAACAGAATATTTTCCTGTTAGAAAATGCCAGTTTGTCCAAAGGGAACTATTTCATTAAAATGTACTAATTACCATGACATTTCACTTGCAGGCAGAAATTCTAAAAAGCATATTGATTGGGTCAGATGTGACCCTTTTTGGACATATTTGGAATAGAACATACTTCCTCCAAACTATTTTTCATGTAGGGAAGTTAATGTAGCATTTGATACTATTTTATTAACTAAAATAGAAGGGGATATGGTTGGTTTATAAAAATAAAACTCCTAAGTACTTTTTTTTTTTTTTGTGGAGAAATTTGAGAGAGTTTTTTAGTTTTTGCTGCAGCTTAGGAGATTTTTCTCTCTCTCCTTTTTTTTTCTCTTTTTCTTTTTTTCCATAATGGTGCACTTCCTAGTGAAACTGATTTCCAAAGAAGCTAATTTGTAGCCATATCCTACATGGATTTTCTGTGAGGTCAGGCTTGAAGCATCTGATAGGAAATTGGAAGATGAAGAGGGAGCCGTGGTCATATTATCATTAGTCCTGCCCAAGGCACTGCAGGGATGTCATGCCTCTATGCTCTAGGAAGCCTTTGGATGCCCTGGGAGCCAACTCCAGAGGACTGCTGGCACCAAAGGGAGCTGCCTTTGGGTCTCAGCCTCAGCTCAGAGTTCCTCTTTACTTCTAAAACCTTCAGCATATTTTCAGTGCTTGGCCAATACCAATATCATGTGAACCAGAGAGGAAGAAGCTGTTTGCAGTGCTTTTTTTAAAATGGTATAATAAAGCAATAGTCACCTTTTCTGAGACAATGGCCAGTAATAGGCTATTCTATTTTTCCTTCTATCCTTTAGAAACTCATGTGAATAGATTACTTAAATCTCATTTGCTGTGAAATGTGCTACATGGCCCTTTGTAAGTGAGTTGTGTTCAATGCTGAATAAAAGAGCGATGTGTCATGAACCTCTCATTATTTTAATTTTCAAACCCATAGTTGGTATTTCAAGTTGATGAAAGATGTGCTATTCAAAACAAAGTGGTATTGTTTTACTTCATTTTGAAACATTTTTGCAGTGAAAAACGTGACCATGAGTCCTCAATTTTCCATTACAGATAGACAACTTTCTTGTCAGGCTGATAGTTATGGGATTATGTATTTTCTAGAAATGTTGAAAAACCTGCCACACTGTAGATAAATTTCAATCTTGCTGGCAGCGGAAATTCCAAAATAGACTTCAGGTGATGCTCTTATGAACAGCAGAATCAATCCAGTAGTTCAGAAGGAGGCAGGATTAGGAAAAAAAAAAATTAAAAATAGAAGAGCACTGCTCACATATGGAAATTAAAACAGTCACTGATGACTCCACAAAGAGACAGCTCAAATTATCCTCACAATTATCAGGTAGAAGACTGCAAATTATGCTCCCAGTTCACAAAGAAAAAGCAATCTAGAGGAGAAGTGCTGATTTGCATAATCAATATCATCCAAATTCAGGGAGGCTGCCTTTCAGCACACACAAAAAGAGAAAGCAGAGCAGGAGACAGGATTTGCACTCAGCAGATAATGGAAGAAGAACCATGCTGAGAGAAAACTGAGATAAAAGAAAAAGGACTTTAGAGAGAGGAGGACAGCACCACCTTGCCTGTGTGCCGGTCCAAGTGCCAGCTCTAAGAAAGCTGAAGTGGGAAGGATGATTTAAGGAAACTTTTAAGTTTCTTAATGTCATCTGAAATGGAGAGTAAGCCCTTGGGCTGGCTTCTTCCAGCCTAAAATTGTGCTGGAAGTCAAAAGCATTTGAAGATTTCCAGAAGTTATAGGCAGATCCTGAACATGTCTTTTAACTGCAACGTTGAAGTTCTCAATTATATGTTCAATTACAATTATAGTATTCAATTATAATTACCATATTCCAAGTGCCTTTGAACTGTGATGATACAATGACTCAAACCTTTTTGTTTCACACCCACCTCTTTTTTACAGTGTACAGACTCCAGGAGACAGATTAACAGCTCAAGGAAATGAGAAGTGTGCTGTGAGCTCAGTCACACTGAAAGAGTCCTCCTTCCCCTGAGCATCAGACCATCCTTCATCCACTGAGCAAACGCCCCACAGTTGTTCTCACATGGATCTTTCAACCTGCACCATCCTGCTGCTGGAGAGAAGCTGAACATGCACGGATGTCACTGCAGCCAAGACCCTTTTTGCAGTTGTGACCTGCAAAGTTAATGAAAGCATTCACTTGGGCTTGTGCCTGCAACTGCCAGACCTGTAAATGGGACATTTGGATTATATGGATGCTGGTCATACTCAGCTTGTTCCAAAGGCAGGAGGTGATTCTCGTGGGATTGTGAGCATTGATTAGCAGGGAGCTGGTCCTGCAAGATAGGCTTTGGACTCTATCCACATTCTAAAAAGGGCTTGGACACATTTGTAGCTTTAAGAATATTTCCATGGCTCATTGGGACCTGGTAAGTTCAAGGCTGGGACAAGACCAGAGGAAATTCTGGAAAGCAGTGTTGGTAGAAAAGGATGTGATGTAGTAGTGATGTGGTAGTGATGGAACAGGGTACCAGTGCCAGGGCTCATCACTTTACTGCTGTGTGTGGCTGGACAGGTTGTAGCCCTTGCAGGGTCCTCCCAGAGGGAATGTTGCAGGATACAAACTGCAGGGAGTGCAGGCATGTGCAAAATGGATCACACAGTCACA
The DNA here is from genome assembly GCA_013397375.1 of Toxostoma redivivum. Taxonomy (NCBI): domain Eukaryota; kingdom Metazoa; phylum Chordata; class Aves; order Passeriformes; family Mimidae; genus Toxostoma; species Toxostoma redivivum. The sequence goes on from VXBI01011644.1 coordinate 97,586, forward strand.
GCACAGAAATGTGCGTGGCAACTGCAAAGCATCATTCTCATCAGGGCTCTTCCTTTGCTCAAAAGCAGCTAAATGAAGTGCTGGAGTCAACAGCTAGACCTGTGAAAACATATTCAGGTAGAGAAACTCCCTCCTGCTTCCACTGGCAAAACTCCCTCTGACTCCCATCAGGGGGTCCCAGCACGCCACATCCTCTGCATTGCTGAAGCAGAACCAAGGCCAGCCAAAATCAGCTGCCAGAAAGTTGACCACAGCTCTCTGCTGCTCCAGGCCATGGTGAATAATGCAATATGCACAACCTTGGAAGAAAACTAAAAATAAATTTACAGGGAAATAATACATTCCTTCTAATCTGAGTCAAACCTAAAACTTAAACAGCTATAATTATCAAACCTAATTTAATTAAAACTAGCTGCTCACCATCTGGTGTTATTTGTATAAATTTGGAAATCTACTATTTCATATTAAATTCCTCCTTTAACAAATTATATTAGAGAATATATTTCTCCACTGTAATCATTATGTAATTGATCATTTTACAAATTGTATTTCCTTCCACTTGATAGAAATATATTTTGTATAAAAACAAGCAAAAGATCAGCTACTTTTTTCATTAAAACTGAATTTAAAATTTAGACTTGCACATCAATAAAAATAATTCACTGAAGTAAAAAGATGTAGGATGAAACAAGTTTTTTTTATTTCTCAATTTGGTCACTGAGAGTATAAATGAGAATTCCATCTGATTTTTTCTGCAGATGCAAGCACATATTCAGACCTATAATATTATATGTATGTTATCTGTGTGCATACATTCTATAATAGCTAGTGAAGAACAACAGTTTGATTGGAAAAGCACTGTGTACTTTCCTGAGGCAGTGGAAATGTACAGTTGTAGACATTTAAAAAGTACTGTCAGAAATATATTTATCTTTTTCCCCCAAGACATATAATGATGATTTATACAGTGACAAGTATATCGCTGTAGAAACTGAAGCTAAAATAATGATGAGAACATCGTGAGAAGACCACACATTGATTGGCACCTAAACACAAGGGTTTGATATAGCCAGCATGGGAGTCATGGGCTTCTCAATGACCTCTTAAAAAATTCCTATAATTTTTGACATTTAGGTATTTCAGTAAAGAAGTAGAGCAATCTATAAGTATGATAAAAAATAATCCATTGAAATGGGCTTGACTGGATATGTTCACAGAATGTTACACACATCCATAGGAAGCCACAGGCTGGAGCGAGATCACAGCAAAGTGTTGAGACAGCAGAGTGGGTGCACTTTGGGGCATAGGTTACTTACATCAGATTTGGAGACATGGAGTTTATTCCAGCTTGCCTTCTGATCTGCTGTATGAATTATGTATGAATCAGCTCTGTTAGTCCATTCACATCACATGGAGATTGTAAATACATATGGGCAGTGGATGTTCTCCAGTTGCACTTGGGTCAAGAGCCAGAACCTCTTAGTGGTGGCCTCCAGACAGCACTGCAAAAATAAACAACACCAAAACACAAAGATCAAATAAGTCATTCAGCTTGGATGGTGAGAGAAAGGAAAGGAAGCAATGGAGAGAAGGTGGAGGGGAAAAAAAATTTCCCTAAATCTTAAAAAGACACACTTTTCAGAAATTTGTTTACACCCACAGTTTTGGCATCACCTGTGGCTACAAAAACATGAGTTAATCTGTAAGTCACCTATTTGCAATTCCCTAAAAACAAAGCAGGGAATTCCCTTAAAGTGAAGGCAGGGTCACTCTAAACTATCCACAGTGACCAGAGGCCTCCTCAGAGCGAAGCATTTGTTAGTAACAGGAGTATATCGAAATAAGGGAAATAGTGCTCGTTTTTAGCTTGTTTGATAAACAGTTATCTTCCAGATAGATAACTTGGCTGGTCCAAGTTTCCTGGGGCTCACTAGCAAGCAAGATGCTTCCACCTTTCCCTTAAGCAGCACTCAGGCTTTTTCCTCACCAACCTGGGCTCTCTGCCCTAGAGCTGCCTCATTGCAGTGGTCCACTCCATTATACAGTAACTCTTTTTCACTGACAAATCACTTGCAGAACTTCACCCCGTTTTGACTCATCAGTATTTATAGATTTGCACACAGCAGCACTCATACCATGACATTTGGTACTTTGTTTTTCAACAAGCAAACAAATCCAGCATGGCTGAATTTTATAGTTTGGCTGCTGTTAGACTCTTCCCTGATGGGAACCTGAACCTACTGATGTTCTTTGGACCTGAGCTGCTTAGAAGCAGAAAGGGATGAGCAGGGAGCAAAGTAGCCCAAATGCAAGATGCTCAGATGTATGCAAAGAATGCAACATGACAAACTGCTAGATTTAGTTAAATTGGGACTGTTAATTATAGCAGTTTAAATTGGGTTCTGACTCAGATTTTGAATTTGTAGTGGCAAGATGACAGCCTGGAGAAGGTGGTTGTAAATGGCTGACTCAGACGATGATGATCAGCACAACACTGCCTTCTGCCTGTGCTAGTACTATGTGTTTATAGGAGAGATGTTACAAGGTGACAGTCACCAGTTCAGCTCCACCCATTGCTCTGTTCACCAGGCATTATGGAGACTGGAAAAACCAAGAGAGCAAATGGAGGAAGGAACATATTAATTGGGTGAGTACAAAATGGCAATCCGCCATCTCTTTGGTGCTCTCTCCTCTTCTTTCCACATATAATGCTGGTTTTCCAGATTCTTCTGTAGGCATCCAGCTGCTTCTGACTTGAGTTGATGAAATGGCTTCTAAGGGAAGGATGACTGGGAGCTTGGTGTCTCAGTGCAGGGGCTGCCAAGAGGATGGACACTTGGGAGAAAAACTCTCAGATAAGAGGGTTGGAAAACCTGCTTTAATTTCCGACCAAATTATGCAAAAATTGAACACTGGTCCTGGAAATACCAGCTGCTGACAACTCCAGTGTCTTTCCTCTCCCTAAAGTGCTTTTTTTCTACCAGTTGTCCTTGAAGTACTTTAAGTCATGCTTTTATGCAAAATGCAAATATCTAAGATTCCTTTCCTTGTGTACTAATGTGGATTAGCTCAGCTGCTCAATTGGTTGTTGAAATTCATTTGCAAGCGTTGTAGGTGACTAAGTTTCGTAACTGTAATTTGTGAGTTACAAACAGGGGTCAGAAATCTAATTCCACAAGAATAATGTAGCTAACCCATGCTTTGATCTTAGAAATCCTTACACCAGTGCTTGGCTGAGGGCACTGTCAGCCAGCCTCTGAATGGGGAGTGGGGAGGATTTGTTACAAACTACTTGTGACTGAGCTAGAAGCCAGGAAGTACATGCACTAGCATCACTTATCAGTTGCTTATAGAAATTATATATATAAACTGAAATTATTGTCTTCAGATCTCTAACTCTGCTCTAATAATTGCTAGAATCAAGAGACTAATATATTCAATAAATTACTTTTTTCATCCATTGAATAGCTGAGAACAGATTGTGATTCCCCGGTCTATTTGCTATTCAAATGAATTCAACAGATACCTTTTCTAATCTTTAACGCTGTGGACTGAGAGCAAATATCCACGGCATGTAGTGGCTGGTGCTTTGATAAATCATATGCATCACTGCTGTTTCCTGACAGGAACACTGTGCAGATACCTCAGCTGAATCTTGTTTATGCAAGCCTACAACTGGGTTTTCAGAAGAACTTCCATATGCGGCTTTAAAAACTGTTTTCTCTTGCCTTTTTTTGTTGCTGTTATTTTGTTACCAAAGGTCTATTTTCCAAACTATCACTGAAAATAAAAGGAATTTTGATGGTGCCAAAGCAAACTTATTTTGTCTTTTTTTCCCCATCAAATATCTATTAACACACAATGATTGAGGCCCTGATGCAGAAAGGTGATTAACGATAGGCATAGCTTTCAATGTGCTGTCATGCTCCCATTTAATTCTGTGTGACTGTGCAAGCAAAAAATGAAGTATGAGCATTTTCTTGGGAAGACCAGGACCTAAGCAAAGATTATCTGAAAAGTTTCTGAATTATTCAGCTCCAGTAATCACTGTTTGAATACTACTCCTAAAAGAACTAAATCAGCCATCACAGTTTCACTGTCCTGTAGACAACCCAAAAAATAGAATGTTGACACTATTTCCCTGTGCAAACAAAACAACAAATGTAACAGTGAGCATCTGCAAACATATGCAGGCTGTAAGGGGACATGGGGACATGTCCAAGAGACACAGACCCTGGACAAAGGAACAGTCATTGTGAATTTCCCAGAGATTGCCAATGGGATTTTTTACAATGTAACTTATTTCACCAACCAATGCTTCCCTTTTTTTTTGCAAGTAAGCAAGAACATTTCTCAAGGGCTTCCAGGAGGATTTCACAGAGTTTGGACTGCATGTAGTTGAAAGGAAGAGCATGGCAGAGATCTATCTTCAAATATCTGAGATAATTTCACCCTATTTATTAATCCATAGCAGAATTCCTGCAGGTAACACCAGGAAGCCCGACTGCTGGCAAAAAGAAAACACTGATCTTCAAGTTTTAATTGAACTGTAATTATAATTTCCACAGCAACAACACACAGTTTCCTGGGAACTATTCTTGTGTTGGGTGAACACTTTCTGGTGGCTTTTGTGCCACTGCTCCACTGGGAGCCCATTCCTATGACCAAAGATGCCCTGCTTTCAGGTTTATGTGCCTGCTTTGTAGAGAAGCCATACAGATCCATCACACAAACTTAACCCAATTCTCAGTCCCTGTTGTGAAATAGATGTTCTGAAGGTTAGGGAGAAACCCTCTAGCAAAGGCATAAAATCAGTGGAGTGCCATACTTTACACAAAAGTACGCTTTGCCATATGAGAAATGTTCTAAACTACATTTGTGCCTGAAACAACTCAGTTGGAGAAAGGAACAAGGCATAGGTACAGACATTTACAGTTTTTGATGTCCTCCAGAGATGTCCACAGAGATGTAGTGACAAATTGCCTAGTCAGAGAGAAGGCTGGGAGAGATGGAAAGATAAGGCAGAGTATTAGCCCCTTCAGACCAGCCTGCAGTCTGGCTGAGCAGCTCTGTTACTGTCTATGGCCATTTGTGTATTTTCTCCTACACATGCTATCTATCCATCTATGGTATATGCCATTGGCATATTGTGGTATATCACCTTTCTTTTCCCCCCACCCCTCTGAGTACATTTGTGTCTGTGTTTGCACCACAGAAGACACTCATAGGGTATTTAAACTAGAGATAGCCAAGCTCTTCCTCTGGGAAGCTACAATCAACATTGTCAAACTCCAAACTGAAATGCTTCCACCACAGTCAATAGACTGAAGCAACCTGAGAATGGTTCCCTGTGCTGGAGTTACTCCTGCCCAAACTTGGTGTGGTGGAAAGGGTCCACGTGGTGGAAATCAGTAAGAGAAATCAGTTTCTGCCTCCTTATCATGGTGAAGCAGCGCAGTGGATGGACGAGGCTGAGTGGTTCCAGAAGCTGAATGCTACTCTGGAGAATAAAAAAAGTCAGGGGGCAAATAAAATAAAGGAACTAAAAATCCCCAACACACAGGTGGGCAGGAGGGAAATAGGGAGTGAGTGGCAAGAAGGGCTGGCAGGTGCTGTGGGTCCTGTGAGTGTCACTGGAGGGCACATTCTCAGATTTTTGTGCTTGTTGCACCTTCTTGGGGCTGATGGCCTGCAGCAAAGCAGCTGTAAAAGCCGGTATTGTCTCAAAGCACTTACTCAGTCATGCTTGAAGGGTTTGTACATGTTTGTTAGAGGTTGGAAGGAAAAAATGTGACTGAAAAACATAAGGCAAGCCCTCGGGGTAGATGTACTCTGTGAGACAGTGTAATCTTGTCCTGCTGCTTACCAGCTTTGCACCTGGTTAACTCTAGGTCAGAATGAAACTATATAGTCAGAAGTGATTATTTGTGACCCCAGACAAGAACACAACCTTTCTATCTTTAGACTCCATTGAAATGGCAATACCCTGATTATGGAATATTTCTCAGCTAATTAGGAATGCAGGCTCTACAGGTCACTGGGAGTTCATGCTATTCCCTTGGCATAAGCAGATGTGTTCAAGATAAACTTGTACTAAACACATCAACAGCTCCACACTATCTTGTGTGCACTGGGAGAACAAAAGAAAAAAAAAAAAGGAAGAGAGACAGCATCTAACTGGAGCCTAGACCCAGATGACTCCAGGAGCTGGGTATTAATTTATGAACATTAAGTAAATAATTGCCTTTCGGGTAGTGGCTCCTGGGCTCTACAGCACATGGCTGCCAGTATGTAAGCAGGACTGGCTGGGGAGGTGCAAATCTGAGGCCAGGAAGATATGCTACACAGCCTGTAATTCCTGCAGAGCTGTGCAGGATTCATGCAGGGCCAACGTGGGCATCTGTGCTGTGCTCCCAGCCTGGAGGAGTTAGGGAGCACAGCACATAGGCACTTGGGTAACCATCATCACAAGAGCCTGTGCAAACTTGGTGCAGCAACATCCTAATTTCTGTTTCTACCTGCCCTCTATTTTTGTCTTTTTCTTCACTCTATTTCTCCTCCCAGACCCACTACAGGCTTCCTGATTGCCTCCCAGCTGCTAGCCAAATTCTACATTCTCCTTTATATTTCCTTTATCTTTCCTTGCCTACCTTAAGCAAACCCTCACATCTTCTCTAAACCTTATTCTCTACTGATCTGCTTTTTGCCAGATCTATTTTCCCATTTCTCATTCAGATGGATGCCATATTCCAGTTGCAGTTTGTCCAGGATTCTCTTCTACTCCTTGTTCTTGCTGTAATTTCCCCTCCTATAGCAAAGGACTGCTTTCCAAAGAAAACTGGTCATCTTTCCTGGTGAACTTGCCTGCCTCTGCTTCCCATCAATCTTCTCTCTACCAACAGCTGTGATTCAGCTGGCAAACGCCACACACTCCTCAAATACATGCTCAAGGGAGGGGAGTCCTGCTGGCATTGCAGTGCCCGCAAGAGAAGCTGTATGACAGCCTCTCTTTCCCTGAGCAGCCACTATGGCTGTATTGTCCCAGAACGACACTCTTACTTTCCCAAAAAACAGCAAGTATTTTATTTTGTTACCCAAGCAGGAGAGCTGAATCTTTCTCATGCTCATGGCTTATAACTCTTCATGTGACAGGTCATGATGGCGAAGGCATCTGCTTTGCTCTTTGGGAAGCAATTGAATTTCATCTGCTGTATTACAGAGTGCTGTTCAACAAGGTAGCTGATGTCGGAGTTGCTGTCCTGGCTGTTTTCCGGGAGGATGATATACTGCCTAGCTGCACCCAGCCTGCACAATGAACACTGTAAGCACACCCCTTGTATGGTTTTATCCTGCAGGATACTGAAGCGTTTGCAGCTGATAGAGATGCAGGATAGCATCAGTGATCCTTCAAGTGCTGAGCTGGGATTTTGTCCGCACTGCCATACCGCCGTTTTCACACAAAAATAAGTGATAAATAACAGCCCTTTATGTGCCTCTGCCTGGAGATTCATGGTAAATCTTCCCCTCTTGTCTGTAGCACTAGTGAGACAGATAAGCAGGGGGATACATGAGAAGCCCCTGAGGGGTAAGGGACATAGCCAAAGCCAGTGTTAGTTGTGTGTAGTGGGCATGGTGCCTGTGAAGTGGGAAAGGAATTGCCATAATGTTGGAATTAACATTCCTGCTTGAGCCATAAAGAAAGCAGGACCATATCTTTGTGTGGCTTAACAATCCTAATGCTCCTGGTGGAGCTAGGGAAGCTGGCAGGAGAAGGTAGGGGACTGCAGAAAGCCATGCACTGCTGCCAGAGTTGAGCTCAAGTAAGTTTGTACAGGATGGATACATGCACTGCCCTGTCCCTTTCCCATGCAGAAAAACAGGTTATTCTGTCACCATGCCTCTTCCTCAACCCAGCAAATATGTCTGCACACAGCTGGCTGGGAGATAGGATGGACAGCAGGGACTTGCTGTGGTACCTGTATTTTCCTTCTCATTAGTAGAAGTACCATCTCTGATTTCTGTTTTATTGCCTCGACTTCCCTAACACCACTGCTTGTGTGAATGATAACATTCTAATCCCAGCAGTATTAAGGCACTGCAGTAAATAGGGGCATTTTTAACTCTAAGCCATTTTTCTCTCTTCACTAGGACAGTTTATGTATTGTTCAAAACCGAAAGACTGAAAATACAGTAGGAAAACATTTTCTCAGTGGCACTTGTGATGTCTGTCAAAAGTGTGTGAGTTACTGAAGGGGAGACATCTCATCTGCCATGTAAAAGAAATTCAAAGATTCTGAAAAATATGACCCAGGCACTGAACAGGTCTTATTCTATATCCTCAGATACTTACATGATACAGTGTAGGGACAAGGCTTTTTCCAATTGTTATATCTACATATGCTATCTCTTTAAACATAGATAAATACCTTTCTGCAGAAGATGACTGTGCCTTTCCTTCTTTACTGTCAGCAAAGATAGAGATATTTTGACTAGCAGAGTCATTCAGGTGGGGAGGGACTCCAGAATGTGTCATGATGTTCTCCTCTCAGTGATAGGTGGCTCCTAAGCACCCCCAAAGTTGCCTCTTCTCCAGGCTGAGAAAGTAATGTCCCTCAGCACATCCTCATGGGGCCAGTGCCCCTAACCATTTTGCTGGCACTCTGAATTTGTTCCCATTTATTGGTGCCTTTCCTACATATCAAGGAGCTCAAGACTGGATGCAGTAACCAACGGGGTTTGGTGAGTAAAGAGGGATAATCCCTTGCCTTCAGCTTCCCAGCAGGGAGACACCGCTATCATCTGCATCATATGGAAATATATTTCCATGATATATGCAAGTAGCAGACAAATAGATAATGATGTCCCAGTGATTTGTTTGTTCCAGTTGTGCCCTCGATGGATTTCCACTTCTCAAGGCCTCTACATATTTTGGGGGAAAGCATAAATGTTTTCTTTCAGTGTAATGTTGGCCTTTGGAAGTCTGACATCACTGTCTCGTCTCCTCTGACACAAATTGAAACTGTCTATAAAATATTCCTCCTTTTCAGTAAAATTAGTCTTAAATAGACTTTGGTATCACAGCAGTAGAGTAGGTTACAATATTTAATATCATTTACCTTTCATAGTGGATCTGTGAGACAGAAAACTAGTTTCATTTAAAATTTATAAATATGTAAATGAGGCATGGAGAAACTAATAGATTTATAGATAGAAAGGCTGTCACAGAATAGGAGCCTGAACTCATATCTGTTCAGCTATCATGCTATTTCTTCTATTCTGGCTATTTCTTCTTTCCTCCTTCTATTTTGGTGTCATGTTGCCTTCATGGATGAAATGACTCGTATCCTGCACTCTGTCGAGATGTGCAGCAAGATGCAATCTGATCCCACACACCTATGGAAGTGGCAAAGCACTTGGGTTAATCTATCAGCTCATCAAAACTGAGAGCCCCAAGGGATGCTGAACTTTGTCAACTCCTTTTTTTATTATGCTGCGTCGAAATGAGCTGACTTTTCATGCTATAAAATGGCAATACAAAAGAATGCTGAAAGTTAATTCTTCAAATGTTGATCCAAGAGTACTAGTGGAATAAACACAATCTTCCTTTTATCTATTCTGCTTTTCTGTTTGGTTTTGGCATTGAACCTTCTCTGTCCCTATTTGCCTTCTTTCAGTGCACAAATGATACATGGATCTCTCCAGCTCCCACTCCCTATTTCATTAAAAAAATGGAATATGAAAGGTGTGCAGAAGCCCTGGAGAGAAGTGACACAAACCCAGATGTTGTACAATCTATGTCCCAGCTGCAGTGAGCCTGCATGTGGAAGCTGCTTTTGCACAGCCATCAACAGCAGCAGCTGGAGGGGCTCTGCTGTTAATGGCTCATCCCCCTGGAAGGAGCTAGTGTGAGGAAAAACAACAGGCTTTATGTACAAGATATCACATTGCTATGCTTTATGTTTCACTTTTGTTATAAAACAAGCAAGAACCTAGAGAAAAAGAATGTAAAATTAGATATGGTCCCTTGCCCTGAAAGTGCCATGAGATATTACTCCCTGCCCTCTGATTAAATCCTTCCCTTTCTGATTCAGTCCATAGGAGATCAAGGTATTTGTTACTGTATGAACTATTCCAAATACCTTCCCTAAGGTAAAAAAAAAAAAGTGGTCTAAAAGCAAAATGAAAAGGAAAAAAGGATCGTGAGCTTTGGAGCCTGTCCAGTGAATGCATATTCCTAGTGGGATTTTTTTCTCATCCTCAAAGAAAAAGGCATATTTTAGGACAAATAAAACAAAATAGAGGTTTATATCCTCACTAAAGAAAAAGTAGTTTCAACCTTCATTGTCACTGTGTTTTTATATATGTTTAGTTGTGTTATATCCTAGGATAATCTAATTTCCATATAAAGTGTAGCTACTTTCAGTTTTACTATATAGTGTTCAGGGGAGACTTTGATTTGTGTGCCCTAGGGTAGACCTGAGAAATGCATAATTTTCTTTAAGTCCCTTCTGTCATGCACCATCAGTAAATTCCTGTACAGATTACAACATGGATATTTAGTCAAAGGTCTGCACTCCCACAGAGGAGAGTGGGAGAGATAATAATAAATGTGTGGACCGAAGTGGAAAAAAAAAAGGTAAAAGAAAAGAGAGGAAGAGAGAGAGAAATTCCATTAAGAAAGGTTACTGAATCAAGAAGAATTTATCAAAAGTAGAATGGTGAGAGTGGCTCTTGAATTTTTATGAATTTGTGGGGCATACTAGTCAGTCTGCTTTGGACTGTAATTTCAGGTAATAGCAGAATTGGGACCACTGGGGCATAGTCTGTCACTGTTTCTAATCTCCACTGCTCTGGAGCAACAGTTACACATCAATCCAATTAATCACCAATGATAACAAAAGTTGGTTTTTTTTCCCACTTTAGAAATGTTTGGGGTTTGGTTTTTGTTGGTTTTTTTGTTTGTTTGTTTTTAGTGCAGAATTTTATCAGACACAATTTCTTTTTCCCTTGCGAAGAAAAGCTTATGAAGTTCATTTATACAGAGAGCATAAATCCTATCTCCTACTGTTTTCCCCTGTAACCTAACGTGAAATATGGCTTATAGCTCAACTAATTCTCAACATTTAGTGTGAACTGATGAAAGTAGTTCATCACTCACAGGATGCACCAAGCTTGCAGCGGCACATACAGACCAAGAAAGGTGCATACAGCGGCGTCGTGGCATGACACATACAGTCTCAGATATACCCAAGCAGCCAGGTATCTTCATGATGTTCATTGGGGTTATATACCATTAAAAAATGAGTGCTTCCCATTTTACAGCAACACTGTCTCTTCCTTGTCACTCTTCCCCCTCCCCAGATTTATCTCCTCTTAATGACTCCCTTTTTACAATTTGTGTCTCTCTCTGACAGATAATATTTTGTCTCCTTGTTCTGCTGGCTTGGTGTGTGTCTTGCCTTGTGTTTGCTGCTCATTATTTGCACTATTTATTTGCAGGACATAGGTATAAGAACTTGCCCATAATCAGTTCAATAATTCCACTTCAAAACAAGCTATTCTGCTGCCACATATAATCCTGACAACTCATTATCCACCAGCCTGGATAGGTCTGGCTATTGCATATTAGTTGTGCTGCGACATCAGCCTCTTTCCCTTGCCTCCTACACTTCAATTCACTATTCAATTCCCCTTGCCAACCCTCAGTTGCATTGCTGCAGTGGGAAGGGAAGGAGCACAGCAATGCAGCAGGGATATCCTGCTCTTCCTGACTCCCCAAATACCACTTTTCTTGGTGAGAACACTTGAAACTGTATTTCCAACTTGTGACATATGAATTATTAGAGCCAACATTTACAATATCTCCTGTCTGAAGCCTAAAAGACAACATTTACCAGCTTGCAGGCAGGCAGGTATGATCACCCCATGTAATGGAAGAGTAAACTGAGGCACAGGGTGAGGACATGAATTTGCTGAAGGAAGTCAGCCCTGCCCCTTAGATCATGATGCAGCTCCACTATCAGGTGGATGAATGAGACAAACCTCTGTTGAGACACAGATGCACCCCATGCCCCAGCCCCAGTGCCAGCCAGTGATCCCAGCAGAGAGGGTAATGCAATGTTTTACACTGTCCAGGGCCTGCCCTGGAGAAGTGACTAGGAACAGAGCAGAGGTAAGGCCCCAAGGACCCCCAGGCACTCCACAGGGTGGGGAAGTTTTCTTGTTGCTGCAAGCAGGAGGATCTCATCTTAAAAGATGAGACAGGGGATGGTCTCCATGGCAAACAGGAGTATATTGCTATGTTCCAAGAGACAGGAAAGTCAGACATTTAGTAAGGCAGATGAGGACCTAATCACATCCTTCATACAGAGGCAGGAGTATTCATGTGCAGTTCCTGCATCAGGAAAGGAAAAGGTTGGATATGAAGTTTATTAGGCAGCACATAGGTCTGTCTTGTATCTCCCTCTCTCCTTCAGTCAGGAAAGAACAGGTCTATTTCTAGTCATGGAGACCCAACTAACCAGAATGTTTCTTCTTGCAAAGTGGAGAACAGGGAAAATTTCACACCCCGATTTCTCTCAGATGGTTTGTGCAAGAGTCAAGCATGCGTTTGAAGCTGAGAATTCATGTATAGCTCAGAAGATGAATCAGGGTTTTGGCTCTAGCTCCTCTGCAGAGACAGCAAGCCCCAGTGATGACCAATGGGGTGGCTCTTGCATCAGCTTCTCAAAGTGACAAATGTCTCTGACTCAGCGTTTGTGCCAGGCCATACAGCACCACCTGGCTCAGCCTTTCAGGTACTGTCACAGCAGAAACAATGGAAAGAGACTCTGATTTTGGACACTCAGTGGAGCTGCCAGGTAAGTTCAGCTACCACTGCCCTGAGATGCCTGGGAAGTTCCCAAGCAGGTGTTGTGCACTCCAGCACCAAAAGACATTCAGTGCACAACAAACCACTCCCTTTTGTGGCACTGACCTGTGTCCCCACTCCACATCAGGCATTCACTCTCCTGCCCTGTGTGAAGGACATGTTGTTTACTCATTCCACACCATCTCCAAAAGTGCAGCCTGTGCAAGCAGAGGCAGCACTTAGACCACCATTTCCAGTTCATCACTGATATGTGACCTCTGCAGCAATGCCCGGGATGACAGGAAACCTCAACACTTCTGACATGCCAGTTCTGTGCAATCCTGAGCAAGGTAAGGCAAGCTCCAGGCTTGCTTCTGCCTGTCCTTCAGCACAGACAGGGAGCAACTTACAGCTGGAAAGGTGGGAAAGAGTTACCACGCCAGTGAAAGTCTAGCCTCGGTTAGGACACAAGTTCCATCATGAACTGTACATATGTAATTAGCATGATCTTTCCTAGAAGGGCCCTGCAGTGATTAGTCCATTTAAGCAGAAGCTGCAGTTATCCAGCTCCAAGGCAGTCACTACATCAACCTTCACTATCCTGCATGTACCTCTTGGTGGCTTCAAGAGCCTTTGCAGCCCTGACAGCCCATACCATGTGGGGCTCAGCTAGTACTCTACAGAAGCTGCAAGTGCCTGCTTCAGACAGTGTCCCAGGCAGATGGGTCTCAGGAGAAAAGAGGTGATATTTGCTCTGCAGTTTGGAGCCATTGAGGCACCCATGCCAAGACACATGGCTATATGTTTGTTGGGGATGGTGCTGCCTCTTTGGAGATAAGGCTGTTTGCTTTGAGAGAGTGGATGCAGATGGCTTTAGGAGACCTGTTCACACCTCTTTTATACCCTTGAGCTCTGTTGGGCTGCTTTTGGCTGGGTTTGGTGTGAATGCTTAGGTCAGAGAAGACCTGCTCTGGCTGAAGAAGTATTCTCAGCTCTTTTGCAGTGATTCAGTTCCCTGCTGATGCCCCTAGGATGGGAGGGTCTGAGGGCACAATAAAAATGATAGCTTGAACAACTGGGCAAGGGGGTGCATGCACTCAGAGTGCTCTCAGAGGACAGTAATGTCTCTCCATGCTTTTCTGCTTCTTGTCTGTCTTAATCTCTTTGCACCATAGGGCTTTTGTGTTTTTTTTAATCACTTTCCTAAGCTGTGCCAACTGACTGCAATTTTCTCCATATCTTCCCTCAAATTCATAAACCATGATTTCCTGGGTCTCTCTTATGGTTTCTTTTGCATGACCCTTACAGAAAATTTATGCAACAAGAAAGGGCTCTACACAGTAAAAGAGCTGCTCACAGCAAAGGGCAGAGAGTCAGAATGCCTTGGGTGGTCAGCGACCAGCTTTCACATAAAAGCCAAAGAGGGATATTAAGCAAAGGAGAGAGCAGCAGTGACAGCTGCCTGCCACGACTGTAGCAGGGCTAAGTACAGTGTGGGGGCCATGGCTGAGCATTAGGCAGGCTGAGAGCATTTCACTGTGAGCTGCTTACAGCCTCTCCTCTCCCACAGGAGCACTGCTTTGTCCCACACTCCACTTATTCTGTGGAGTGAGCCGGGCTGTGTCCCCACCCCAGAGGGATAGGGCTCATGGCACCACTCAGACATCCCTGACTCTGCGGTTCGGGACCTGTTGGGCACAGAGTTCTGTGCAGATAAGATATTTAAGAGAAACCTATATAAAGGAATTGAAGAAATATCACTACAGTGATGACCCAACACTCTGGGACAGTAATTAATAATCTAGGATCTAGTGCTGTGACCTAGATGAATTAGGGAGGCAGTCAGGAAAGAATGAAATATGACAAGTATAGGCTCAGTTAAGAGCACAGTTAAGAGAACTGTGGATGCAAATACAAAACAGGGTATCCAGGAGTGGACAAGAGTAGTGCAGGGAAAGAACGTGGAGTGATCAGTCATGAAGAAATAAAGATGAGTAGTTAATGAAAAGCCATAATTAAGAAAAGGCAAATACTGTCTTGGGATGTATGAGAAGGAAAATGATATGAAAAATATTACCCAGAGTGTTTTGTCAGAGCAGCTACCATCAGCTACTAACAGTGCTGGGTTTGTACCTTTGGAAGGTGAGGACAGGCATTCATCTTCAGGCAGACAAACAATACTCAAGAGCTCCCTTCCCTCCCTGGACCAACAAAGCCTCTGTTTGTAAACAGACACACAGTGCAAGGTCAGTCAATTTTCAAGCTGTTTCAGGGGCTGAAAAAGCAGGGAGAGCTTAAACTTTACTTTCTGGATCAGATGGCAGTTTTCACATCTTTATATTTGATGTTCATTTTTTAAATCTCTTGTTAGTACACGGTGGGGTGAGTCCTAAAGCTATAGCAAGCACATGTGTGGACAGAGTTTATCTCCTGCTCACAGCATGCTCTTGTACACACTGTAGGAATTATGCACGATGGTGGCCAATGCAAAAGGAGATGTGACATTGCTGAAATGCAGGTGAGAGTCTGCTGAGCTGCAACCAGACAGCATCTAATGTCTGACTAAAATCATATGGTGACTTCCTCAATTTTCCTGAAATTACTGCTTCCAACACCTCCCATGCTGTATGGCCAGCAGCATGAGGAGAGACAGCTGGCAGTAGGCAGGATGGCAAGACTGAAGGTAGCTGATGGCTGGAAGAATTACAATACTCAAAGGTGGGATGTCTGAAGGTCATAATGGACTCATTGCAAGTGCTTGCCTGCCTTACTGCTTTTGGAAATTTTAACCACCTACAGGAAGAGTTACCCACCTGGGCTACCCAAGTCAGCTCAAAGCATCTTGCAGGGAGGTCCATGGGGCTGATTTTACTTGGTCTCTTCCTTCCCCCTGCGTTTGCCATGTTAGGGGACCATCCTCTGAGAAGACTGACAGATTGTGTGTTGGGATAGGAGATTAAAAGAGGAGAAAAATATTCAGTGCTCAGGAGAAGAGGAAAATTATGAGGAAGACAAGGTGACTATCTACCTACCCAACTTCCTTAATCCTATAGAGGCAAGAAGTTTAAAAGTCAATATTCCCTCTGTTTCCTCACCTACCTGTCTTTGAAGTGAGCTCTTGCCTGAGTTCTTTTAATTCTGCAAGGGAAGGGGTAGGAAAAGGGGTTATCTTACCTCAGGAAAAACATCCATGCTGATAACTGTCTGGCTTCCCTTTGATGTAGTGAAACTTGAGTCTCTAAGTACCACCACCAGTAAAACTGGACATGCTGAGCTCTATGCCCATGTTAATGCCTTTGTTTCACTGAAGCTGTGGAGGGACTTCTATGAACAAAAGTTTGCTGCTAATAGACAGGAGGTCCTGTCCTTCCGTCCCAGCTGGGCTACAGCAGCTGACATTGCCATCGTAGTGGTGGCTTTTTGCTCTTTGGATACAGTGAGTCCCTACCCCTTCTGACACACAGGAGACAAAACTCAAGTAAGTGTTTGCACATCTAGAAAGCAAATGTGATTCATTATTAATACAGACCTGTTTAAAGTGTGTTGCACTTTAGAGACTTTAGCTGATTGACAGGTCCCTGACCTAAGGAGATTTCTTCCTATGTTTAAGCATCACAGGACAGGTAAGCATGGCAAACAAAGGAAGAGGTTGGATGGAAGAGGTTGAAGTGCCACAAAATTAATATTACATGCTAGCATGGTTCGTTTCGCAAAAGTCTTACACATGCTGAAACTTTGCTGACACCAAGAAGTCTGTAAGGTTCAGAAAAGAATTTGGTATTTTACTGTTTATGAATAAATTTGAGTGGTTTCTAGGGAGCTTGCCTGACTCCAAAACCTTACTGAAACCACTGGAAAAAGCAGCAGTATTCCACGAGGAGGTGGTGAGTTAGTGCTCCTTTACTCAGCAGTAGTTGTAGGCTCATGTGAAGATCAGGACACATAGCGTGGGGGTTTTAATGCAAATATTTGAGAGCCTACTTTGGGGATGTGAGTCAGAGGTAAAAAGATGACAAGAAATCCTTTAAGAAGTTATAGTCTAGAAACAGCAAGTGGAGCAAACTGCTGCATGGCCTGGGGCCAAGGCTACAAGACAGGCAACCTCTTTGGGCAGTATTCTGGCTGAAAAAAGAGGTTTCAAATTTTGCTAAGGAAAATGTGTTCTTGGTGCCTAAATAAAAAAGGTACTTCAAAGAAGTATCTGATCACATACTGGTAAAAGGCTCAGTAAAGCAGATCATCTGCAGCAAATACAGGTGCAGAAGCTGCAGGAATTAACCAAGGAGATATCCAGCTAGCAAGGTAATAAAGTCTGTCTGAAGTTACCACCACATTGCAGCCCCACCTAGGGCTCTTAATCATGTATTAGCTCCAAATTCCCTATTATTCATATCCAAAATCCTTTGAAATCTGACTTGAGCTCTTAGGCTTTCCATGGCTGAGGATATGGCTTAAAAATGTTGGGATGCCTCAAGCAACTGGCTTTGAAGTGGGAAAACATCTCCTGTCCATATTGCAGACCTTTTGTAATGATTGGTGGGATAACATTGACTGTGATCCTTTCAGTTCTTTTACACTCCTCTCTTGGAATGCATGAACCAGCCTCTGGAGGGGCTTTTGTTCTCTTCAGACAGAGACCCGTGGGTGCTCAGCTCCAGTGTACAATTAACCTTTGCTGATTTGCAGACTTCTCAGTCAAACAAGGCAAATCCCATTGGAGCTTGGCTTTCACCCCATTCTGTACATTTTCTGCTCTCTGTCTATTTAGTCTTCTGAGATATACATGGGCATGTTTTGTTTTCATAAGCACAAACCACTTTTGTTCCAAAAACATATTTACCTTTTATTTAGGTATCTGAATAGAATTGCACTAGATAATTGTGGTCCTGATTGCCCTCATAGGCAGTACAAATGAGTCTTCTTTACTTGTTTTGTTTAATTTTGGTTCATTTTTTCTTTGCCACATGCCTGTACTATGGGGAAATACTGAACCTACACAATGTATGCAAACACAATCCGTGGTTTGAGCTAGAGGAATCACAATTGAGTGACATTCTGTAATTCATCAAGAGGTCTGACACATTGGTATAAAAAGACACTTTTCCATATTTTGGAAAACCTTCTTCCAAACAAATGTTCAAGTACATTGTTTGCTCAAGCAATAATAACACTTTAATCTACCTTGTGCATTCTCTTCAAAATAAGAGGTCAAAGAATAATAGTTCTCTCTGGTTTTAAAATGAATCCTTTAACAAATTCTTTTAGATGCAAAGATATAGTGAAAGGATTTTTCTTACTTGACGAATTTAACATTTTGCTGGAAGAAAAACCATGTCCATGGAGTCCAAGATGACAGATAGTGGGACTTATTCTTTTGGTGTCACAGATGTGTATCCCAAACAAATGTACTGCTCCCCTGTTCTTCAGCAGAAGCACTGTCGAATCAAGGTCTGATGCAGTTACTTCAAACTTACCACTGATATAAATCACCTCTAGATTAGGCCTTCAGAAGATAAAGGAAGAAGTATCTGAATCTATTTATTTGCATCCTTATCCCCCATTGACTCAGTATGAAGAAAAGGAGACTTGGCACATGCTGCCAGAAGCTCAGCACATTATGCAGAGGGAGTGAAACAATCTGGGAGGTGGGTAAGACAGGTGTAGAGCAGCTGAAGCACTGTGGAGTTCACCAAATTCAGTCTCACTCACAGCTCAATGACACCAAGTAGGTGTGGGAGGAGACCTTTATCAAACTGGTACAGGATTCTCCTATTCCTCATCTTCATGTTCAATTCCTGAACATGATTGCCACAAAATATTACTGATCTCAAGCACTGATTTAGGAGCACCTCAAATACCTGGATGCTTCTATCAAAAGCAAACAACCTTGAGCTTTGCTTCTTTTTCTTACCAAAAATTAAATTAGTGCTGGGATTCAGTTCTCCCAGATTTATCACTGAAAAGACAAGTGCCAGTTCTACCCTAGTTCTGGATATGTTCTTTAGCTACCAGGCAGAAATGGATGTTTCCATAGGCCAGTCCATCCCACACATCTTCCATACCTCCTACAGGAATGTAAAGTACTTGTTAAGCTTTCAGGTGGGCAATGCTGGGTAATATAAATGTGTCCTACATGTAATATAAATATCTCCTACAAGGACATGGGTATTACACCATGCTTGATCAGGATTTTGTTTACCGTACACTGTTAGCCCCAAAACTGCATAGCAAAATTCTTTTCTGTCTTGGCTGTTCCTTTGAAAAAGATTAGATGCCTGGCTGCTTTCAAATTCATTTAAAAGTCTAGAATGCAGCCAGATAGCACAACAGTCAATCATGACTGTTTTTATCAGGACCTCATCTGTTTCAGGATGTCAGTGGAAGTTCTGCTTAACCAAGCAGGGTAGAAGTTGCCCTAGGCACCCCCCCTCCCTCCAGCTATTATGTTGCTTTGCCAGCAGTTCCTGTATTTCATCTATAGTTTTAGGAACACCTTTTGCTGGAAGTTAGAAAAGTGAAAGTAAAAACTGGAAAGTTAAATTCAATAACAAGTTAATAAGGATAATTAGGTAAAAGTGTGGAAAAGCATTTGTCTGAACGAAAAGCTCTGGATATGTGTGGCCATGTTAGAAAAGGCAAAAGTTGAAATAACAAGGAATTCTGTAAAGCTAAGTGGAGAGCCAAGATGATCTTTTTCTACCTGCAATTTTTAAGCATTTCTAATGACACAGGACTTTTGAAGGAGATGGGCAAAAATGCATCTTTCAAGTTTGCCTATTTGGCAGACAGTAATTCAGCTGAGCTAAGCAAAATAGAGCCGACAAATGGCACTATCCTTGGTGATAAGGGTTTTTCTCCTTTATTTTTAATGAATACAAGAAGGACCCAAAAGTTTTCCTACAAAAGACGGTATCTGGAGATTTGCCAGAAAAGGCAGGGTCACTGACTTAAGATGGAGCAAAATAGAGCTACCTAAATTTTTAATGAGAAAGTACAACCTGAACAGAACACAGCTCCAACCTGCCATGCTAAGCTGCTGCCAAGGCTGGTCATCTTGAGGAGGTGCAGCCATGGATTAAACCTCTGTGAGCATTCAGGACTCGACGGTGCAGGCACAGCAGGACCAGGAAATATCAGCTTGGCTGATCCAAAAACTGTTTCCACCCAAAAAGTTGTTCTTTAAAGTGAAACCTAAGTCTGCAAAATTATTTTTCTCTTCGTATCTTTTTATAGAGATGAGCAACATCCATTTTTTTTTTTCCCAGTCAAATGAACAGCCATAATTCTAGCTTCCCTGCAGCATTTTAGGTAAATTTCCATTCCTTCCTTTTTATTCCTGGAAGGACCAAGAGGAGATAATCTAAATAAGTATCATGAATAATTTTATGAAGACAAAGGTGATTAAAAAACAAGTCCCAAATGTTTGTGAACCTCAGACTAATTTCCACCTCATTGATGCTGATGCTGCACATTGCAATTCTGAAATGGCCTCTCATGTCTCTCTGATGTTATTGATCGGAGAAGGTGCCGAGATGAGAACCAGGCTTTGCATTTCACATTTTAAGGTCATTGTTAACAAATGAGCTCATTCCACACCAAGCTATCCTAGAGCATCTTACCATAATAAACATAATAATTAAAAGCCCTCTTGAGTAATTTTCAGGCATGGGGCAGTTGACCTGTAAGAACTTCATGCTTCTCCTCTAGCCCATCCCTGAGGGTCTGTCACAGCCAGCTCTGCCTGCAGCCCTGCTGAGAAACCTTCATCTCCTCTTCTGCCCTGTGCTACCTTGGGCTGCATCCACTTCCTGCTAGCCAGGCATCCCACGGGTCGTGGGAAAAGGAGAGCATGGAGCCACCATCTGGAGCTGATCTCAAAGCCCATAAAGCTTCCCCACATGTGCAGGGTCTGGGTAATCACACATGACACTGCATGCAGATGGTGCAAAGCAGCAGGCATTTGGAAAAGCCCAATAGCACCCAAGGAAAGCCAGGTTTTTTTAAAATTTCAATTAGTTTATAAGAGCACATGCATTTTTGAAACGTCATAAATGATGAAGTAATTTGTATTTAACTCAATTGTTATGTTTTGGGATTCACCAGAGCTCTTCAATTCATGTTACAAACTGTGTTTTCCTAAACAACCAGGACAGGCTGCATGTTAGTCACCAGTTTGTCTCATGGATGCTTCAGCCTGGCTGGAAAAGGAAGGGGTTCTGCACAGTAGTCCCATTGCAAAGAACATTGCCAGCACATTGAGGAAGGTGATCCTTCCTCTCTGTGTAGCCCTGGTGAGATTTCTGGAGTGCTATGTTCAGGTCTGGGCCCCCCAATATGCAAGAGACATTGACATACTGGAGTGCATCTGGGAAGCATCTTCATGTCCCTCTTCTGGACTCACTCCAATGAATCCTGGAGAAAGAATAGCATCTCACCAGCTGGGGAATTCCAGCTTCTGCAACAGGGAGGAGGCAACCCAGCCTGAACATCAATGCAGTTTTCTAGAGAGCATGAGCCCTAGAAGGTTGTTTTGGTATAATGAACACAATCTACATTTCCCAGATAGATGGTAAAGATAGAAGAACAGCTGCTGCCTAAGGAATTTAATTTTCTAGAGCAAAAGGGTTGTCTCTGTTGGGAGAATTCTACCTCTCCACACTCAACCCCTCAGTGATGCTCCAGGAGAGACTGGCTGGCAGCAAGAGCCCTGCTGCCTCTGCCACCCTTCTTCCAATGATGACTTTCTTCCAATGCCAAGATATTCCCAAGCTGGCAGTCATTCAGCTGGGCCTTCCTAGCAAATCAGAACCCCTGAGGTATCCCAAAGCTGCAATGCCTATAACAAACATTCAGAGAAAACTTCCTGGATGTCAGCAGAGAATAGAGCAATATCCCTACAGTACTATGACAATTTTACCACGTAATAGTAGTTATTTCCATGTCCCATAACTGCAGGTACAGTGGGATGATGGGATCACTGTCAGGTCTGGGTGGTGACATGCAATCTGAACACGTGGCAAGACAAGTGTTATCTTATTTGCCTTTGGTTAAAAATTGTGATGATCTCTATACTTGCTGTATCACCATGACCTTCTTTCCCAGTTTCCACTTCCACTTTAGAAGATGGTCAGTCAGCTGCACTTAAAAATTGCCAGTCATCCTTAGCTTAAGAAGAGAAATTTCACTGCTAAATTACTACTACCCTGTCTTCTCTTATTAGATGTTCTGCTATTTACTTGTATCTTTAAGATTTCATTTCTCTTATAATTGGAATTATTATAAATATCTTAACTGTATTTGGTATTCTCCAGTTCTGGTAATATTAGATTATAGCTGTGGAAAAATATATAACTCCTTGTTTATAAACCTAGAATCATGCACCTAGGCAATGTATCATCCAATAAATTTATTTGTTTGTCTTTTCCCAGTGATGAATCACTTTCTTCACACCACTGTACTCTAACCTCATAATGGCATTCATTATCATAACATATTCAAAGCCTCTGCCTGTGCATGCAGTAAGGAGTGGTTCTTATAATAAAGATAAATGGGATGGTATCTGGATGGGATGGAAATCTGGTAGGTAGTGCTAAGCTAAGTTACAGTTACTCTGTAGAATAAGAGTTCTACATTCATTTGTTCATTAGATGTTAATACATAATTTGGATTAAAACCAGGTATTAGCATCTGGGCTTTCCCAATTCTGTTCTGAAGGATTGCATAGAATCATTGAATCACTAGAGGGGTAGGGTCAGAAGGCACCTTTAAAGGTCATCTAGTCCAACCCTCCCATGCAATCAGCAGGGATGCCTTCAACTAGATCAGGTTGCTCAGAGCTCCATCCTGCCTGTATCTAAGCGTTCCCAGGGATGAGGCATATAGAGCCTCTGTGGTCAACCTGTTCCAGTGTTTCACTGCCTTCATCAAAAAAAATTTCTTCCTTTATCTAGTCTGAATCTACCCTCTTTTGGTTTAAAAACATTACTCCTTGTCCTATTGCTACAGGCCCTGCTGTAAAATCTTTCTCCATCTTTCTTATAAGCTCCTTTTAAGTATTGAAAGGCCACAGTAAGATCTCCCTGGAGGCATCTCTTCTCCAGGCTGAACAATTCCAACCCTCTCAGCATGTCTTCATAGGATAATTTTTGTAGCCCTGTAGTATGATGCCCCCAGCAAAGATTTTTTTCATCCCAAACTCAAACTTTTCCCTGTCATGGGCTTTGAGATGTGTCCTACCCTGCTATAATGATCTCTGTATTTGTTTTATCATTATAGCCTCATTTCAGAGGCTGGCATGCTTTCCCTGCTGCAGATATCAATAATCTTGTGATTTTTAGCAATGTAGTAATGTAAATAAAGGCAAATCAGGCTGCTGAGAGGCCCAGTTAAGTAGGAAGGTGTTTTTGTTTTTGTTTTTTTTTTTTTTGTATTTGATGTAAGGAATTGGCTTATGCTGAAGATGATGCATGGAGTAGTTCTCTACCCAGAAAGGGCAAACAGCTTTATTTCAGCAGAGAAGTTCAAACCATCTCTGTTTTAGCTGGGAAACAGATTATAAAGGATATCAATGCTTAGTAGTTTGGGATGTGTACAGAGTAAGTTCTGGGATCATTTTGCTTTAGGGAATTTTGGTAAGACATCTGCAATAGTAATATAGCCACACATACATACAATAATGATGATAAGGTAACCATGGCAATGATGATAAGACAGAACTGATTCCAGCAAACACATGTCAGCCACAGAGGAGAGATCCATGAAAATAAACAGTTTAAGAAAATGAGTATGTCAAATGCATATACTGAGGCCTAAAAACCTCTTGTGCAAAGGGTAGTTGCATTACCCATTAGAATATCTTCTACTCTCTTGTTCTTTTTTTTTTCTTGTTAAACTAGAGACATGATGGACCTGGAGGGTATAAAAGGCAGTTTGATAGATTTACTTTCTTAATTTTAGCAACAGAGTGAGTTAATAAGGATTTTTGTTTCTGAGGCAGCCACACAAATACCACAGTAATAATTTTTTTTTTATTGGACAGGCGAAGCAAGTACAGGACAAAATATTTGAGCATTTCTACTTTTATCTCAGAATAAACCTGAAGTCAGACCCAAATTTTTTTTAAAATTAGAGGCAGCAGTTTCTGTCTGAGATGACTGTATTATCATCAGAGGCTCACGATGGAGTGGCAGGTCTGGAAATGGGGATGATGTGCAGGCCAAGCTCAGGCACATGCACAGCCTCTGACTTGTGCAGTCACAAGAGCCTAACCAGGCTTTACAGCTTCACTGTTGAGTCCCAGTCTCTCTCAGTTATACACACAGCATGTCACTGTCCAGGTAGCACAGTGATCTCATAGATCTAAAGAAGAGCAGCAGGTAAAGAAAGGAGCCCATCAAGGAGGGTCTTTGGAGATGAAGAACAGTAGTTTTTCAAGCAGTAACCAATCCCATAAACCTGATTAAGAAAAAATTCCCATTGATTTTAGCAGGAATTTTCCTGTGTTGGACTTAAAATATTCAGCCCAATGCAGTGTATTTCACAAGCCTTTGATTGCAAATATGGTTCACAGGTCCACAGGCTTGGATTAGCATTGTTAAAGACACTGACATTTCCACTCCTCTGTCTTTCAGGCTTGCAGCTTTATGGCAGTATCAACTGTTGCTTTTTTCCTCCTTGAAACAGAAAGGAAAAATATGAATTTGCAACATTACAAATCTGTTTTGCATAATTGCTTGGGCCAAAGCCATCTCTGATGGAACTCTATTGCTTGGAGTTGTATATATTTTCTTCCTGCATTTCACTCCAGAAGTGTCATCACTGTAGGCAGTAAGATGATTTGGTAAGAACAATTGCAGAGATTATCACAAAGAGATCCTGATCTCAAACCTAATCCAAATCTCTGTCTAATACTCTTCACATCAAGTCCAAGTTCAATATACTGTGCACTAAATGATGCACTTGGCATCTCTTGGACGAGGCAGCAGAAGAAGGAGATGAATGCATAAAACGGGAAATGGATCATGGCCAATTAGTGGTGCAGAAACCATGGTGGGTAATTTCCAAAATAATAAATGAGCCTGGCATGCTGGCATGTCTTTGTGCGGTGACCTGGATCAGGCAAGTGTTGAAGACCTTATCTGTGTGGGCTGGTTATGGTGCTGCAAGATGAGCTTAGGAGGCCCTGCTAGTCTGCAGGCACAGAGCAGCTGTGTGAGGGAAGGAACAAGAAGAACTTGAGATATAAGTCAAACTTGTCACTGCAAGACATTTAAAAATCATCTGAACTATGGTCCCCATTACTCAGAGCCTGCTTCTGTCCAAGAGAGATATCCATCCAGCAGGGAGGGGGAGAGGAAAGTCAAAGCACAGATTTCAGCCAATTCCTTTCATTGTTTTTCTTCCCCTTCAGTTTTCAAGAGGGGGAAAAAAGCATCTGAGGAGCTGGAAACATCTAGCCAGGTCATTAGAGCTCCATGAGCCCAACTGAGCTCAGAGCCAACCAGAGCAGGCAAAATACAAACAAACCATACAAGATACTCCCTGCTGGAATGGGGCTGCAGGATAAAGAAGGGAAAGGGTAGAAGGAGAAACAGAGGCAGTGAAAGATGATGGGATTTGTCTTGGTTTGATGTTGACCACAGTGGTGGGCACCGACCTCCCAGGAAGAGGTTAGTGAGACAACATGATGCCCCTAGCTAATGGCTGTCCAGGTGGGTACCCTCTGGTTGGTCAAGGCAGACCCCCAATGTACAGAGAGAACGTGTTCTGATGTTAAAAAAAAAAATCTAGTAACAATAACACTAGGGTTTTGATGTTTACAGATGACTGTTAAATGAGAATGATCAAATTAGTTCACTGTAACTTGATGTCAAGATGAAATAGAACAAAAGATGAAGGGACCAGAAACTTTTTTTTTTTTTTTTTGGCTCATAGAAGAGAGGCAAATAAAGTAAAAGAGAAGAGAACAGGGAATAAAGGCATTTGAAAAGCTTTTCCTCACAGCTTTTGTTTAAAGGAGAGCTATGTATTTATATGTACTTAATATTTCATTCTTGTTTTTCAGGCAAAGAGCAGGTGAGAGCTCAAAAGAATTGCTTCTTAAGTCCCATTATATTTTCTTTCTGTTTTTTAGCCTTACTGGTTTTGTTCTGTGGCTGAAAAACATCTTATGTCAGTTGTGCTTTAGATTTCTTTCCATCATTAAGGCCTTCAGTAAATAGTTTTCTCCACAGAAACAATTGGGGCCTGGATATTAAAAAATGTAATTTCTAGAACCTATATATGAATTGATGAGGCATAGGTGAAAATGAAGACAAAAGCAACTTTCTTGAAAAGGAGGCAGTTGGAATTACAGCCTGGAATTATGCTGTACAATGCTTATTCCTGATACCAGACAAGTTTTACTCATTCTTCTTTGTGAGCTTGTTACTGATGCTATTACAGATAAACATGTTGACAGCTCATCTTAGGAAAAGAAACATCTCATCTCTGTAGAGAACCACCTGCAGGATGGGGTGTGTGGCTGCATAATCTATACAAATCCTTGGGCAGAAAAACTGCATCTGTCTAGACAGGCAGAAAAATCTTCAATATTTTGTCTAGATATTCAAGTCCTCTGTAAGAAACCCAGGACTACTAGCTACAGTAGTTTGTGCTGAATTTTTGAGCATTTTTATGTTGAGATTGAAGCTCTGCAGAAAAGAGAAAATTTTATTGATGTAAATTTTCAAGGTCTTCATGTACACTTTCACCATGAAACCCTTATGCTTCAAAATTCTTCACAAAAACATTTTGAAGATTTCAATTGCTCAAAATATATTTCAGCAATGATACTTCATTTTTATTTTATTTCTCAGAAATGTTGTTACAATATAAAATAGAATACATAATTAAACAATTCAAAGGAACACAAATGCCTTCAAAACTAGAAACCTTGATGTTTAATTCCAAAAACAGGATAGTTCAAAACAGGATAGTCTGATACCAGAGCTACTTTTGCTGTTCAGACTGGAATTTGGCAAAATCGACATGGTTATGTAATAGAAAATGGTACTGCTAGGATTCTTTCCTGTCCAGTCCTCATGGACATCTGCTAAAATGGGTACAAATTATTAACTATTTATCAATATTAACATTTTTCCTTGCTGTAGAACAAAGTTTATCAAACAAGTAATGTAGCTGGTTCTATGACATATTTTTAAGGGAAAACAGCACTTTGTTTTATAAGAAATTTTATACTGCTTACAAAGAAGTATTTTATTTTACAAGCACACTTCGTAAAATTGCTCTAAATGCAACAAACTATTGGGAAAGGACACAAAAATATCTGGTTATATCAAATAATCGTATGATTTCTTTAAACACCACACATATTCAATAGGAAGTTGACTGCTATTCTCTAACTGGGTCGTAACACAATTGATCCTATGGTACAATGGGGAAGTGACACTGTTACATGACATTGCATGACCAGCCTTGGAAATGATAACTGGGTAGATAGTGTGAACAGAAGCTTTAGGAAGAAAAAAAATTTAGAGTTAAAAAAAGAATGTATGCAGAAACCCCAAAAGTTGCCCTTTACTAGATAGACCCAAGACACTGTTGCCTACAAACAGTGAACTTACAGTCACCAAGGAGGTCTGGGATCCCTTGTGAAAGAAGCTTTCTGAATTTGAGGTGATCATGAACTGGAGCTGTACAAAGGCACTGAACTCCAGAATAATACAGACGCCGGAAAAAACAGGAAATTCAGTAACTCAGGAGCAACAGGAGGGAATATTAGAAGTTGGGAGGCATCACCCTAGGAATGAGGACCAGGTCAGACTTCCAAATGAGTAGAAGGGTTGTGTTAACTCATGGGCTAGATGAACAGAAACAGAAAGAGGTGCAATAGCACAATATATGAGTTTATCCACTTAAAAAAGCCCCAGCTGTGAGTTGAAGTTTGCTAACTGGAAATGACAGAGAAGAAAGAGCTGGGTGGACACAGTCAGCTGACCATAGCTATGGCATTTCCTTAGGTAAGAGAGGCCAACTGAGCTGTTTCGACTTGATTCATGAGCACAACTATTTTGGAGACTTAATCTGGATGCAACTGTAATTATTCATGCTTCAGAAAGCAGCTTAAAACTAGACCAGGCAAATGAAGAACTGTTAGGGATATCCAGGGAATGGAAAAAGTTACACAAGTGAAATCTAAAAGAAGTTATATTTTTTTATATATTATATGGTAATGAACCATAAATTTAGTGCTTACAGTTACAACAACATGATGTTTCCCTGAAAAGATTTATACCACTTCCTGCAAGAAAGTGGTATAAATCAGACCATGCAAAACTCCATGCACAGGACAGCTTGCTAAAAACTAATCCAGCTGTTTTTACACTACCTTTTATCAGCCAGCTTATGGCAGAGTTCAGCATGTATAAACTCAGAGAGCAAATACTGAGGCAGAATCTGATTGCCATCCATAAATATGCTGAAGGTGGGAAAGGGAAAGCAATAGAGAGGAACAAGAGCTAATGAAGCTCCAGGACGATGTTGTTACCTGGACAAGAGATAAAAACTGGTCATAAGCAAATTCAGCCTGGAATTATGAAGAAGGATTTTAACTGTCCAAGTAGGATTACTGGAGAATGGCTGTGTAGTAGAAAAAGCAGGAGCAGAAAACTTAATTGGTTTTACAGTTTCATCAAACTGGAACTCAATTAATATTTTAAAGGGATTTCATGGCATAGCTCTCTGAAATAATTGAGATCTGGATTCAGTGATCCAGAACATTGCTTCTAATTCTATTTTACTAAAATACAGCTGTAAATAATATGCCCAGAAAACATGAAAGACAACAGTAACAACAACAACAACAACAACAAAATAAAATCCTCTGAAGAAAAGCATAATAGGGAAAATAGAAAAGATGTACAAAGGGCAGCATCATGGTTCCAGGAGAAAGAAGAATCTGAACTGAAAAGCAAAAGATGCAGAGGGAAGGGAGAAAGCAGAGTCATCTAGTAAAAAAACCCCACAATGACATTATTTTTGCAGAAACACTGCGATTTCGTGTCCTTATTAATAATATAGGAAATATGAGCTGTACACAAAGGGCTTCCCAGATGACCCTGGCCTGGGAGGACCTGAAAGGTGAGTCAGAATATGGAAATAACACAGTGATCTACTGAGTCTGGGGACATTAAAAGAGAAAATAACAGGAAGAGTTTCCACTTGTAAGCAAGAAAAAATACCTGAGGCAAAATCCGAAACACTTGTAGTCAATGGCAAACCGCTAGCAGGAATGCTGAAACACTTTGCAATGAGAGTGGGTGGCCAATTGAACATAAGTGCACATTACAGTTTGGCTGCAAAAATGCTGATGCAATTTTAGGGTGAAGTTCCCTTGATAATTTAAATCAAAGGCAATAGAGATCTATTTTCTACATCATTTTAATGCAAATGTATCTGGAATAATACACCCAGTTGGGGGAGTTGCTGTGCATGGACAAATTGGAAAAAGGAGGGTGGAAAACAATAAAATATATCAGGAATCTAGACAGGCAGCCTTAAAAAGCAGATTTAAAAGCTCTGTATGTATGAAAAACAAAGGTCCTTTCAACCCTGTTTTTCTGTGACTCCATGCTAAGAAGGTATAGATTCAGAAGACAGGAATGCCAAAGGGGAGGTAACACTTTCGACTACCACACAGAAACAGAAGTGCCAAATGGGGTGAAACTAGCAACATGAAATCATAGGCTGAGTAGTAGGAAAATCTTTCAAGATGCACTCAGCTGTAGAAAAGCTGCTGGGGGTTCTGGTGGAAGCCTGGTCACTCAAGATTTTTACAACAAGGCTGGACAAAACATTAGAAAACATACCATAGGGAGCAATTCTCTGCTGCCAAGAGCAGTGGAGCAGATGATCTAATAGGCTTCTTGCATCTCTAACCTCTATGGTTTTATGATTTCTTACTGTAAAGCACAATATTTCAAGAGGAAAAAGAAATAAATACAAGGTAAAATATTAGATGGTAAAAAGCCCCAACAAACAAACACAAAACAGAGAATGAATGGAGTTCTGTTCTTTTGCCTTTCTGTATTTGAAGGACTTGCTTCTGCCACATTGTTTTCTTGTCAGAGGCACTTCATTTTCTTTCTTTCACTTACCATTTTCTCTCTCACTACAAAAGCAGAAATAGCCACTTGGGACTGCTGATGTCTTTCTAAGGAAGGATGCTGCTCTCATGCTGTGGAGCAGCATCAAGGCTATGGTCAGTCAAAACATAAAAATCTCATTATTTTCTTTGGGAACAGATTTCTTTTTAAACGAAACCCCAAGCAAGTACATGCATCATGGTATATTCCCCAGCATAGCAGTCCTGCTCCTCTTCTGCATTTCCTTCCTCCCTCCTTCCAGTACAGAGTTTACTACCTTCTTCACCCATTGCTTTTGTGAAAGTTCATACTACCTTTAGGGAGAATTATGTGTGACCCGCATGTCCACAAAAAGCCCGGGATAGTAGTTCAGGTTTGCATTCATTTGTCCCATTCATCATTAGTGGGGATTGTGTGACCTCTGGTAACTTTGAAATTTTGATCAGCATGTAGGTCCTGATGACAGGCAAATGCGCTTTCAAAGGGAATAATAAACTGATTTTC
This sequence comes from Toxostoma redivivum, assembly GCA_013397375.1. NCBI lineage: Eukaryota > Metazoa > Chordata > Aves > Passeriformes > Mimidae > Toxostoma > Toxostoma redivivum. The sequence continues at coordinate 128,084 of VXBI01011644.1, forward strand.
AGAAGTCATGGCAGCTTTGACATACAAACACGTCAGCTAGATAGATATGTAACACAAGACTATGCACCTCGGCTGTCACCTCTGTCTGCCCTGGAGCATTTTCACAGCACTCGGTCCCCTCAAACACCAGGGCACAATCCACATGACATCAACAGGGTTACTGAAACCTTGAGGCATTGTTTCAAAATGTTATTTGAGCAGGGGCTTCTTTGCTGAGGTTTGTTTGTTGGGAGTTTTTGTAGAGAAGGAGCAGTATGGGTGGTAAATATAGGAGGGCAGTTTGTGCGTGTCAGTTTCCCAAAGCAGAAGCTTCAGCAACTCTTCCTAAAGATGCACAATATTACTTCCTCAAAACCGACTTAGAGGTTTTAATTATTCTAGCAGTAATAATCTAACTGTTTTTGGTCATGACAGTACCTTTAAATTGGGCAGGGTTTTTATACAGGGAGAAACTGTTTCTCTTTCTTGTGCAAATCACACATTCTATATATAGACTACGAGTACTTTATCTATCAACAAACTGCAGCCAGCTTCAGGTAAGTAGCTGTGATTTACCACAGAGAAAGGCTGCACTTGCACTGTGAGAAGGGAGCTATTCAGCCTCGAGATTGAACTCAGGACCTTAAAGCTTCTGCCTTAAATTGCCATGCCATGCTGGGATAGCTAGCCTGTCAGGACCAGGCAGTTCCTTGGGGAATGCCCTCCAGCACATGGCTAGTTTTCAGAAGATAAGCAAACCCAGCAGAGATGCTGTTGAGTAGCAGGTGGTGGTGAAGCTTTGGGTCCCACCCAGTTTCATTCTTCGTCCCTTTGCCATGAGTCACTCCTTTCCAATGTACTTCAGTCCTTTAACATTTTGAGTTCTGGAGCTGGTGCCAGCCCCAGTGCCACTCAGGACATACTAGGGGAAAAAAAAAAAAGATAATTAAAATCAATCTGAATGGCAAGCTTGTGGTCAGAGGGTTGCCTGGAGTATCTGAGGGAAGGGGATCTGCCTGAAATGTCTGTCTCACAAGACACGGGGGAAGAGAGATTCCTATTTACCTTATAAAACTACTGGCAGCACATACAGATTTGTCACGGTTTGTGATATTAATGATAGCAATGGGATGTGGGACTTTCAGATTTTACATCTCAGCTTCACACTGATGACAGCTCACTGCTCATTGGTTCCAGTTTGGGGGAATCTTCTCTTCTATTTTTAGTTACTTAAATATCTGGCATATGGTCTGAGCTTGTCATTTGCTTTCCTTTAAGAATCAGTGGAAGGCCGTAACTGGTGAGTTGTCCCTTCCTGTCCTGCAGGACTCTGAGTTTGAGGGGTGATGTCACACTGGGGACAGCAATGCTCACTGATCTACAAGCAAAGGTGCTTGAAACAGACTGAGAAGATGGCTTTGCTCACGCAGTTAGGAAATCTGGTTTTGTGCTCAACTAAAGCACTGTATGTCAGTGAGAGAAAATACGAACCATGTCTTCACACTCAGGTTTGCCCAATGTCTTTGGAAATTACAATAGGGTCTCTGATATTTTTATCTTGGCATGTCAGTGCATGACCACCTTGCTTACACAGGGACATAAAAAAAGATGCAAGCCAGGAAGACAGAAACACTTGCAAACATCTCTTCAGACAAAATAGAAAAGTCAGCGTACTGAGCTCTGCCCGACTTTTTAAAAACCTCATTTCCTCGCTCCTGACAGGTGTGAACAGGACACCATCCTGTTTGGGGACTGTCTTCTAAAGGAAACACATACAGTAAATGAACCTTGATTTTAAGTTAGAGAATGACATGAGACTAAACCATCTGGCTTGTGATACAGCTTCAGCCTCCTTCTTTACAAAACAAAGGTTCAGCCTTTTTGTGTTGCTTTGAAGACTGTCCTTTGCTCCTCTTCAGGCTATGTGGTCCTTGTGTTCATACAGCCCCTGGGAAAAAAAAATTTAAACCAAAGCAAAACAACCCAAAATTCATCCAGGGGATAAAAGGAATATGTTGGCGACTCAGTACGCCACACAGAGTGTCCATTACTTTTGTTGACTTCAGGGCCGTAGTCACTCACAGAGAATGGGCGATAATATTTACATTGGGATTTCAAGGAAGACTGCTCCTATAAATTAGTAAAAGGCATGAGTCATCCCAGCACAGTGTTTGATCCAAGAGATGCAGTTATCAGCCCAGCATAACACTCTAGCATCTGTCCAAAAACACTGCACACCCTCATTAGCACGCTATTCCTGGGAGCTAAGCAGGCTGAAGGTTGCAAAGAGGTGCTATTGTTATACCAGGAGTAATTCTTATGTTTTATTGATACCCAATAAAGTGTGTGTTAGCCTGAAAGCGCAGAGAGAGAGGGAGTGAGGGGCTGGAGTAGTCTGTTATATAACACTAAACACAGGGAGTGGAACTGGCCAAATCCTTTTCAATTACATTTTTCCAATAAATGTCAGGTTTGGGGAGGAGGACCATCTGAGCAATTTAATAATTAATAAGAATACATTCATCCCGCTGTACATCTGGACACATCACCTGTGAATAAATCCCCCAGATAATATATTTGTGGATCTTCATAATATTTTTTCATTCTGCTTTTTTCACCAATTTTTTTTTGTTTGTTTTGTTTTTTTGGTTTTTTGTGTGTCAGTCTAGTCCCAGTTGTCCTAGGATTTTCCTGAAAATCAGCTAGTGAGATAACCACTTTGGGGAAAGGGAACAAGAGTGTACACCTCAGGCACTTGCCTGCTCAGAGGCAGAAGTGATGTTTGCAATGATTAGGGCTCATGGCAATGCAGGGAACCTGGCTGGTGAGATGCACAGATTAGGTGGTGCAACAGGAAAAGACAGACAAATATAGGTGCTGTGCACAAGCTGGGAATTACTGAGGGTGTCAATTAACCTTGCAGATCACAGGGTTTATTAGGCTGAATTATTTATCCCAAAGATAAAATACTGAAAGAAAGTAAGGAATCATTAAGCCTCACAACCTTGCACAGAGTTTAAGCAGTGAACCAAGTCTCCAAACAATTTAATTTATTAGGGACCTAAATTGTACTAGATTATCAAATCAAGTGGAATAGAGGGAAGCAATGCATTTTATGTTCAGTGCCCAGAATGTAATAAGTGTGTTATTCCATTCATGCCATGTCTCCACCTGAGTTATGAAGAGAAAGGGATATTTTCTCTGTAGGTTAATTTTCCATTTTATATCCATTTTTTAAAAACTGTCGAACAGTTGTCATGAAGGAAAAACATTTCTAATTTATCACTGAAGCTTGAAACCTGTTAAATGTTAATGTAAAATGGAGCACTACATATAGTCCCAATACAATGGGAAGAAGCTTAATTGTTTGAAGTCTGTCTTTGTGAAGATTATACCCTGGCAGAAAAAGACAATAGGAGAGTTTTGCCTTGGGAAAAGAGAGATTGACAGGTCTGCATGTTTTTCTGCAATCAATATTGTAGACAGAGCTCTTCTTACACGGTGGGGTTCAATTAAAGAAAAAAACACGAGAATTTGGGGGAATTCCCTAAAGAGTTCAAATCCTTTCTGAGAGGAGGGAATGGTTTTTTCAAGATGAGCTTGCATGAAAAATTAATGCAGTGGATGGATACATTCATACAAAAAGAAATTTGATAAATAAATAATTGTTTTAATACTGAATCACATAGCAGTTGCCCATCCATATTGACCATTTTAGTTGCAAAACTAGTCCTTAGTGTAAACATGTGTAAAATTAAATCATCCAGAAAAACAAAATAAGGCAAAAGGTCATACATGTTAACTGAAGCAAGTAGTTCATACTAAAGTCTCTCACAACATCCAGGAAATAAGAAACTGCCACATGCAGACAAGAAATCGGTACAGGGATGAACACAAAGAGACAGACAAAACACAGCATGAAAAGGGGTGATAAGCAGAGATTTGCAGCCATCAGGAAAGAGAGAAGAGGAGGCAGCTGCAAAGACAGGAGGCCGGAAAAGATAGACGAATTGAGCTGGAAATATATACAGTTATGATAGCGGCTATGAAAGCGATTACATGAAGCTGCAATTAGCTAGCTGTACTCGACTGCTATTCAGTCATACTTGCAGCCCTCTCCTCATTTTCCCCCATATTGACTGCATGAGAGTCAGTTATCTTTGTTGGAAAAGAGTTATGTGCAGAACACCTGGGATAGGCAAATAAAGCACCAGCCTGGTCTAGAGTCTCTGCATCCCCAGGCCTTCGAGAAATGCAAGAGGACAAGAGCTCAGGGAGAGCTCATCGCTAAGCACAGCCTGCATTTCTACTGCACTCCTTCCCCACCAGGAAAGCAAAATCAAAGAGGGAAAACTGCAATGCTTTTTCTTCTAGTAATTTCTGTGTCTTTGGTCTTTCTGTCAGTTCCTCTCCCTCACCTTTTTTCCACCTTTGCATGGTTGTTTTCTGTGTTGTCTCACATAATTTTCTTTCCTCCGCGAGTTCTTCCCTCAGGTATCTACAGCTCAGTGAGCAGTCCTGTAAACGTCTTTATTTTCCTTTTCTGCACCTTTCCCCACCTGCCTTCTCCCCTACCCATGCCCCTTGCTACAAGAAACCTCCCTTTGTGTTTCTTTCACAATCTCTCTCTCTGCACAGTCATATTCTTTGGCTATGTGATTCTGTTTGCACCAAGGGAAGCCCTAGGATGTAAGATTGAAATGTCCTTTTCCTCAGTCGCAGGGCAAGTGGCCCCAGTGCTGACATGATCCTGACAAATTATCTGAAATATTCTGTAAGAAGCTAGGAAAAAATCTCACTATCACTGGCCCTTAATCTCACAGGGGACTTCAACTTACCAGATGTCTGCTGGAAATATGAAAGAGCACAAAGGAAGCAGTCTAGAAGGTTCCTGACACAACTGGTGAGTGAGGCAGTCCTGAAATGACAGAGATTGTTGGAGAAGTAAGGAGGAGGATGGGCAGAACTGCTAGCTTGGACTTCCAGGGGACAGACATTGGCCTGTTTAGGAGCCTGGTTGAGAGAGTCCTTTGACAGGCAATACTAAGGGCAAAGGAATCCAGGAGAGCAGGACATTCTTCAAGAAGGAAATCTTCGAGGTGCAGGAGGAGACCACTCCCATGTGCCAAAGGGCAAGCTGGTGAGGAAGACAAGCCTGGCTGGACAGAGAGCTTCAGCTGAAATTAAAGAAGAAAATTACCTTTGGAAGAAGGGGCAGCAGCTTAGGAGAACTACAAGGATGTCATATGAGGTTGTGCAGGGACAAAAAAAAAGGGGCCAAAACCCAATTTGAATTTAGGTCTATAGTTTACTGGTAGACTTGGTGGTGCTGGGTTAATGGTTGGGCTCAATGATCTTAAGGGTCTTTTCCGGCCTAAATGATTCATCTTCTTTTCTCATCTCTGAAGGGGTCCCCCAAAAGCTTGCTCTGAGAGTTTGTCTTGAACTTCTCCACAATGACAATGAGCTTGGCTTCCTAAAAAGAGCAAATTAATGAGAAGAAAAGTCATGCTTCCCATCCTTCCCCCATAATAGTAATTACCTTAGGAAAATAATTTTTTTCCTATTTTTTTTTAAAAAAAGAAGACAGAATTAACTCTCCCTCAGCCTATGGTACTACAATAGCCTTTGCTCTGCTTTACTCATGACTGGGTTAGTCACCTTCAAGTTAGAGAATGTAACTATGTAGAGAATGTTTACTATGTAGTAAAAAATACTAATTTTTAAAGAGTTAACTGAAAACCAGAGGGTGATGGTTTTGTTAAGTTACAGGATACATTCAAACTGCATTGCTTAGTCCCAAACTGTGTCCCTTATTACACTACATGTTTCACCACAAAAGAACCTCTCTGGGAGGGAGACTGGTGAGCAGGAGATCTATATGGTCAATGAAATGGCGAAGACAGGTTTTGGCAAACAGTTCTTGGGCAGACAGCTGGGTTTATGTAAAATAACCTGAATTCTGATTTATAAATCTGTAAAATTCATCATTGCAGTAAAAGGAGAAAACTCGTGTGCCTGTGCACTTTTAAGGTCTTGTCCAAAAGACCCTACTACAGAAAACTCATTTAATCTACCTTAGAGGGATGAAGGGCTGAGTCAACCCTGCTAGGATTTGAACCTATCACTCCAGGGAGCCTAATTATTGCAAATGTGGTGCTTAAACCACTAAACCTCTCTCTCCTGCTCTAATCACTTCTCAAAGAGTCCATTTTGATCCCCGAAGTTTACGCAGCACCTGTGATAAAGGCAAAGTATTTAACAAAGTCGCTTTAAGCTGAGTATATCATTATTCATATTACAGCAGGTTTAAAAGAGCTGGGCAAGTATGAGAACATTGTGCTGCAACAAAGATCACAGTAGCAGCATCATGAATTGCTTCTCAGCTCCACTCTCTCTTTTCCTTCTGCTACACAATAGAAAAATGGAGTGAGAGGAGAGCTGAGACAAATTGTGCGTGCTCCCTCCATGCTGCAACCCTAACCATGGGTTTACTTGAAGGAGGTTTTATGTCATGTGTCTTGGCCGGTGCATGGCTGGAGGGTGACAGCTGAGTCCCCTCTGTACCCATGCCAAGTGTCACCAGGAGCCATGCACTTGGGAATGTTCCTGATAGGGGCAAGACTGTGCTGCAGGAGTGTGGGAGGCTTGGTGTGTGGGCATTGGGAGGGCATTGGTGCTGCAGGAGAGCAGCTGATAAAATATCTGTAACAGGAACTGCTAATGACAGCTCCTTGACTTTCTTTGTTTATCTCAGGATGTTGGTAGTATTTCTGCACAGTTTAGAAGGCAAAAGTGGAAGCTGATGAGAATCTCTCAACAAGGCTCCTGCTTGGAGGTGGAAGGAAAAGCAGGGCTGAAGAATAAAAGAAAGACTTTTTCTTTTTTCAAACTCTGAGCTTAAAAAAAAGTGTATCCCATGTTGCTCCTCAGAGATAACATTGCAGCCTTTTATTTTGCCTTTTATTCCCTGGGAGGAAAGGGAATTTTTGTCCCCCCCTTCCAACTTCCATTACCTGGAGGGGATGCATTTTTTTCTACTGACACACAGATAGACTAAATCTGAAATGCTAATGGACTGGCAGTGTTTGCAGTGGGGTGAACAGTTTTCTGCTGGAAGGCTGGTTGGCAGGATACCGTCCTGCAGTCATTGAATCACTGCACTGAATCACAGCCATGTTGGCAGGATCCCATTCTGAGGAAGTTCACAGTACTGTCAAACACCTGCTGTTGCCATTGAATGGTATTATGCAAGATCTGAAATTCTATTTATCGAAATCCCTATTTGCTTTTTTCCCCCCTCCTTTTCAGTCACTAGTCTCAAATGACTGCAGCAAAACCTATTCCCAAGAGCATTTTAATTCAGCCTGATGCCAGGATACCAGTTCTCATAGGGTGAAAATCTGCTCTTCTTTGTGCTGATGCAGAGATTCCAAGGAAGCACGGGATACAAAGACATACAATCATTTCTACAGCATGCGCTCTGCACTTACTCAGGTAAGAAGATCAAACAGACTTTGACTCACAGAAGGCCAACCACCTTTTATTTCCCTTGGAAGTTCTAGTTGTACAGCCTGGTGGGAGATAAATGCTATAAATAGGTTTTATCTCCTTGTCTTCTTAGAGATGGTGGTCGTTTCAAGTTTGAGCCACCATGATGGGAAGCTTGGCTTACACACAGCCAAGAAATGAACAATGCCAGGTTGTGAGAGTTAGAGAGCAAGTATGTTCTTCTTTCTGTTAGCTCATAAGATACAGTAATTTAAAGTGGCATTGCACTGCCATACCTTCTTTCTTGCCATACATCCCATTTCATCTTGATGTTTTGGGGCCATTTCTCAAAAGCAGTAGGTCCACTCTTTCTCTTTGGCTTTACTCCCAGCCCAGCTGGTATCAAGCATCTCTGGAACATCCCTTCCCCAGGGCAGCCCCAGGCATCCCAACTTTCCAGCCACCTACATCATGATCAAATCTTCTTTTTTTTTTATTTCTATGGATCTGCCATCCTCTCTCCTGCAATCCTCTAATTTTGGATATTCTGTTCTGCAAACACCACTCCCTGACTGACTCTTTGCTCAACCAATGAATCTGCTCTCTGCACTAAAAAGGTCTCTTCCTGTCCAAACTAAAATATCTACTTGGTTAGCAATTCATGAGGAGATATCAGTGAGTTATGCCAGACTGCAACAGAGCTCTTCCTGTCAAAGCCCAATCTTTCCTGCTGGTTCTTTCTTAAGCCATTGGATAACACTGTTACCTTGCATCATAGTCACAGTCTGTGTGTGAGCTTCTCTTTAGCTTCTCACACCTATCCCCTAGCTTAAATTCCACCTCTTTTTTTAAGATAAAAATAAAATCTAACTTGCTTATCCAGTTACACAATAAAACCCTCAACCAGGAGCTCATTAACTGGGGTCTCAGTTCTTGCTGCATCCTTTACTTTAGCACTAACACAATCTTGCCTTGCCAGTATTCCTCTGAGCACCGCTGCAAAAATCATTTTTGTAGCCTGTCTGTTTGCTCATGTCACCTCTCATTGTGAGTCCCTCCACTGGCTGCCTTTTCTCTGTTGTGTAAAGATATTGTTTGTCCCTGTGCTGTCATTTTCTTTTTAACACTTAGAAGGTGATTTCTGTTTCCCATTTGCCCATGGCTCTCATCTCTGCTGCCCCCTCTGAATGTCAGACAGATCCCTTTTCTTTCATACCATATTTTCCTCCATGGTAACACCTGGAGTTTCAAACAGCATGTCCCCAAACAGGTGTAAAAAAATGCCTTATTTTTGTCCTTGAAATCCTTCCTCTACTCTTGCCTTGCATAGGAGAGTTACAAAAGCCTTTGTATAGTTAGATTGGCAACAAGTTCTTCACGATGACCAAGAATCCCACTCCAGCTGTACACTTCTCTTTTTCTTCCTTCCACAAGAAGTCACCATCTCTTCAGCAGATTGTGACACAATAGAATTCAACAACAATAAAAAAAATCAAGTATCTTTAAAAGAAACCAAGCCAACCAACAATCAAACAAAAAAAAAGCTCTATGAAAAACTGTGAGCCACACACAGTTTTACAAGTGTATTTTAGAACAGAGCCCCAAAATTAGTTTATATTTGTAGGAGGGATGTAATGGAACCTGCAACTGGGGTAACAGAGATTGATTGCTGGGATATCATCAATGCAGAGCTGTGTCCAAAGCCACTTGCTCCCCCCAGTCATGTGTAGAGCCTGTGGCAGGGCAAGGGCCTGGACCCCTCTCACAGATCCCCAGTTAGTGCCAAGCACTCAGGCATTAATCATCTGCACACTTGCTGTCTTCAAGCTGATACAAGCTATTCACTTCTAAACTAAGAGCTTGGAAACAATGGCTTCTAAAACCAGGAAGCAAGATAGTAATTAACATGACCTGTCTATCACCCAGATTATTAAACTGCATTATAAATGTTTTGTTGCTGAAGATTAATTATGTAAATCTTCACAGGACTCTCACACAACTGAAGGAAATATTAATGTTTGTTCATCAACTCTGATTTTTAGCTCTCAGCTGCTTTCTAAAGGTGTTGGAGTTCCAGTCTGCTATCAACATCACACAAATACCATTAGCAGTAGCCCCAGTGCTTTGTGCTGCATGTAGCTAATAGCTCTGTGTGCATGTGGTTGACTAGAGCTTGTCACAAAGATTCAGACAAACACTGTCTGAACCTACAGACATGGGAGGTCAGGAGCTGCAGCTCTGGCTGTGGTCACATCCACTTTAACCTGCTCCTAATTCTGTGATCAAGAGTTGTCAGGTGGTTCATAGAAAAATATTGCTTAGTGAAAAATAAAAAAAGCTGAATTTTCAAGACCATTGGAATATTAATTTTTTTTCATTATTTTTTCACTGTGCAACACAGATGCCACTCAGAAGAGCAACTTTTAAGACTTGCATGGACTCCATAGAGCTTTTTATGTGCTGCTGGCAAGCAGAATCAGCTGAGAAATATTATTTCAGCTGAAATTTTCATGAAGTTCAATGAAATTGCTTTCAGCATGTCCAAAACTCATAGACTCAATGGAAAAAAAATGTTTTGGCAAGATGGTATTTTGTCAATAGCAAAGTGCTAACACGAACCTGTGTCTTGAGGACCTGTGTCTTGTGGAAATATGATAATGTGTTCAAGCTCCAACTTCAGTTTTCGCCACCAGTATCTCCACTGCTCAAAGTCACAGGATTTTGCAACCCAAGAGCTCTCCTGGACAGAAAGGAAGCTGTGGTGCACGTAGAACCTCTCATTACAAAAGCACAGTAAGAAATGAAGTTTAAACAGGGAGCAACTCTCCATTTAAAGTTACAAGGGAAGGCGAGCATACTTGGCCATACAGTTTCAGATTCAGGATTTCTCTTTTGTACTCCAGGCCGTTTGTACAGCCATTTTAACTGCTTCGCTTTGCTGCAGAATTGAGATTTTCTTTAAAAAAATTAATCACTTTTCCTAGAGCTAACCATGGGAAAATTATATGGCAAACCTGTGTCTTTTTGATCCCTCATATCTCAGTACATTGTTGACCCTGAAACTTAAAGGCTGAAATAAAAGGTATTATTGATTTTCAGTCCTTCCCTAATGATCATGTTAGCAGAAAAACCCAGCTACCTTGTTTGTTTTATACAATCTCCAAGCACCTCCGTGCCTGCTCAGGAGCCAAACCCAGCACTTATTAACACCCTGTTCCCCCCGGGCTCCTTGTGGAGCACTTGGTTGCTGCTGCTAGTGGCTTTCATGCATAACTGCACAAAATTAAAAAACAAGCGTGTTAAAAAAAAAAAAGCATGCAAAATTAACATGCGAACAAACAACAGGGGCCACTCAACTGATTATATTTTCACTGTCATGTTGTATTAATTAAAGGTTCCCATCCCATAATTAAAATGAAGCAGTCAGACAAACTCCACCATGTTATGCAGGATGGCTGAATCAAAGAGTTGCTCTGAGGGGTTTACAATTATGCTGCCAGGTAGTACCCAGGGCTTTGAGTGAAGAGATCATTCTGATCCAAGGCATTCAGAGCTTAGATCCCAATTTCCATTAAGTATAGGCTTGTGACCCAAGGTTTTGTTCTGGCCCCATCTTTAATTAGAACCTGCTTTGGCTCTCCCTAACTCAGCTGCAATACTTGGCATGACCTCCTGCATATTTAGATGACAACTAATGAGGATTTTTATTAAACTTGAGCCTTGGCTGGGTGGGAAAAAGGAACAGCTTTTTAGCATCAGATGGAAAAGACTTTTGCCTCTGGAATATTTCTCAGCACGGAGCAAAGAACTGGGGGAGGAGATGGCGATAGGAATGCTGTCAGTGCTGCCACTAATGGGGCCTGCCTGGGGCACACTGTTTGGTATCCCTTGGAAGGTGACCTTGACTGCTAACATTTACATTTTAGCAGCCATTTGGCATATTTGATTGTGTCTACAGCAGAAAACCACACAATTCTCTGAGAGACATGTAGCTCAGATCAATGTCTTCAACACCACTGTCCCCTGTCCTGCTATTCTCTGATGTTTGCTATTTAGTCGGAAAGTGCAGGCTACAAGAACACGATGGCACTGCTCCTTCTTATTAATATGGGGAATCAATTCCATCAAGCACTGTCCATACAGGCTGAATCAAGGCAAATCTGCAAATTAAAGGCCTTCTCAAAACAATTAAGTAATTGAAATGAGTAAGAAAAGCACTCGTTGTCCAATGAACCAAAGAGCTGGCCATTATTATTTGCCTTTGGTGCGATTTATCAGGCTTGGACATGTGGGAGACTGTAGGTGTCTGCCAGAGGTATTGCTGGGTCAGATTCCAGAAAGCTTTGTGACTGCAGCTCCTGTCATTTCCTTACCCCACAGGATCTGTCTTGCAGAAGGTGGAGATTTGACAATAACTCCCAGTCCTTTCTGCCACATGTTTCAGAAGTTCAGCAGATGGCTGTGTGCTTCTACCACCTGGCCAAAGGGTGCTGTCACCCTTCCAAACACATGGCATTAGCACCTCTGAGGGACAGGCCAACCCACTGATGCTGATGTGCTTTAATTCACGATATCAGGATGGCTAAGAGCACACATGGGGCTAGAGAGAATGGCTTACCAGATGGGTGGTAATTTGTTAAGCTGCAAAAGCTTTCAAATGAGTAATCAAAAGCTAAGGTCTTCAGCCAACATAAGAGTCATCTGGTTTGTCTTCAATATAATTGTAAAAAAAAAAAGAAATTAAAATTTTGGGCCATAGTGTGTGCCAACCTTTTATTTACTTCAAATATAAGAATCTCCTCTCCCTTCCCTCTCTGCTACTGAAAGTTCAATCACTTATCAAAATAGCGATGCCCTTTGTCCTGGCACATTACTGTAATGCTAAAACATATGCTATATTAAATATTAACTGACTGGTAATTGGAGCATCATTTGGACAAAGAAAGGGGTGGCTTCATATTGTCAATGGTTGTTTTCAGTCTTCTCAGAGATAACAGGATAAACTAACTTTGCTCTGCAGTTAGCTTATCCTGTTACTCCATCAGCCTTCAGCTTGAGAAGCATGGCATTATCTACTGAAATCAGTCTTGTGCTCCCTTTTGCACCCCAGTTATGTACACTGAGAGTCTCCATTGTGGACAATATTGCCCAGGGTGTGAGCTGATGAATTGAACTCTGGATTTCAATTCAGTTTTCCAGCTGTCCTCCCAGGTGAACACAGGAAAATTACTTAATTTACCTTGTGTTTCTCTTTCCCAGGTATAAACTACAGGAGGAAAAACATGGATGTTTAAGTTATTAAGGTTGTCTTCTCACTGCAGGTGATAGGAAGAAATATGCATTGTAAAATCCCATGCTAGAAAATCTTTGTCAAAATCGCTGCATCCAGCTATACTGCTGAGAAATTCTTAAATATGAGATTGGTTCATTCAACACACCTGGAGATGGTGAGTGGCTTACAGGCTACAGTTACAGTGTGAGATGAATAACTGTCTTATTAATTGAACAGCAGTGATTTTTCAGAACAAGATGTGTAACATACCTTCATTTGCATGGCAGAAACCTCAGGCCTTAAAATATTTTTCAGATTCCTGAGAAAAACCAGCTTCTCACTGAGAGCTGCAGCTGGGGCAGCTGCAGGAAGGGACCAGTTGGAAGATCTGCAGAGCTTAAGGAATGACAGAAGCCCAACCTGCTAGGGGAAAGGACAGTGCACACTTGAAACTCTGACCAAACTGCAGTTCAGTCCCTCTTTGTCCTTCCAGTAGGGACAAGATGTAAAAGTTAGCAGTTGTATTAATAATTAACATTCCCCAAGCTTCTTGGATGTGGTCCTGTCTTTACAGCTTCAGATATACCAAACTGGACAGCCTCTAGTCTCACCGATCTGTCCCTATGGTCCATGTTTCCCCAAAATCCTAATGGTACTGGTAAAAACACTGAGGCTTCAGAGCAAAGGTCAATAATTGGCAACTCACGGTTGGAAAGAAACTCTCTCAAGAAACAGTTTGTCCCCAGACTGGGAGGTCTCCTTAAAAAGCACTAGGTACTTGTCCTACCAAAATAACTGAATGGGGTGGATGTGCTCTTCAACACATTCATGAATGTCTTGGATGCAGCACTGGAAGGAATTCTAAGCAAGTTCACAGATGATACAAAACTGGGAGGGGCTGTTGGCTCCCTCGAAGGTCAGGAGGCCCTGCAGAGGGGCAAATTAAAGGACTGGGCAATCTCAAACCACATGAAGTTCAACAAGGGAAAGTGCTGGATTCTGCACCTCTAATGGAGCAACTCTGGATGTACGGATAGAGCAGGGAATGAGATGCTGGAAAGCAGTGCCACAGAAAGGGACTTGACATTCTTGGTCAATGGGAAGTTGACCATGAGCCAGCAATGTCCTGGAGCCAGGAGGGCCAACCCTGCCCTGGGGATCATCAGGCACAGCATCACAGCCAGGCAAGGGAGGGGATTGTCCTGCTCTGCTCTGAGCTGGGGCAGCCTCACCTCCAGTGTTGGGGACAGTTTGGGTGACACAATGTAAGAGAGACATTAAACTATTAGAGAGTGTCCAAAGTAGAACTATGCAGATGGTGAAGGGCCTTGAGGTGAATCCATATGAGGAGCAGTAAGGGCACTTGGTGTGCTCAGCCTGGAGAAGAGGAGACTGAGGGGAAACCTCATTACAGGTACAACTTCCTCAGGAGAGGAAGAGGAGGGGCAGGCACGGATCTCTGCTCTGGGGTGACAGTGACAGCACCCAAGGGAATGGCCTGAAGTTGTGTCAGGAGAGATGTAGGTTGGATATCAGGAAAAATGTTCTTTACCCAGAGAGTGGTTGAGCACTGGAACAGAGTCCCCAGGGAGGTGATCACAGCACCAAGCCTGACAGCTTAAGAAGTGCTTGGACAATACTTTTGGGCACATGGTATCATTCTTGGGCATGATGTTGTGCAGGGCCAGGAGTAGGACTCAATGATCTTTGTGGGTCCCTTCCAACACAGAGTATTCTGTGATTTTGTGCAAAGTCCTCTAACCCTAAATTAGAAAGAACAAATATGAGCTGAGCTTCTTTGTATTCACTTCCCTTCTTGCTGCCCTAAAGGCTGGATGAGAAAAGAAGTACTGAGGCACCTGTCTTTGGGGCAGGAGCCTGGGCTGACCATCCTGGCCATACAGCAAGGCTTGGCTATCAGCTTCAGAGCTGGGCCAAGGAGAAATACTGATGGCTGCAGTCAGGAGACAGTGAGGCAGTATGGTCTGAAGAGTTAACCCAAAGTTAGAGTCACTGAAGAGCAACCACACAGAGCTTGTGTGGCCAGATCCACCATTAGCACATCTCTAGATTTGCTAACTCCACACAATCTCTTACATGAGCAAGACAATAAAGATTAGCCTGGACATTTCAATGTTGAGAAGACTGGTTCTTTTTCCTGTCTTAAAGAACTCAAAAGTCCTGATTTGTTTTGCAAAGAGTTAATTCTCTGTTAAGAAAAATAAGGCATAAAAAATTATTTTCATTGTGCAGGCCCCATGCATTTGAGATGCTTCAGTGGGCTACTGGGAAATCTCTTTAGGACAGATTCTGGCTAAGCTGTCAGATTGACTGCTAGAGGCACAGCCGAGTTTCAAATGGACGAGCAGTGTGCGTGCGAGACACATCCCAGAAAAGGAAAATGTTTGACAAGTGAAGTGTTTTTATTTTATGATGGAGAACGAGCAGGAACATCAGACAGGTAAATCGGCCTGCCAAGCATGAGAGTTCCTGACTGACAGGCTCATCACCAGCCCTGCTTGCTCAAGAGGATCCAGCACTCATTCTACTGAAAAGCAACTGTTTAAATTGTTATTTGCTGACTTTTCATTACTGATTATAATTGCCATGTGCAGGTTCAGAAGAGCAAAGGGAAGCCTTTGCTTTGCAGGCAGGGGAGAATGGGATGTGACTCTTCTTGAATCAAAAAGAAATGGAAGAAGCTGGAGCAAGTGAATAAAAGCCTGCAAATGGTCAGACTAAAACCCTAACAATCTTAGGCAGAGAAGCAGGACTAACACTGATGTTTATCAAAATTTAGTCATTAAAACCACAAAATACCAATTAGAATATGTCAGGGGTTGACTCCTACTAACATGCTCTAGCAACACAAGCATCTTTGTATTCGAAATACTGAAAACACAGCCCTGTAATTTGAGATTATTTACTACCATGTTACTATACAAACATGTCTAATTAAGCATTTTGCTGAATGCTAGGATAAAGATGCTAAAATAAACAAACACACTAGAAGGACAGCATGAGGACATTGGATAGTGTGACATAAATTGTTTACCCATCTGAATGTGAAATGCCCTCTTTAGTCACAAGTGCCGAGGCCACTAGTGAATGTGTCCTTTCATCCCTGAATAAGTGAAGAAAAAACCTTGCAGTAAATCATGTATTTTGTATGGACTGTATTCAGCAAAGTGTTTAAACATGTGCTTTAATCTATTACTATACAGCAGTTAAGTACTTAACTTGTACTAAAATCCAGGAGAAAATATATGCTGAATCAGACACTGCACACAGAATATTTTAAAGCAAAACTATTTTGGCAATGTTGCAAACACTTGTAAAACTTTATTGGGACCATTTTGAAATCTTCGTACTTCTCAAGCTCTGGTTACTCTAAGGTGAACTGCACACAGACCAGAAAGGAAAAAATATTAAACTTCATTAATCCAAAGTGATTCATAAAATGTCCACAATAAGTTTCCTAGAGAAAAGGTCTCAGCTTTGAAGTCTGCTATTTGGAGAATATTCAGGGCTAAAGACAAAAAGCTAAATATCTTGGCAGAAGTCTTTGATGTTCTCCTTTCCATCACTGTTATAAAGTTCACAGTTCTAATCAGTAAAATTATAAGGTATTTATTTGATCCTCAAGCAAGGCTTGGCACAAAACTGAGCCCTGCATGCAGCAGCAGTGAAAACAGAATAACCCCAGGGGTGAGAGCAGGGAGGATCTTTGGAAAGAAAGAAATAAATAGGCGGAATATCCAAAATGGCAGCAGCTGGAAGCTGCTCCGAGGTGGGATGTCAGGATGAACCCCCTGGGAGATGCGATACCGCACACAGGGCAGGGGAGGAGGTCAAATGTGCAAGGCCCTGTAATTTGTCAGATGGCTAACACCATCATTACCTGTGTGTGTGTGCATGGGGCATGCTTGACAATAAATTGCACTCACAAATTTCCAGGCTAAATGTCCTCTTATTGGCAGCACAGAACACTGCACCCCCACGTTAGGAGATATTGTTTTATAATGGGCAATAAAAGTTGGCTCTCACAGCGTGAGCCTGAAAAAGAGTCACTGCTGAAATTAGCAGCAATGTCAATAGTTTGGATTTTTCTGAATACTACATATTTTTCCTTTTTCTGACATAGCTGTGAGGAAGAGGAAGAAGCATGGGCTTGAAAATGGATGTAGAGATGGAGAGGGGGTCTGAGGGTGGAGCAAGGGAGAGGAATATGGTAGAAGAAAAGGTCCCTTGTTACCACTGTTACCCAGTGTCAGGCACACTAGCCTCAAACAGCAGGCATCCCTGGCAGAAGCCAACATCTTAGTAACATCAGTGGAGGAAAGGAGGTGAGAGGACACAGGAAAGGGAAAATTAGAGTCTTCCTGTTCCCAGTGGAGACAGGATCAAGCCCATAAGGAAGGAAAACCAGCAGCCATTTCCATAGGGTGACTGCAGGGTGGAGATGTGTCCCATCACCCTGCTGGGTCCAAGAGCAGCATGTGACTTACCACAGTTGTATTGCCTTGGCTTTCCCACAGCCATCCCAGGCTCAGAATGAAGGCTGTCTTTTGCAGCTGACAGATGCAGCTCCCAACACTTTCAGGGCTGGGAACCAAGGAATTGATGAAGATGCTGCTTCTCCAAATTAGATAAAGCCAGGAGCCTTGGCAGTGGTGCTGTCACTCCTTATCCATATCCTTATGCATGCTGTAGTGTTTCAGTCACAGTGAGCCTGCCCAGAGAGGGAATAAGAGAGGGTGGTGAACACAGCAAAAGTACCAACACTGTGAAATTTATATATATTTAAATTTTCCTACATAAGTTGCACCTAGTGCTTTCCTAAGAGTCCAATACTCCTGTTTCTCTAGACTCCTGCCTTGTTGCTCCCAGAATGGCCATCTCTTTATACCCTGCTGAAAAACATCAGCTGCTGCACTGGTACCTCTGCTGGTAATCAATGAGGAGAGTTGGAATTGAGATGGCAAAGAACTACAAGGTAATGTGAGAGATAGCATTTGAATTACCTATATGAATTGCTGGATTCTGAATTAACTGTAACCATTTAGAAAAAACAAAGGTCCACGCAGCTTACTGAAAACCTTGCTATTTTATGCTGGTCATTGTCTTAGACTCTGTAGGGAAGAATTTTTAGTATTGTTTTTGTTCCATTATATAAATTGAAGACCTTTGTTCCATTCTGGTTATTTCAGATTGGAAAAGAGATATGGTAAGAATAACAGGGGCTTAGGGACAGGTGACAAAGAGGATTAGAGAGATGGAAAAGCCAGTGTGTAGAAGAGATTGAGACGTAGGATTTGTCACAGTTCCAGGGTTAGCTGCTCCTCTGACCTCTTTCTAGTATAGAGGCATGCTCTGCTTCTTCAGGCCCCTGTGGGAGTCTGTCTATCTGCCTGTCCTTTCCCTGCTAACAGCTCCCTGACAGCTTAGTGAACATGTCTTTCAAGGAACTTGCTTTTTAATATCCAGCATGCTTGGGATCTTTTGACTCTTGGCCTTGGCAAAAGAAATATATAGCTGGACGCTGGAAATAGCATCCTCCCAACTCTGGCTGTAGCTAATTGCTAATCTGGAGGCACTGTGCAGCCTTCCAGCTAGTCAGTTCCCTGCTATTAAACTGAGCCAATGTTTACATAGAGTAGTGTCCACTGCCACTCCATCACATACCTTATTCTTAGTGACTTAAAAGCAGCCCTGCATCCTCCACACTCTGGTTCCGTGATGGTGACACATAC
Organism: Toxostoma redivivum; assembly: GCA_013397375.1. Classification (NCBI taxonomy): domain Eukaryota; kingdom Metazoa; phylum Chordata; class Aves; order Passeriformes; family Mimidae; genus Toxostoma; species Toxostoma redivivum. The sequence goes on from VXBI01011644.1 coordinate 146,579, forward strand.
TTAAAGCTTTTTTCCCTTTTTAAAAATGGGGGTTTCTCCTTTTCCAGTCAGAGGGATCTTCACCAGACTCCCATGTCTTCTCAAATATCATGGACTGTGACGTAGCAACTTCCTCCACCAGTTCATTTACAACTCATGGATGCATCTCATCAGGTCATGGACTAAATCATAGAATCATAGAATGCGTAGTTTTTGAAGGGACCTCAAAGATCACCCAGTTTCAAACCCTCCTGTCATGGGCAGGATGCCATTCACTAGATTAATTTGCTCAAGGCTCCATCTAGCCTGGCCATCCCTTCTTGGGATGGAGCATCCACAGCTTCCCTAAGCAATCTGTTCCAGTGTTTCATCACCCTCTGAGTAAAGAATTTTTTCATAACATTTTCCCTACTCTTCTTTTTATCACTGATGTACCTGTGGAAGCTTTTCTTGTTGCCCTTGATGTCCCTGGCCAGATTCAATTCTATCAGGGTTTTAGCTTTCCTAACCTGATACCTGGCTGTTTGGACAATTTCTTCTATTCCTCTCAGGCTACCTGTCCTTGCTTCCTGTTTTGTATTTGAGTTTGTTCAGGAGCAAATATTTCATCTGTGCCGAACTCCTGGCATTTTTGTCTGACTTTCTCTTTGTTGGGATGCTTCTCTCCTGAGCTTGGAGGAGGTGATTCTTGAATGTCAACCACCTCTCTTGAGCCCTTCTTCCCTCCAAGGCTTTATCCCACAGTGCTCTATCAAGCAGATCCCTGAAGAGGCCAAAGTGTCTTCTCTGGAAGTCCAGGGTAATGACAGGTATTAGCAAGGGAAATTGCTCTGCTCTTCCCCACTCAAAGCTGCATGACTGAATGAGCATGACGAGGAGAAGCTCACCTGAGGCTGTTCTGGTTCCCAGGGAAGGTGGACTTAAGCACTCCTGAGACACTGAGAGAAAGCCACTAGGCTTGCTTCAAGCAAACCCAGAGAGCTGAATCAACCCACCTGGTGCCTCTAATTTCCAAGGATGTTCCAGGTTAGCCTGCTACCATCAAAGGTAAAGCAGGCACTGGAGAGTGAAGAAGTGATCAGCAATTTTGCCAAGATATAAACCTTCCAGTTCTAAATACCCTGGTCTGTGAATGATTTTGTATCCTGACTTGGTGTCAGTTCGTCTCTCAAGTGCCCAAGAAAAAAACCAAAGCGACATAGGTCTATTTTTGGCTCCCAGTTGCTTACACATATCAAACATCAAGCTGATGCCACTGAGGTGTGAGTGACACTGTTCCTAGAAAAGCAACTAAGAAAAAAATTCCAAAAAATCTCCTTGTAGGGGCAACCAACCCTTGTGAAGAGTTAATAGAGAGAGCTGTTTCTGTAAAAAATAAAGAACGAGTAGTGCCTTCAAATCTCCTCAACTATGGAAATGTAAAAATATCCTCATTTTTCATTTTTTGTATTTATAAGTCTTTTTTGCAGAACTGCTCTTCTTTTATACAAACACTTACCACGGTACATACCCTTCCTTCCTTTGCTGTCATAAATTATCTTGTGGATATGCTCTGTGAAGTTATAACTGTACTTCTGTTATTAATCTTGGCTCTTACTTTTTCTAGATTTCATCTCCTTGCCAATCCATCCTAGGCAGGAAAGACAAGAGCTTTGGTCAGGGCTCTTCTCCCCTCAAGGGAGCACCACTCTGTAAAGTGTCTGTAACAATGCACCTTTTAATGATGCTTCCCTTTTGCTTTTACTGGCCTCATTGCAAGGCTTGTACTCCATTTTCCTGTAATAACTCAACTGCCACTGGGTTGGTGCTCTTGACAGTTACATCCTTTCCAAGACTTTTCTGATTTGCCCCATCTGGAGCAGGGAGATGCAAAGCGACTGCCGTGCTCTGGGGAAGTGATAAGGGCTCACCTCTCCAGTGACCTGGAGTATTTCCACTGGGGATAGGATCGGCAGCAGCCAGCAGAAGAGCACATGAATTAATGCTCCCTGCAGCTCCCTGGGGTGGTGTGATTCACTCGTTTCCCTGCACATCTTTCTGCAGACCTGAGCACGTGTACAGTTTCTGCCATGTTTACCACCTTAACCTCTTCCTTTAGTGGACTGTATCAAAACAGAGTCAAAGAAAATTCATTCCCTATACTAGATGCTAATACAAATAAGGGAACTCTTCAGCTGAGTGAGTTCAGATGGTAAAATAATTGGTGTAACTATACTCAGGATGAATATATGCGTGCAGTCAAAACATTTATGTCCTTTACCTCCAAAGCACACAACTCTACCCAATAAGAGCATTTTTGCAGGCTCAGCCAGTGGAAAGACCTGATAAACACTTGAGCGACCCTCATGTATTTTTAATCTGGTAGACAAGGGTGATGGGTGCACACACACACACATACACACGTACACACAAATGCATGTGTACCTGCTTCTATTGCTATATAGTACTTCTGATGCATTTTAAAATATTAGAGACTATACAAGCACCTCCTTGTATACCTTGCATACCAGAATAGGAGGGGCAAGGAGGAGCAGCATGATAAGGCAAAGGCCGTGCATGAAAATGAAGTATCTGGGATTCTGTTTTATTTTTACAGGTCAGCACCTGATTTTGGTAAAATACGTTAGGAGGCTAGTGTCCTCCCACACCCAGATGGGCTCAGGNAGTCCAGGACTCTTGTCCTCATCCTGAAAATTCCTGAATCCATAAGTTTAGCACTAGCAGTCTTTCTCTCCCTCTTTTCCTCTCTCTCCATCACTTTATATAACAATTAATCACCTATATTGCGAAACATGTTACATCTGGCACAATGATATTTTATATATTGATAAAGCAGGCAAGACCACACACAGATATTCCACCCCTTCTTGTTTCCTTAAATATGAGCTCTCAAAAAAATCTTGAAAATTAAGGTGGTGGGCTGAAATTGTAAGACCACCATGGCTGACATAGAAATGCTGTGACTAACTGAAGGTGGAGTCTCCCTTTCAAGGCTCAGGCACCACCCTCCCCTACTGCATCCTACTAAGCAAGGAAGCCATAAGTGAAATCTAGGAACTAAATATTTAGGACAGAGCATCATTTTTGCTAGGGACACTGCACTATAACCTTGAGAGTTTCCTGAAAGCCAAAGATTGAGCCTCTTCCTTTGGACATGGTCAGTGGAGGAATAGCCCTGGTGAGACTATCTTCACTGCCTTATTCCCTTGCCAACCAGGATATGCAGAGAAGGGCATTAGTTCCTGACTTGTGAATGGTTACAATTCTTCCCAAGTCTGATAAACCATAGGGCAGAATTTTCCACTAACAGATGAGTGAATGCAAAGATGTAGCCTCCAAAACTAGGGGTGTGTATCCCTCCAAAAATAGGGGTGTGTATCCCCCCTGCCAAAATTTCATTGGCAGCTACAGACACAAAGTGTGAATTTTAGGGAAGTGCACGCCAGAAAATCTAGGAAAGCTGTAGTGCACTTTGTCATGCTTGAAGAGCTTAATCCATTGCAAACAAGGATCAAATTGCTGATAAGCAATATCCTTACTTAAGGGAGAAAAAAAACAAACAAACAAACAAAAAAAAAAACCAACACACACTCTGACCAGGTAGAGTTGCAATAGATAATTGGTAAAATATATCTACAGCTTGAACAAATTGCAGTCTTCTGGAGGAGGCTGGTGGGTTGCTTTTCCCATCACACNGCTCAGCCAGTGGAAAGACCTGATAAACACTTGAGCGACCCTCATGTATTTTTAATCTGGTAGACAAGGGTGATGGGTGCACACACACACACATACACACGTACACACAAATGCATGTGTACCTGCTTCTATTGCTATATAGTACTTCTGATGCATTTTAAAATATTAGAGACTATACAAGCACCTCCTTGTATACCTTGCATACCAGAATAGGAGGGGCAAGGAGGAGCAGCATGATAAGGCAAAGGCCGTGCATGAAAATGAAGTATCTGGGATTCTGTTTTATTTTTACAGGTCAGCACCTGATTTTGGTAAAATACGTTAGGAGGCTAGTGTCCTCCCACACCCAGATGGGCTCAGGCATGCCTGCTTCAGAGGTGAAGGCAACACCTGCAGGGTAGGATGGAATTCAACAGCAGCCACATCAGGAACAGAAACCAATATTTTGTTGAAAAAGAATAAAGCCAAACAAAAGATCCTTCTCTGAACAGCAGGACAAAGAAATGTGAGAATAACCCTTCCTGGGAACATTAAGCTTCCCTTCCCTTCCCTTCCCTTCCCTTCCCTTCCCTTCCCTCCCATTCCC
>VXBI01011644.1:150913-378704 GCA_013397375.1 Toxostoma redivivum
TGAATGGTTACAATTCTTCCCAAGTCTGATAAACCATAGGGCAGAATTTTCCACTAACAGATGAGTGAATGCAAAGATGTAGCCTCCAAAACTAGGGGTGTGTATCCCTCCAAAAATAGGGGTGTGTATCCCCCCTGCCAAAATTTCATTGGCAGCTACAGACACAAAGTGTGAATTTTAGGGAAGTGCACGCCAGAAAATCTAGGAAAGCTGTAGTGCACTTTGTCATGCTTGAAGAGCTTAATCCATTGCAAACAAGGATCAAATTGCTGATAAGCAATATCCTTACTTAAGGGAGAAAAAAAACAAACAAACAAACAAAAAAAAAAACCAACACACACTCTGACCAGGTAGAGTTGCAATAGATAATTGGTAAAATATATCTACAGCTTGAACAAATTGCAGTCTTCTGGAGGAGGCTGGTGGGTTGCTTTTCCCATCACACTGTAACCTTCCCTCTCAGTCTGAGACTATTAACTTCTGACAAGGTGTGAGGCTTGATTTAGACTGATCTGATCTGATGGAGTGACCTATTTCTATTACCCACTCCCTCTTTCCTGCTGCTCACTTCTCTGATGGCCACTCTGGCTCACTCCCACAGCTCTGCCAGCAGCTTTTTTATTTCAGCTCTGGGAAGAGTAACCATAATAATGAGACCTGGATATGGTTTCTCAGCCCATGGGAAGTTTTAAAGCCATTTCTCCTGTCTCACACATGTCACAGGGAACTCTTACACAATCCCTTTTTCTTTCTTTACTTAATGTTGTCACTCCCATTGTAGCAGAAATGCCCCTTAAACATGTAAAACAATCTGGCTGCATGCTATCCCACCATTTCTTGACACTTTTTCTCCTTTCTCTCAGCTGATGCCAGCTGAGGGTTGCTTCTCCTGTGGGATCCCCACCCCGGGAACACGGAGGGGCTGCGGGAAGCAGAGTGGGATGGGGATATCTTCAGTCTTAGAAGACAGACTTGGACTAGAGAAGGCTGCACATATTTGGGTAAGTCTTTTTCTAGAGCAACTATGCAGTGTCCTGTCAGGTTCTGAATTTGTCTATTCTTGGACTTCTTTTATGACTCACTGTGAGAAACAAGCCAAAATCTCCAGAATTTTTGGGATTTTGCATATCTTTTTATTGTTTGTTTTCCTTCAGATTAATCTTTTCCTTTTATTTGTTTGTTGGTGGGGTTTTTTGTCTGCACTCTGCAAGCTATTGCCCTTTTCAAACTGCTTGACAGTACACTGCTTTGTGACACAATGTCGACAAGCAAAATATTGAATGGTTAAATGCTATTTTCTAGAACAATATGGGGCAGATTATCACCAGGAAATGTACCATGGCCAGAGACACTGGGAGAAAAACCATCAACACCTCAAGTCAATGCTGGCACTTGATATAACAGTAGGACTTAGGGTTCTAATTGTCTTAAACCAGGATTTTGTGACCTAAGAGATATAATGAAAAGGTTTAGATTTCTTACAGCTAGTCTTTATACTAGGACAAGCTGACAGAGCTTGGAGTTTTGCTATTGATTCTGGCCTAAAGTGATATTGATATGAAATTTAAATACGCGTGTAGATAAAGAGGGTGTAATGATCAGTTCAAATATAGTCCAGTAGTGCTTGTTCAGGCAATTTTGTATTGTATAACATGATAAATATTGGACAAGACCTTATTTGGTTTCTGTGTTTGAAGCTTTAGCAGGTATGTCCTTTTTATGTTCCCATGCCTAATCAATACATCTTAGTTTTTTGGATGGGTCCCAGAGTCACTGCTTAAGGACTGATGGAGTTTAAATGCTGGGACTTTACTTCATAGTGCTGTTTTCCCTTCCATTTCTGTATAATCATTGTCATTCTGGAGAGACGAGGTATTGTATATCCAGAAGCATATTCAGAGGCCTTTTGTGTTTGCCTTCATCATGATAATAACAAAAGTACTGGTGGTTGCAATAATACAAGCAGCAATAAAAATATAAATGCATGTCCCGAATGCATGTCCCTATTGTGTCTGTGCTCTAATCTTTGTAAATGCTGATCATCTTTTGTCTTCCTAGAGCTAGAAGATGCTTTGCTGTTTCAAGTTTTTCTGCACAGAAACACTTTTCAAGGTTGAGGCATTGTTGGAAGCTAAGAACGGTGGCTTTGAAATATATAATTTAAGCTGGAGAGTGACAAACACCCTACCCTACTCCTGGGAGAGTAGCTGTGCTTTCACTTAATGAGGTAGCTGAAGACATCTCTGGTCCTTTTCCCACTTTGAGCCCAAATGCCAGAGACAAAATGATGAGCTTTCCTTGCATGTGTACAAAGATTCCAAGCTCTGTGTCTCTATGCACTTGCAGCTGTTGTCACCTTTCTGGAAAGGTCATTTTGACTTGCATAGTTATTAAATCCTGTCTCCTTTGTTCTACCCAGATCAGTCCTAGGACACTGCATTGATGAAGAGATGTCTGTTTCTTTGTAAAATGGAGCATGATAGCAAATATTGCAACTTAAGCTTGACTGTATTCTGCTTCCTTTTGAGAGCATGGCATCTCTCTGTGGCAGGGTAGCTGGGTCTATGTGACCATTATGCCAGTTAGTACCACACAGGATAGCAAAGTAAGCGTACAGCTGTACCAGTTATGATAACCACCTGGTTCAGTGTCACCAAACAGAGGCAGACAGAGAAGTATCATTTAGTGATTTTTGCATGGTAGCAATGAACTCTCCATCTACCCCAAAAGATGCCTCAACTTGGAAGGCTCATTTGCTTCATAACAATGGCTGTGTCTTCTGCACTATGTTCTTTACGATAGACACTTCAAAAAGGTTTCTGAAAAGAGACCCTGTGTAGCACCTCTGTATGTTATATTCAGAGCATATGCTTGAAGAGAATTCTTATAAACTCTTCTTTGTGTAGCACTTGGATAATGAGTATGCCCAACATTCTAAATGTAGGGTAAATGTCACATGCACATGGAAGAATTCGTCCATGAGATACATTACAGATTTATGATGCACAACTCATTAGGTTTTGTTATCTGATTCACCAAGTTTTCATTGAAGACAGATTACCAAACAGGAAAAGAGGTGAAGAAAATCCAGTCAATTTATTCTGAAGGATCTATTCCATCCATAGGACATTGTTTTGGGGGAAGTCTGCTTTAAATCAGGGTGTATGCAAATGGTTAATGCCACAGTTTGATTTGATGGTACATGGTTGTCCTTATCAAATTGTATTTATTTCATCAAAGCAAAGGAAACAGAAACTTGTCCAGAAACTGGAAGCCTTGCTCATTAATCTAATGAGAATGGTTTTCTCTTCCCATTTCGCTTTCATGCCTGTTGGGGACAAGAAGGCTGTTCGCTTTATCATCGTTGTCCATACAGCTATCCCACACTGCAGAATCCATGATGACTGCATTTTTGAAAGAGGGTATCCCCAGGGACTGTAATTATTCATCTTTCAGGAGACACAAGATCTATAATACACAAGTGCTGCAGACAAGAACTAGTTTACAGGTTTATCTCATGACTGAAAGTATAATCCATCTTCCCTGGCATGATTTAGGAGGTGCTGCATAAGAAAAGAAAGAAAGTGGGTCAACCCCATTTCAACTTGTATTCCCCTGTTCACATAGGTCTTATTCTTTTAATTTCTCATTGAACAGAATTAATGCTTGAGTGAATAGAAGAAATGGGCCCCGTTTCCTGTATCATGTAGCACACCTTGTAGCCATTAGTTGTGCCTGCACCAGGTTTGGACTCTCTAAGAGCCTTCTTGCCCCAGCAGCAATCCAGCCTGGCATCTGCTCTGTTATGAGAAAACAGAACAAAGAAACCCCTGTTTCTGGTGGAGATAAAGTGGCTTGGGATCTGGAAACCTTGACAACTTCATGAGGTAAGAATCAACCTATTCATAGAGAACTTGAGTGTATTAATGGAATTTTCCTAATGTTTACATGGTAGGTCTAAGCCTCTGAACAGGAATTCCAAAATTTCCCATGTTTATTCTAATGAATGATACCTTAAGAAACTTCCTTACGTCTCATCCTTCCTCTTTTGCCAACAAGTCAGTCATTTCCCACTATCACCCCAGAATAGCCCTGTAGCTATCTCTTCAACTCCTTTCCCAGGAAAGTTTATTCTGAAGACAGGACTTGAGGTAGTTGAAGCTTCTTGGAATGCAATTTAGCATCTAAAGACACTGAAGACACAAGACTGCCATATGTTCATGCATCTGTTTGGAAGTCCAGGTTGGGTGTTCAAAAGAAAATGTGAATGAACATGGTTCCAAACTGAGAATTCATCTGCAGAATAATATGTCATGTATGACCATGTTGCCTCCTTAGAACTTATTTTTTCACCTTCATCCCCATATACTTCTAATTTCCACGTACGCTAAAATCCCCATCGGAAACAACCCATTCCTCTGTGTTTCTTCTCCCCACACCCTACAATAACCATCTGTTATTGCTAAAGGGTAAACATAGCTTGTCTTTTTCATTGCGACATGAAATGTTACTCAACAACCCTAAAACATTTGCATTTTCTATAAAAACCTTGGCCAAATCTACTTTCTGTGGTCTTACACACAGTCTTGCCTGCTCAGAGGGCACCAAGCACAAAAAAACCTACTGAAGAGTTGTTAACAGAGAGAACACAGGGTCTCCAGCATTGGGTACATTAGGAAGCAGGCATCAGTCCTGGGTGCTCACACTGCAAAGTATTTCAAATACCAGAGTAAGACAGAAACAGCTAAACTGTGCTCCAGACATCTAAATTTAAGGATTTACGTTTCTTCTGATGCAGCAGATGACATTATCGATTCAGAAAGCAACAGAAGGAGTGTACTGCTCTGCCTTGCTTTTGCCATTAGAGATTAAATCAGCTCTGCCAGGTCTTTGCAGATAAAAAACCCCAAAAAACTCTTAAGAAACCAGTTAAAAATTCAGTAGCAGTCTTAAAGAGCCTAAATCCAACCACCTCAATTTTAGATGTGGTTTTTAAATACCTCTAAAATATACTAAGATGGGTAGAAACCCTAAATCTAGGATTCTTTGAACATATAAATCCAAATGTCATTGTTGCTCCTTGAGGCTGTCTCTGATTTTCTCAGGCAGAATCACTGATTTTAGTAAGGAGCCATCCTTTGAAATCAGTATCATGGTCTGGGCAATATTTAGGAAAAACATCCTCATCTCTAATACTTATACTCATTCAATTATGACCATCTGAAGTGAACTAAGTTAAAAATAAGTCTTAACTATTTTTTACCTTTTCACATCAATGAGTGAACTAGCTGATTTATATGATCATTGGTATCACCATAGTGTCTAGGAGAACTTGCTTACAACTACCCTAATTTTCCTGGCTCATGTGCACTTCTGTGCAGACTCTGGAAGGCTGCAGACACTGCAAGAAAATAATCATAAGCAAAAAATACCCTAATAAATTAATTAGATAGTTTTCATAGTCCTAAGTCTTGCAACACAAAAAAAAATAACCCATAACTAAATGAAATTTTGGGCTTCACCTACTCAGACCACATTCATTAAATAATACTGGTCTTCCAAAATCTTACTTATTTATTTGTTGCAAAAGCATTTTAGGTTTTCAGCTCACCTCCATTTTCATGCAATTTTAGGATGGTAAATTGCAGCAGGAATTGATTTGTCTGGACTTGGCTAATTGTCCGTACCTGCCTCCCATGTTACTATAGTTTCTTCCTGACACCTGCCCTTCTGTGACATTTTTCTGGGAAGCTGACCACTGTGCTTCAATTTATTAAACCCTTCACATGAAGATATCAATTGCCTCCTGGCAACAGAAGCATTCATTATATGTCTTTGGGGGACAGGCACTTTCAAGAAAATTTTCTGAGGGATGCCACTTGCTATTACTTCTTTAGAAAGGAGGACACTTTTTACCTTTTCTTTCATCAAAATTATTCAAAGGCAGAAATACTGACATTTCTGTCAAAATGGCTGCTCACCAAAAGGTGAAGAGGCAGTTTTAGAAATGATGTGTACAACAGTTGTGCCCTGGCTTTTCCAGGCGAAAAGAGTCTCTTGAAGGGGGAAACAATGTATATATGACTCTGTGCCTCTGACAGTTTGTGGATTTGGCTGTGAGATTTGCTTGAATCCCTGATGAAGCCCAGACTCCAAGACCCCAGGGGCATGCTCACTGGTTTCTACATTCTATCACTTGTTTGCATGAAGGAAAACAGCAAACTTAGTCTTCCCAATTATTGTGAAGAACTGAACTGGGGTGTTTGGGATATTATTAGAGGACTAGACACTAATTCATGGGCAAGCAAGTTCTTGATGCGTATCTGTTAGTGTCAAGAGGTTCCAATCATTGCAGGGATCAAAAAATGCATGTAAATTACTGTAAATTATAAAACATAATTTTTAAAAGAATATACATTGTAAAATTGACTCTAACAGGACACTTCAATTTCTGGGCACCAGGACACAGAATGAGGAATTGATGAGCAGAGAGCTTATTCTTTCCTAAGAATCTAGAGAGGATCATAAGAAATTCATAGATCTTGGGAAAAAACTGAAAGTTGCTGGACTGAGAGAAAAGTGAGGAAACTTCTATCAACTCATTTTACTTTCAAGCCTTTTATTTAATTTTTCTCACCCATCAGTATCTTTGTTTATTCCACTGCTCTGTTCTTCTTGTGGTTCAATTTGTTTCAGGGGGTTGTTTTATTTATTTGTGCACATCTGTGTAACAAAGCATGACTTTGGATCTTAGATACCTTTCATCTCTATTAATATGCTTGCTTTAAAGAAAATGAGAGGTGCATCCTTCTGAAAGTGTCAGCTATTTTGTTGGGCCAGCCCAATGATACAACTAATGGAACCAAAAATAAAGCCAAATCAAACCAACTTCTCAAGGCTGTACATCAAAGAGCACGTAGTAACAGATGAATAAAGCTTTTCAGCAGCCTGCCACTATGAGTTAACCCAGTAATATACCAAATCTAGAAATACCTACCATTTCACAGGCTGTTGGATTCGCTTTAAACAGCAGATCTGGAGAAAAAAGTAAGATGAGGTATCCATTGATGCATTTTTGGAAGGGATCAGTCCATGGATATTGAGTCAAAGGCCATATGTGTGATGGTACAGTGAAAGTGATTTTTTAAGACAAAATATGGGCTTAGATACCTTGCTGACCACCCATTTGTGGTTAAGTGAAAGGACATACATCACTGGAAAATATTAATAGCTAGTCTTCAGGGGAAAACGGTGGAATACAGTCAGCATTAATCACATCCCTGACTCTATCTCAGGAGCCAAGAAGAGGTCATTTTTTTTTCCATCAGGAACATCTTGGTACTTAAAAGAAAAAATGCATTCACACTTAAAGGTTTCTGTGGTGTAACCATAGAGATGTGTTAATGTAATAATCACACACAGCCATGTAGGGGCTTGTGCTGTTTTGTGCAAAGGGAATTAGCACAGTCCAACCTTTCTCTACACAAATGCACCTTTTCAGAAGTAAAGATAAGGAAATGCATAAGTTTTAAAAAAGCAAAGGTTTTATTAGAATTTAATAAACTTAGTTCCCCTAATTATTTTCTTTGTGGTCTAAAATTGTGACAGAATCTCCACGTGGTGCAAATCAGAGCACCCAGGGTAGCTCTGGAGATTTGCTCCTGCTAAGAAACCAGTCCATCACTTCCTCAAGGTTGTGACATTTTGAGGACCGTGTTACAACACAGAACAGCAATTCTGAAATGCCAGAGCAATCTCACTTTATCACCACATGGTCTTGCTGAGTAAAATAACAAAGCTCAGTTTCTCCATGCAGTGTACATTTCAGCATGCAAGTTTATTTTTCAGCAGTGAGAGTTTTCTTCCTCCTCTAATTTCACCAGGAATTACTATGGACCTGCATACTCCTCAAGTGATACTGGCTCAGCAAACTGATTTGTCACAGCTTCTGGACAGAATCAAAATTCATTGCACTAATCAGGTGCACTGCTCTCAGGTGTGGTGTGGAACCCCAAATACAGATATTCTTAGTAGCCAGTAGCTTTAAAATCTGGTGAGATATCTTAGTTCATCATCTCTGCTGATGTGTGCACACATACTGTTAACATTATACTGAGCCATACTGAGCAGGCATAATAAAACCCACCAGAATATGCTATTTTCTTTATTTGTAAGAAGTGAGCCCACCTCTGTGAGAATCCATCCCCAGCACAGTACAGAGACATCTGGTAGTTAATAGCAGCCCTTTAGCAGTTAACAGGAAAAAAAATTCCTACCGGACTTGAAATGAATGGCGAGTGTTTGGGGAGAGGGGTGGGAGTAGCTTAAGATTTTAAAAATACAAAAACATTTCTTATTTGACCAGGAATTTGTCCCCTCGAATCTTGAAAACGTTTCATTTTCAGCTTGCTGATGCATTCAAAAGCATTATTTCTCTAAAAAGTGCAAAAATAATTGCCTGCCTGAGAATGAAAATGTATTATGATACCTTTAGCTGGTTTCCATTCTGCGTATCCACAATACTCCTTTGAGTTTGTGATTGCTGATATAGATGATGTACTATAACAAAATGTTATCTTGTTTTTGTGCTACTGAAAGGGTTGTTAGCTGTTTCTTTCCTGTACTGTGGCACCACAATATACATATTGTACTCACTGGCAGGCAATTTTCTGACTGCTTCCATCTTCCATCTTACTGTTGGCAGAGCTGCATTTTAGCACTGCTCAGACATGCCCTGTCCAGCAAAGGGCAGCAAGGCTCGTGACAGGTCTAGAAAACATCTTTTGAGGAACAGCTGAGGAAGCTGGGGTTGTTTAGTTTCAAGTAGAAGAGGCTCAGGGGGAGGCTCATTGCTCCCTGCCACTCTTTGAAAGGAAGTTTTTGGGGCTGTTCACTTCTGGCATGCCTGCAGTGACAGGACTAGAGGGAATGACCCTAAACTGAGACAGGGGATGTTCAGATTAGACATTAGACAAATATTTTTCACTTAGGGTGGTCAGGCATTGCAATAGGTTGCCCAGGGTGGTGGTGGGGGTGTTCAAGAGGCTTCTGGATCTGGAGCTGGGTGTTGTGGTTTAGGGGTTTAGGGGTTACAGTGGCAGTGACGGGTGGAAGGTTGGACCAGACGATCCTAAAGGTCTCTTCAGCCTTGATGATTCTGTGATTCTATGTAGGCAAGACTGCACTTCTACATGGTTCTAACTTGATTGCCCTGGCAGTTGTTGCAACATGGCTCAGAAACTTGCTTGCTTGCCCATCAGGGTTTCAGAATGAGAAAATGTGGACAATTTTCCAGAGACCAAGACCATACCCTACACAGGGGTTTGCCTAGTTTATCCTCTCTAACCCATATTGTTATGCCCCCTCTAGAAACTTCATTTAACCAAAGTAGCTGTCATAAAAGGTAGGGAACAGTCAGAGCTCTGACTGAGCTCCAGCTCCCAGCAGTTTGGAGCAATAAGGAAAATCATCTTGAGTGCTCAAGCAGGGAATTAATTATTTCCAAGCTGTATTTTCACAAAGGTGTTTAGACTCCTGATAGTGGCACCTGAAGGACTGAAAAACAGAGAACTTGCTTCAAACATAGACATATTTGGGAACTTTGTGCAGTCACATTGTTTCAAGACAACTGTCTGACAAATGAGAGCACGGTGAGTGCTAAACAAAGGTGATCTGTTCAAATAATGTCACAGCCTGGAAGAAAATGCCACCATCAGAACTAGTCAAGTGTGTGTCCATCACAACTAATAGCTGGTGTCAGTGTCCCCTGAGTGACAAGCCCTGTGCTCTGAGGCAGGTGGAGCCCAGCAGGGCTGTGGTGGCAGCACACCAGCTGGGACCCTCCAGCTGGCCAGGGGCTGTGGTGGTCACAGGAGCAGGGCTGGGTGACTCACAGTGCTGGTAAGGAGGCAGATAATGCACCCTGGAAAATACAGGTCACAAGCCAATGCTAAACTAACATGAGGAACCAGTTCATTTACTGCTTGACAGCTGTAATGGGTGGGGTTGAGGAAGACTCAATCTACGGGTCCCTGAAGAACTCGCCCTGCTGCTGTCACAACGGCATGGATGGTATCAACAAACATGCGAGTATTAATGGCACTGCAATTCTGCTGATTTTCATTTAAAACTCCCAAAACTATCAATCAAGCAAACAAAACTAAAGGTAAAACCTTAGCTGAAAAAGGTCCAGTGGAGAACTGAGAATTTCTCTCCTTTTCTTGGTTTAAATCATGCCCAGTTCAAGTTATATGAACCTATATATGAACCCTGTAAGGGCTTTGTTGTGGTTACTGAGAAAATAGGAGGAAATTACTGTGCTGGTGATTTCTTTTTCTATTATGAAATAAAGGGTAAATGACTATAAAATATGAGTGACTTGTACAGAGACTATGTGATATCTTTTCTCCTTGTCCTGACTACTGCCCCTATAATCATATAAGTAATTGAGAAGAGGCTGCACCAGCCCTTATAATTCCCCTTCAAGGCACTTAGAAAGGATGAGAATTCATTCTTTTCCATTTGCAGCCAAACTTTGCAATTCTGAAATTTCCTATCCCAGAAAATCAGATTTAGGAGGTAAAACAACCATAGGGGGAATGTGAGTCTGATGGAGGAAGAAGGCTGATTAGGTTATTGGAGTGTTCACAGTAATAATCATGTTTAAACTGGAACTGGAACATGGCAATGCTCTTAACAGGACCCTCTATAAGGAAGTGGAAAGAAGGAAAAAAATATAAATCCAAAGAAGGAACATGGTAGAAATAACATAGAGCAAGGAGCATGGGTAGAAAATGCTGCACCAAAAAGCCAGCAGTGAGCTGCACGTTTTCCCATGTATCAGGGATCAGTCAATCCAGCTTGAGGTTTGTTCTTAAACCTTTCTTAACTGCACAGGGTGCCTGTTCAGTGTAATACAAAATGAGATGTGTTTCTGTATTTTAGCTGAGTTTTTAAAGTTCAAACCACCTTTAAAGTGCATTAGCAATCCTGTAACACCTGACAAAGAGGAAAGGCTGGGTACAGTTCTTCCTCCCCAATACACCCAGTCTTCTGCGCCACACTCTCTGCCCCCAAAAAAGACACGGTAAGAAAGAGGTATTCTAATCTTTACAGACCATTCACTTCAATGTGCTTTGGATTGCTTGAGCCCTCCACTTTTGTATTCTAAAGAAACCAAGAGAAAGCTCGTGAAGATCAGAGGCAACTGAATGTCTTTATGTATAAAATAGCTTGAAAGGTAGGGCTTAACCCAGCAAAAGAGAGAAAAATTCACAGTTCACCTACTCTATCCAGTCATAGATTTGTAATTTTGCCACTTGTGATAAAACTAAAAAAAAACAGTTAAAATTACATGGGGAAAGGAGGAGGGTCATGAGTCTAAACTAAAAGCCTGAAAAAAATAATTGCAGGACTTCTATTGTTCCTACAGATTCCCTCTAAAGACTGACAGCATGTGGCACTATCTTACTCTAATTTTCTCCAAAGGGAAAATGTTACACTGTATTAATATTGAATTAATCAGAGGAGCCAAATATATCTGTGTGCACAACATATCTGTATCTCCCTATCTCAGAAAACTTTCTACCCCAATTGAACACCAGCTGGAAGAGAAATTCTTGAAATGGAGCCCTTTCTGTTTAATCCCTTAATCTTCTCAACAGTAGGGATTCTTTCTTAAACCCGACTGGGAAGTAACATCTGCACTGTTGAAAGAGAGAAAGCACCAGAAGGCAAGCCACAGAGGTCTCAGCTCCCTCTCTCCCACTCAGTAATTTTCTCTTGAAGATGCCTGTTTAAGGGCAGTTTATATTTAATGGCAATGACACAGACCAAGCAGAGCCCCAGAGGCTGAAATATTTTCTGTTTCTGAGCAGTTATGGTTCCCATTCTTATGCTGTGGCAAAGGCAGGAGAACTTTAAATCACAAGGAGACCACAGACGTGGATTAACCTGCACAGATGGATTAACCTGTAAGCATTGTCATGCCCTGAAAGTTACCACCTTTCCTCCCTTCAACCATCCCTTCTTATCATTCATGGTTAGTATTTTGACAGCTTAGACCACAGTGATGTTCCTGTCTGTAACATGCCCTGACTGTCAGTCCTGGGGTTTTATTATGGGTTTCAATGTCTCTTCCAGATTTGAGGTTAAGTAGCACAGATTAGTTGAGGAGCTGCCTCCCAAATGCTAGATCCCAATTTCACGGGTCTCCTGGTTAACCCAGCCTTAGAAAATCCCATGGAAATTCAGGCACAGCACTTACAATCTGGTTATGTCTTCTTACAATCTAATAGAAAGGGGAAAATATCCTACTCTAATTAGAATTAAATGCAGAATATGTATTAATTATAGAATTCCTATGTATAATGTCTTCAAAATCTCAAACTCTGAACTCAGGTGACCAGATGGGTTGCTAATGTGACTCACTTCATTCTGTTCCCTCTTTGAATACCTGTCTTGTTTCCTCTCTGCCCCTTCCCCCCTCTTTTTGAATTCTCACAATGCTGCAGTACACATATCTGTTGCAGAAAGCAAAGGGGATGGTAGCTAGCCTTATGTGGTGAGACTGGCCTGTTTCTGAAACAGCACTCACAGTCAATTAAAGTAAACTTTTTACCAATGGCCAAGAAAATCTTCACAGAAATTCTTCACACTCACTTTTTTGGTAACCCTTCAATTTTATAATAGTAATCACTTGCTCTGGAGAACAGAGCTGGACCCATGCCATATCTTAGGTTAGAAGGTACTTTTTGAAAGAAATACTGAGTTGTGAGTCCAACTTGATGAAAAAGGCAAGTGCACAGTGATAAGAATGCACCTTTTTGGTCTTCCACCTAAAGTCTATAATTTATCATAGGTTGCATTGGATATTCTGTGACTTCTGGTGAAGATTAAACAAAAAGATTGCTCTGATTTAGCTTTCTGGGCTCAGAATCTGTGAACTGTTTTATGGTTGCAGAAAAATTGGTATGCAGGCCCAGAGCTTCCTTCAGTCTCAGCTGGAAGGGTGAGACCTGCCCAGGAACCAGTGAGTTACTGAGCTGTGACACCACAGAAAAGGTCCCCGGGTGAGACATTTAGATGGCACTGCAGTCCAGAAAGATATTCAAGGGACTGGGGGCCTAAGTTTACAAGCAGCCCTGAAGCCCTGTGAGCATATGTAGGGCATCATGCCTGTGGGTATTCTCTTTATTCAAGTGATGCTGAAAATAGCAAGCTTCCCATACTGAACACACCACACTTTCAAGGTTGACTGTGTCCAAAACAGACTACAGACTGGAGGGAGATCTGATCTCCTCTCTCTTCCAGCTGGATCCATCACACAGAAGACACAAGAGTATCCCAGACACTCATAGAATCAGGTCTTAATAAAACATATAGCTATTAACTTAAAGATAGGTAAATTATTTCAATGGGGAAAATTTGGGTAGAGTGACTGAAAAAGATGAACTAGAAAGGCTGGTAAACTTTCCTTCTATCTACTAGGTCCTAGAAAGGTAGGCACATTCCCCCAGTCCTTGTTTAGCTTTCAGTGCCTTCATGAGCCAAAAATACCCCACTAAGGTTTGGCAGTAAGCCTGCTTCCCTGTCAGGTCTCCTTCTTCTCTCACATGCTTCTCAGTCTGTTTCTTGCTTGCTGCCCCTTTTGCCCACTGCCCATCCCACCCTTAATCTGGGAAAGCTGTACCATGCCCATCTTTTCTTAGGGAAAAAGAAATCATCCTCCTTTCACCTCCTCCCCCAAGGTTTTGGCTTGACCCAGAAGGCAGCAGTGAGGACCTTCTTACTGTCACAACCTCTGCAACATGATGTACAATACACAATAGTGGGACACAAATAAATTATGTTCCAAGGTTGTGGTCTACTCTGCTGGTTTTATGTCTGCAGTGTTTCTGGTGGGCCCTTTGGAAAGCCAGAGTTAATGCAAATGGTCTATGAGTAACAGAGTGCAATTAGTGAAGGCTCCTGGAAGCATGTAAAGCAGGAAAATCGATCTTTGCAAACCTTGGCCTTAGCCAGGAAAGAGGTGGTTTATGATCACAGTGCTTTTTGACCTGTCAGCATCATAGCAGTATATTACAAAGGCTGTTGCTATTCCTCCCTGGAGCTGCACTGGAAACAAAAGTGGATTAAGGGGCAGAGGGCACTGTGCTGCCTCCTCAGCTATCCAAATGCAAAAAGAGATATATTGCATGGCCAAGAAGAGTTTGTAATGTAACAGCTTAGTACTGTTGTTAACACACCAGCCCAGTAAGAATCCCCATGCTGTTAGATTCAGAAGGTCAGGTGCCTCCCCTCACTGTATCTTAGCTGGGAGGCTCAGTGGTGAGCACTGATTCATGGTCAGCATCTTTTTATTTCTGCCCTGACCTAGATTCTGAGCTTTTGCTCCAAACTGGCATGACACTGCAGGATCAGAGGCCATTTGCTCTATTGTTGGCAGCTAGGTACAAGACTATCCAGGGAGAAGTGGAGTGGAGGTGTTGCAAAAAGACAAGTCTCAAAAATAGATACTTTTACCTGGGAAATCCTAAAACACCACTGTGCAATCAGATGATGGCAGGGATATGCTATACACTGCCCTTAGGAGCCAACAGCTCTGCTTTGCTGAGGGCTTTACTGGAATAGCAGTCGGGTGGTGATGTAAGCACACAAACCTCTTGCTTCCAGATCTCTTGATCCCAATGCTTTGAATTGGAGATTCAGGCTGAACATACAAAAGAACACACTGTGGGAATCAATCTTTTCTTTCTTTCTTTCTTTCTTTCTTTCTTTCTTTCTTTCTTTCTTTCTTTCTTTCTTTCTTTCTTTCTTTCTTTCTTTCTTTCTTTCTTTCTTTCTTTCTTTCTTTCTTTCTTTCTTTCTTTCTTTCTTTCTTTCTTTCTTTCTTTCTCTTTCCTTCCCTTCCCTTCCCTTCCCTTCTCTTATCAAAATCTCTGCAAGTGTGCTGAGAAGGGGCAGGAGGGTGTCTGCTGCAGATTATTACTGAGACCACTTGTGACACTTTCTCATTAGCCTGTGTAATGGGAAGCCAATCTGCTGCTCAGGAAGCAGCACTGCAAATTATTTTCAGCCACAGATGATGCAGCCTGGCTTTGAACTGCTTGGGCCTTGTTGTAATAGAAGAACCAGCAATATTCATTTAATGTGCATTGACCTTTCCCTGACCTGGGAGACAGAGACAGCTCCTGCTCTGGCCTTTTTCTATCACCATGCCTTTTTCTGTAAAGATTTTGCTTGGCAGACTATCAGGAGGAAAATACTAAATGCTGTCTGCAAAAAGGTGCAAAGTTTGTTTGGCTTCAGTACAGCGAGGGGAGAGAAACAAACTCATTTATCTCTCCCTCCTGTAGCCATGCTGAGGACACATGGCAACTTTTGAGCCTTAAAGGACAGTGATATGGAGTGAGGACAAAGGAGTAATCTGGACAAAGGGTGCCCCTAGGGCATTAAAAATAACTACTCTCCTCACCTTCTGTTGCTGCAGTAAGCTCACAGCACTTGTCACTCAGCAGGACATCTGTATCAAACAGGACGAAACTGGGGATGACAGGAAGCTCCTGAATGTAGACAAATCTATCAAGTTCGTGCTTTGGATGTGAAACTCTGAACTACTGCCTGCTCCTAAAATGATATCACTTTAATATGCAGTTGTAGAGGCATAAGGTTTTCATTTTCCATGAATAGTAGAAGACAGACTGGGGATGATGCCCTGACCCCAAAACATACTACACAGTAGCAGGTCAGCACAGCCATAGGACCAATTGCACCAAAATTTGAGCACCCACAACAGAGGCATAAATGAGGAGAAGGGGAAACATGAGACAGATGTGGAAGGGCATGAAGGAAACACATCTTCTAGAAAATCAATCAGGTTCAAGGGAAGAGATCACAAAAAAGCAGAATACAAGATAAGAGATTACTGCTTGGTCAAAAGCATAAGACTTCATACTTGAGTTGGATAAGCCTTTACTGACAGCACGACACAACCATCACAGTGCCCAACTGAGTCAACTATGCCTCAAGACCTGATCACAGAATCACTAGGGTTGGAAGGAACCTCTGGAAATCATCCAATTCAACATCCGTGCCAAGGTAGAGTCACCTAGAGCAGGCTACACTGAACACATCCAAGTAGCTTTGGAATATCTCCAGAGAGGGAGATCCATGACCTCCCTGGGCAGCCTGTTCAAGGGCTCTGCCACCCTCAATGTAAAAAAGTTCCTCCTCATGTTAAGGTGGAATTTCTTGTGTTTTAATTTATGGTCATTGCTCCTTGTCCTGTCATTGTGCATCACTGAAAAGTCTGGCACCCTGCTCCTGACACCCACCTTTGAGATATTTGTATGAATTGATTCTCCTCTCCAGAGGAAACAGGCCCAACTTCCTCAGGCTCTCCTCATGAGAGAGATGCTCCAGATCCTAAATCATCTTTGTGGCCCCTGCTGGACCCTCTCCTTGTCTTTCTTGTGCTGAGGAGCCCAGAACTGGACACAGCACTCCAGATGTGCCTCACCAGGGCTGAGTAGAGGGAGGAGGATCCCCTCCCTCCACCTGCTGCCCACACTCTCCCTGGTGCACCCCAGGGTCCCACTGGCCCTCCTGGCAGAAGGGCACTGCTGGCTCATGGTTAACTTGTCATCCACCACGACTCCCAGGTCCTTCTCAGCAGAGCTGCTCTCCAGCAGGTCAGCCACAGCCTGAACTGGTACTTGGGCTTATTCCTCCCCACATGCAGGACCCTACACTTGCCCTTCTTGAACCTTGTTAGGTTTCTCTCCACTCAGCTCTCCAGCCTATAAAGGTCCCACTGAATGGCAGCGCACACTTTGGGTGTGTACCTAATGATACACTTTTATATCATCTGCCACCACAAGGCATTTTTTTTATATATATTCCCACTCCATCTTCTGCCTCCTTATTCTACAGATTACTCTGAAAGCCGAGTATACAAATACATACTGCAGTTTCAGTTGCCTCCTTGGAGGAAGGCCTTTATATTTCCTTCTTGGCCTTTCTTGTTCTCTGGTTTATGGATTGCTGATGTACTCATGTGGCCTTTGTTTTGACCTCTGCACTATACGCCAGGGCTTGAGAGAACTCATCCAAGGAGCAAATGGGCATTTGTCAGAAATATTTATGCAAAGATGGAGCAGTGATGTCTCAGAGAGCCTGCCCTGGATGCAAAAGGGTTGTGCCACATTAAACTGCTCTGACATCAGTTGTCACCTTGGCCAATCACATAAGCAAATGCTGGTCTGGTGCCCACTTCAAAGAAGCTGTGCAGAAAGATCTCACTTTTCCAAAGTGCAGGCCGATTAACTGCAGGGCTGTGAATTCTTCCTCTAACATGTTTGAACAAACTGGGAGGCTTAGAGGGATAAAGGTTCCATTCCAGCTATTTATCCTGTGTAGTATCAGAAACCCAAAAAGATACAGCTAAATTAATTTCTGGCAATAGAGGAGATTAAACAAATTGTAGAGTCATGGGACAAAGCCTTGCTGCCTAGAAAAGGCAAGAGGGAACAATACTAGAGCCAATTGCAATGCTAACCCTGGAAATTCTAAAGCTGATCTCTCATTGCTATTACTGGCTGCTTATTTTTTACAGCAATCTTGAATGTTTACATTGAATTTAAAAACCCAAACATTTGTGCCATTAACTTCTGGGCTTAGTAATTCTGACATTGCCAGTATTTATTTTCCAGTGTGCAAAAGCACTCCCCCTCTCCCTCTCCTCCAGTTTTGTAAAGGCTCCAAGTAGCTCAGTATAATCTCTGCCCTTTGTTCCAAGATCCCCCTGTGTGTCCTTGCCCCGATTTGGGATGAATCTGAATATATTCTCTGACAAAATGACTATACCCCATCTCAGCATACTCCTGGCTCCACATTCTGCTAAGTTGATTATAGGGCTAATTGGACACAGGGAACAGAGCAATTTAACTTCCCTGGAAGATGACAGCACTTAAATGCCCAGAGCCATTGAGAGTAGCTCTATGCAGCAGCTAATTTTTCCACCCCACTTGTCACAGGCAGCTTTCATTCACTGGAAGTTTTAGGGCAATACTTCTCATCAGAAAACAAACCAAGGATTTGGAAGCACACTGCATCAGCCCAGGACATTAATTTGCTCATTCTCTAATCTCTGTTGAGGTGTGCCCCAAATGGCCCTTTTCCCCACTGGGAAACATAAGAACCAGCAGCGTTACAGCTCCTACAAAAAATGATGCAAAGGATGGAGTGAGCCCGCTGCTCTTCAGTGAAGAGAGCTGAGGAAAATGGGATGAGAATGGGAGGGGAGAAAAAAAAGGAAAGACTGAGCATTTGGAGAAAATTAAGGAGAGGAATAGAGAAAGAAAGGCAGACAAGAGGACACAGGCCTCTCTTTCACTTGGGTTGCTCCTTCTTGGACACGTAAAGCTACAGCACTGAACAACATTGGGAGAAGCTTTCTGGTCACCTGGCAAGAGGCTATTGAAATAGAGAGCTGAAGAGTGCTCTTGATATCCCTGTAGTTTCAAAACCTTTCAAAGGAATTGTTTCCTCATGGTATTCACCAGTGGTGGCTTCCTATGGGTGTGACAGGGAGGGACCCTCTTTTTAAAAGGTTTTAGCTGCTTGAAGGTCACCTCAAACACCAACTCTGAAGGCAATGACATGGATAAACATTTCAGGCTTACCTATGCTTCAGCAGAAAGAACAGAAACATTGCTGTTTTCCATGGTACCAAAGTGCTCCCTTGTGAAAACAAGAGAGCCCAAATATCCAGTCATGTCATATAGCTTGAGCCCCACCACACACCTAAGCCCTACTCACAGCCATCCTTCTGTGATGGGTGCAGGGCTCTGTGCTGGGGACACACAGCATTGCCCTAGGAAATGCAACCTGTTGTGCGACAGCATGTCACCCCCTTTCCCAAACAAAAAGCAGCTGGGAGAAAACATCTACCCCTAAATGTAGATTTATTAACACTCAGCACCAGGAAAGTCAAGGTCAAGGGTTAAAGCTTGCCTTTATCCATCACCTCCTGATATGACCTTGGTGGGGCTATTTGCAAAGGGCAGGGACAGTTGACGCTGTAATGAGCTGCTCTTCCCAGGGGACCCAGCACGAGAAAACAGTACAGAACATCCCCTTTCATGTATCAGTACAAGAATACAGGTTTGATTGGCAATAAGTTTCCCATTAAAAATACATGGGAACTTACCTCAGAGAGACAGACAGTAGACCCCACAGGATAGTCTTTTCAGCCAGCTTTTAATGAAGACAATTACATCCATGTATTTGAGGCTTTCCTTCTTCATTCTTCTCCAAAGAAAACAGGCTCATTTCACGGGGCAAAACTAGAATGAAAAATAAATTCACAACTGTTGTACTTTAATTGGGTCAGTTGCATTTTGAAATCTGAATGACTGTGGTTTTAATACAACTAAGACAGTCCATAAAAATATTAGCTCACATGAATGTGTAATAGCTACTTTTCAGAATGAAGTGGTTTTTAAATTCTGGGGAAATTGATAGTTTCTAAAGAAACAAGAAAAATACGACTTGGGTGGTCACTGAGACCACTCATTTTAATGAGTTAGCCAATATATTGGATCATACAAGGAAGGATTAATGCTGGTTTTATTCTGAGGACCTACTGAGACATTCATTCATCTCTCAATCAAGACTGGATGTCACAAATTTTGTCATTTGTTTGAACTTATATTCCAAACATGGTAAACAAGGTGCTCTTTGGTGCTTTCCTTCATTATTTCCTGTCCTCTCACTCCCTCTCCGGGCCCACATGGAGAGCCTGTAGCAGTTTGCTCAGTGGATTTGTGGATTTTACCCAGTGGACGATGGAGTTTGTTCCACCTATCTGTATTTCTGACTTTGAACTCAAATATCATATTCATAACTGATGTATCTTGAAGCATGGAAATTCACAGCACACAAAATGTCCTCTTCTGCTCGACTGGCTCTCCCAGTCGACTACTGACACGGACACAGGGCCATTATTTTTAAGCAGGTAAGGACAAGGAAGAAGGCCACTCAGTCACCAATACAGACTGGAATGATGCCAAAAATTACTGGTGTTTCATGTGGAATAAAGGTAGAAAGATAGTGCACATAAATCAGTTTACACCCCTGTCTGCTAGCAGATCTGACCCATCAGGATTAAATCGTTCTCATCTCTGAACATTTTACCTTCTGTGCAGTACAGCATCTTCTGAGGTTCTGAGGTGAAGTTGGGGGTGCAGACAGAGTTCAAGCATCATTCTTAGAAAAGACAGATGCTTTGGAGTACTCAGATCATGATACCTTTAAAGGTGCCCAACAGGCTCAGAGCAGACACTGTAAAGAATAGCTCTTTTAAAATTGTCTCCAGCTGGGAATCAGAAGACAAATGAACCGTAGCCACCAGAATTTTTTAAAACTTTGGTCTTGGTTTAAAGAGCTGAATTGTGAACATGGTATCATGCAAACCATAACAGCATTATAAACTTAAAGCAGACCTGGACCTGCAACTCTCTTAGAATGGCCAGGACACAGGGCCAGTCACTTGTCCACCCACCTCCAGCAGCAGCACTGGGGAAAACAGAGGCACAAACATCTGCCACACACATGCTCCCATCTCAGGAACCATCACACCAGATGGTATAAAGCAAAAAAAATCAGCACAGGCAAGAGCCCATGGCCAACAGGGACTACAGCAGCACTGAATCTTGGCTAACACTAAAACTGGGTAGATTGGGGAAAATGGCTCTTCTGTTCACTCTGCCTTGCACTCTGCCCTTCTATGAAGCAGCCACAGTGGGCCACCATCATGGCACTTAGCTGTCTTCCCCTCCATGCCCAGAATCTGTAAGGAACTCACACAGGGGAGTACTCTTTATCAAAGTGCCCAGCCCTGACAGGACAGGCTTTGGGTTCAAATTATATTAATTTTCAAAATTCTCTGATTTCTCTCTGAGTGTCTTCTGTCTTGTTTGGGCAAAGTGCCTCTTAAAGCACTCTATTTTTGCTCAACATTGCATTTATAAGAGGAATTTCCTTACCCAGAACCAGCAGACACTCCCCCTGCTCCACACTTCCCCATTCTCCTCCCTGTCCCCATAAAACTATTATTTAAAAACAGGAAAAAATACTCTGGCAAACAATCTTCCCTCTACCCTTCCTGCTATCTGTTTAAATATCCTTGACTGCAAGACATTCAGTACAGAACAGTCATCAATTTTTAATTCATTTAATCTCTTGGTAACAGTGTTCTTGTGAACTGAAGGGCCCCTGAGGAAACTTCAGAGAAACCTCAGATGCTGGATCCAGGAATGAAATTTTGAGGATACAGTGCACTCTGTGACACTGTATGGGTTAATGGGGGGGGGAAAAGATACTTAAAACGGAGAACCTTTCATGCCCAGCCAAATCAAAACACATTGTAAACCAGAGCTCTGTATCCTAACACAGCACAGATTGAAACAAGCAGCAGGGAGAGAATTCCCTGCGTCAGAGATGTTCATGATTCAGCAAACTTGGGAAGGAGCCCTCTGAGTAAACGTGGGTTGTCTGTGCTCCTGCTCCTGGTCCTGCTTCTTCATTCTTGTTCCAAGAAGCTCAGAGAACATCCTTATATGCTGTCAGTAATTAAATTCTGCCTGCTTAAAAGCCCTGGAAGTCTCAAGAGAGGACAGTTTTTCTCCTTGAGTCTGTAAATGTGGGAGAATCTAATACTGTGTGTATCTGCATTGTTCTCCAAAGAACTGTCAGTCAAAAATGGACAAAATGCCACCTGTGTACAACGTGAATGTTAATTGGCTCTGCAGGCATTTTAGGGTAGGGAGCAAGAGGATCCTTGGTTATATTCAATCATGTCATATGATGGTAGCACTCACAGGCCCCAGATGTGCTGGAGTGTTGCATGAAAACAGGGAAAGAGCAAAACCCTCTGAAAAAGCTCTCATGAAAGAGGTTAAAAATAACCTATAGTTCCAGTTCTGTGGCAGCCAGAAATGATGCATTTTGTCCGAACTCAGGTTTTCTCTTCATGGCATGTAAAAGAACTACATTTCTCTGAGGAGGCTTTTGGAAAGATAGAAACAGGTTTGATCACACGCTGTACTGAACTTAATGTACACACAGAGCCACATCCGCTCTACAGCACCCAAGCAGCACAAAGTGCACATGCACCCATAGCTCCAGATATCCACTGTCTGGATGCCACTGACTATCACAGAGAAATGCAGTGCTAACAAGAGCGGCAGCCAAAAGAAGCCAAAGAAAGAAAGAAGCCAAAAGCCTTCAGCTGCCCTCCTCAGCACCCTCAGCCCTCCTTCTGAGTTGAGATCCCTGCCCAGAATTTCCTCACCTGTAATACAAGGCAAGCTGTAGAGGTGGGAATGGCCCAGTCCTGCTTAGCTTCTGGAGGCCAGTGCTGAATGAAGGCCAACTTCAAGCAGACTCAGTGTAAAGAGACTGTGACTGTTTACACTAAATCACACGACACTATTCCCCGTCTTTCCCCATGCACCTTAACGTAACAGGCAGGCTGCTACTGCAAAGACAGGCAGCTCAAGAGCACTACACTTCAGAGCTACCCAGTAAATTAGTATGATTTTTGCAAGATTGTGCAATGTATAGGACATATGGGGTCTCTTCTTCAAAAAATGGTGACTAGAAAATCCTGATGCAAAACATGGCCTTGATGTTTAGTGCTAAACCCTTTCCACAACACCCACCGGCAGAACTGCAGCTCAGCCACACACAGAGATACTGGGACAATTTGCACAGTTACTATTTCTTGCAAAGACATCCCCTATTTGTGATGCCTTTTTCTAACCAAGGTATTCGTCCTTCACCAGCAGCCACCTCTGGTTCTTTGCCTGTGTACCTCCTGTTCTCTTTCACACTATTAAGAACATTATTTTCTATTCTTCTGTCAGTGGAGAGTGCTGATGATTAGCACTGCAATATCTAGTCCCCTTTATTGAAAATGTAAATCCTTCCTTTTTGCAGAGTTTCTTTAGCCAGGGGTGTTAATACTTGGTTAATAGAATCAGGCTGCCTTTTTCTTCATCTCTTGTGTTGCGTATTCTTTAGGAAGGGAATACTATTTTGTCTTTTTGTCAGAATTTATTATAGTCTCTTGTTTGGTTCCTTTTTTTTCTCCTGAGGGGCTGCTTTGACTTTTCTTGCTTTTTTTTTTTTTTTTCCTGTGATTATGTTCTAACACTTAGCACCCAGAACACTCATTGTTCTGTGTCTTTTTTGGTTCCCATAGTCTGTAAAGGGAACTTAAGAGTGTGTCCATCAAGGAGGAGTTACCTATGTTCATAACCAAGAAGGGGACTGAGAGCTGAGAGTCTTCCCTCACTCACTGCAGAGGTAAGGCTTTCTTTGGCATTCCATTAGCTTCCCTTCAACTTGAAGATCCTTTCAGCATTTAGATAGTAACTAGCATCAAATATCACCACCCAGTGCTCATAAGACCTGGAGAGAAACATGGGTCACCTGTTGTACCTTCAGGAATCACAGATCCTGCCCCAGGGGAAAGGTGAGGTTGCCAGGATGCAAACCAGAGATGGGTGCAGAATGGAGTGTAGGTAGCTTCAGTGGTATGATCTTTTAATCCTGATCAGGTAGGAGTTCGGTGAAAACTCCTCTTGTTTTGATGTGAAGAGCACAGACTCTATATCCCACAAATTGCTGTTGTGATTATTTTCTTTAAAAGGAAAGACATCACCTGGAAAAATACAGTCACTCAAGGAAGAAAAATGCCAAGTCATCTGAAGCTTTGTCTCTCCTGATTGCAATCATATTTTATTCTCCAGTAAAGAGAAGCAGCTTCGGCACGAAGCTAGGAAGCAGCGGTCGTTCAACATGTGGCTACGGTGGATATGGGGCTCCGGGACGATTTTCAGGGTTGCTCCAACACACAGATGTGCTCCCACTGGAGATGATTCCAGCAGGCACACCTGAAGCTGGATGGAGCTATGGGAACTGGTTGACTCCCTCCCTCCATCTATCCAGCCAGACAGCCGAAGTGGCCAGGAGCAATGGGGGCACGCCGGGGGAACCTTCCTTGCGCTTTCTACGAGTCAGACCATGGGGTTGGCAGAGTTCTCCTCTGACCTTCGCCTCTAAACACCCATGACCCTGGCTGTGCTATAGCTCCCAGGCACAGGCGGGCCGGAGCAGCCCCGGGAGTGGGAGCGGCCCCGGGAGCGGCCCCGCCCGGAGCCGCCGCCTGCGCACAGCGCCGCCCGGTGGCAGCGGCCCCGCATTGCACGGGCAGCGCACGGAGCCGCCCTGGGGCTGTGGCGCGGGTTTGAGCGACAGCCGTCCCTAATTATGTTAATTGCACCGCTTTTTTTTTTTTTTTTTTTCGTCCTCTCCAGAAACCCTTAGGCTTTTGTTTGCAGGGAATAAATAAAGAGGGATTAGTTACGTTTATCTGTGTTTTCCTAAGTCTTTACAGAATAACTGTTACGTGTAATTAAGTAATTTGTCTGTCCTTGACCAAGCTGATAGCAAATTACCAGACATTACTGATGAGGTTCCATTACATTTTAAGAATATATTACATGGATCTGAGATTTATTGATTTTTAGTTCTTATTTTAGACAGGATCAGCTGGAAATAATGGTCTTATGAAGGTGAAAATGCAATGTGCTTTGACAAGTCGCCTTTATCTAGCAGTACTGCTTGGCTATACGTGGATGTGGGACTCCAAAACCATTTGCAAGGTTGCCCCAACACAGAGATATTCTCCCTTTAGAGAGTTTCAGCAGGCACACGTGGAGCTGTGGGAACTGATTGAATCCCTCCCTCCACCTACCCATTTATCCAGCTGAGAAACTGTTGTCTTCTCCACAAAGGATCTGCACTGAACCAGCTGCACAGTAAGTTCCCCATTCACAGCTTTCCCCTGCCCGATGTCAAACATGCTGATGGGATATATTCAGGCAACTTTTGTTAAGAGCAATATCATCTTGGATTTGTCCTCTGTGATCCTGCTAACTGATATTTAAATAATTCATATTCTTCAAGGATCCAACTTAGCTGCTTCCCTTATGCTTTGCTGCATCTCAAATCACTAATCCATATTCCTTTTTCTTAAAATCTGCTTCCTGTGAGGTTTCCTATATAATTTTTGTCCCAGATTGAGGAGTTTCTCTTCAGGAACCATGAAGCATCAGTGTGCAGAGAGAATGTCAAAACATCATGCCTAAAAATAGATTCTCTTGTTCAAGATACAGATATCATTTCATTCACATACTTGGAAGGCACTTTATTGAGCATGCCAGGTCCTTACAGACTCCCAGGGAATATATTCTCCTTAAAACTGGGACTGGATACTTCACCTTAAAATTTACTAATCTTATTACACCTTTGGTTTTTAGGTATATATTAACTTACTATAATTACACATACTTCATACTAAACATATGCACCACTCTGCCAGCAGAAGGCTTGGAAGTATGTCCACAGCTCCTGACAAACTGCAAAGAGGAAAAAATCTTCCAAGGAGATACTGCACTGATGCATTTGCCAAGAGGCCTGGCCAGAACTGATTACAGCCCACCACTGAGCTTTAGAATGTGTGGCATCAAGGCTAGGTCTCCAAAACTGAAAGGCAGCAACTAATCATAAAGGATGTGGATGTTTTTTCTTCCCCTGGGAACTAGCACTTGGGGGAGCAAATGAAACTCTTTCACTAAACCCCATTGTGTGGCATTGTCTACCAAACACACTGAGGAAAATAAGGGGAGGAGATTCAATAAGTGCATCCACGAGAAACCTGGATTACAGCCAAGAGTCGTGATCTGGACAGTGCCAAGACTGTCAGCAGCACAGAGAGGAGGGGTCGCTTCCAAAAGACTTTTTGCAGAGATTTCATCCCTGCCAAACCCTCCTCCCAAGCCTGTAAGTAAGCCATGATGGCTGTGCCTTTTTTAGTACATGCAAAACCTCTGTTACCAGAAATTAGAATGCCATTGTGATGCTTCTGTTTCTTGAGGAAATGTCAGCAGTTTCCTCAGAGAAGTAAGCAGCACCCAAGGATGGATGCCAATGCACATTTTAGGTGTTTTTTGGTCATGGGCCAGCCCATGCCTGTAGATACAAGGACTAAACTGGTCTCATTTCCTGGGACATGGGATTTCAGGCTTTCTCTGACAGCCTGACCTGGCACACAGGCAGCAGAATATGCTCCAGGGAAGGCAGCTATTTTCAACAAGAGTTGTGTGAGAAGGTAGGAGTCCCCCAGCCCACCAGGGCAGCCCCAGCAGGCAGCTGGGCTGGATCACTGGCTGCCCACTGCCTTGGGTGAGGTTTACCAAGGTGGGATAGGTTGACTCCAGCTGCTCACTGGCATGGCTACAGCACAGTCCCTCTCCCTACTCCTCTCCTCCTCCCTCCCCTCCATGCATCTGGGTATGTGGCTGCTTCTCTCAAATCATCTCTTCCTCTCAGTCTGGCCTTGGTGAACTGATTCAGCTCATTAAACTGGCTGAAAGATATTTAACCATGCCTGTGAGGGGAAAAGGATAGGACACACTCCTCAGGCACTGGGAGAGGTGGCCCCAGAGACATTTCTCCAGGCTGTGAGTGGCTAGTCTTGACCAACCCTCCCTTTCAGATAGGCCAAGGAGGGCCAAGCAGTCAAAGTTCTTGCACAGGCTACCTTCCTTGAGACTATGTACCCTGTCCCCCTACCTGCATCCAGGCTGGCAGCTAGAAGCCACCAAGGAACTTCACATGCCCCTCACACACTACACACACACATTCAGCATGAAGGCACCTCCTCTCCTCTCTTCCACCTCCCACGTGCAGCATCACCAGGCCATGGATCTTGCCAGAAGTCCACCAGCAGCAGCTGTGGTTGTGCCACCTTAGCCTGAACAAAAATGTCCAAGTTTTATTCCCACTGATAAATATGTGAGGGTTTCATAGGTGCCCCTGAGGAAGGATGCTAATTATTTTGCTTATTTTAGAAGTTTTTATAACTGACCTCTCTGTTGTCAAAACCATAAGTCCCACAGATCAGAATGTAAGATACATAGTCTTTTTTCATCAAGGGGAGCACGAACTTCTCTCCGTTTCTTTCTTCTCCTCCATGGGGAGAAACAAAACTTGTTTTTTTCAGTAGCCCAGTCACTGACCCTTTGTTCTATTTGTACAAAGCAAAATGCAAAGAGTCCTGAAGAAGCAACTAACCACATTAAATCATTTTTGTATTCTTATTACAAAGAACAAGCATGTCAGAAATCTTTTAGTTTTTTCCCTTGGAACCTGTCTTTTTATGTAGGCACTTCTTGATACATAAAAAATAAGTACTTAATTTCCCTTTCCATTTGGAATGTGTGGGGAATCACACAGCAGAAAAGGACAGTTCATTTTTCTAAGTGTTTTTTCTAACAACCAACAGGATGGCAACTTAGAGCTGACACTGTCTCTTCAGGTCTTTGTGTCTTGGCCAGGTCACTACAGAGGAAAAAAAGCCCAACGTGTCTGGATTCCTTGCAGCAGCTTTTCTGAGAGGCTGCTGCCCCATGCTTCACTGGAGAGCAGGGATATCCCATGGCTGCTCATCTGCTGCCTGCCCTGCCTGCTCAGCCTAGCAGGGAGCTGGCAGGGACCTGGCAGTCGGGAGAGCGCTCCGCCACGCTCTGCTCGCCTGGGTGCCCACCTGCCCAACACCCCAGCTGGCCTCCCCCAGCAGGCAGGCTGGCTCTGTGCTCAGCTCTGGGTCCCCTGCACAGTGTCCTTTCACCTCTGAACCCAGCCGTTCATTCCCCTGGCCAGCAGTGTCATCAGCAGCAATGTGCATGGACTGCCACTGCTGGCTCAGGCTCTGCTCAGTGCTGACCCTGGCCATCTCCCCCTGGGCAGCATTTTGCCAGGTGCCAACCTTTACCTGCCTCCAGTCTGCTCCCTTCACAGGGGGAAAAGATCACTGAGGCACAGCTCTATGTGAGCTTCAGCAGAGATGGAGCCTGCACTGCTCAGAAGCACTGCAGAGCACCTCACTGCATGTCTCATTCTTGTCACACAGACCCTCTTCCCTTGGCTGCCTCTCAGAGCTCAGCAGTCAGGCTTCAGTTAGTCCCCATGTCTCCACGCTGTCTCTGGAAAGATGCTGGGGAACAGCTCTTTCTCTCCAGACACCTAACCTGGGTCTCTTTACCTCATTATCTGTGAAATAGAGGCCATATATAACAGATATTTCTTACATCTGATTGCTGACTGTGTGAAAATTCTTGCTGTAATACCTTCTCCCTATTCAATTTTTAGCAGATTTAGACACAATTCCACTTTATTCAGAGATGTATCATCATCCCTTGTGAAATCCTGGAGTGTTTGAGGATGGCTTTTAGTTTGGGGTGCTGTAGAAAGCATTGTCTCTCTCCCGATTTTGAGTTTTCAGCTGGTGAGGCGGATCAGGAACAGAAAAAATGGACAAACACTGAGTTATGTCCTTGCTGAGTGAGACTCTCCCCTATTTAAAAACAATTTCATCTTAGGAAAGTCTTTTCTCTTGACAGAGATTCTTTACTCTAACACTTGTAATAAGTATTTATTACATAACAGTTGCATTTGTCAGTCCCTTGTATGCACTGGGCTCTGTGGAGATTTAATGTAGTGAAATGAGACGATGGACTGGATTTCTGATGAAATATCAGATACTTGTCCTCTCTTAAAAAAAAAAAAAAGTACCAAAAACAACAACTTCATCTAGTTTTTCAGCTTTTCTTACATGGCAGCACCCATTCTGTTTCACATGGTGCCAACAAGACACTTTAAAATTTCCTGGACCTTCTACCTTGGCAGCTCAGCAAGAACAGCTTTCTCTGAAACCTCCCTAATCAATTGACTTCGCCAAGCCTTTTACTTAACAAATCCTGCAGTTTCTTCCAGCTTTTTCCCACAAGTGATACTAAATTAATGGATTTGTAGTCTCCTGGTGAGTCTCTTGGCCTTTCATTGTCTGATTAGGCACATTCTGGCCTTCTGGGAGAAATGTACTGCATTGATAAAGATGCTGGAAGAGGTTCATTTCATGTCCCACTTTCCTTTGGCATTCTTGGATTCATGCAAGTCAAAATGTTACAACAAACATGGATGAGATTAAAAAGCTCAAAGTCCCTCAATATGGGCACATCTCATGTCATGATTAACACAGTGTCTTAGGTATCCGAGGAAGTCATGCATGCTATTCCAAATCTGTCTTGCATTTAAGAACTTGGCCCAAATTCATTGGAGTGTATTCTTAAAATATATTTGGGGCTTAACTGTACATGCAAAGAAAATGTTCATACAAGTAACCTAAGTACCCAGCAAATCTAACTTTATGCCTCTGTCAAGCAATCCAAAACAAAGCAGTATATGAAATCACTACATTTTTAAGCATGGATATTTTGAGCACACAAAGGCTTTCTGAATGCTGTTTTCTCTGTCATATGTTTAGAATCACTGTCCTTAAACAACAGACTTATCTTAGAAAGAAAAACAACAAACAGGATTTTGTTCTTTTTCTAAAGAGTTTCAGCTCTATTTCTGCCTTGTACCAGAAATTGTTTCATTTCCAGATAATCCAGTAAATCTCAGAAGTAGCTAACTCTTGCACCCCCACTACACATGAAAATGCTTTCCACACTCATCCTTTGGCCGCCAGTCATGCTGCATATATGACAAGGTTCAAGTCTTCTTTCACAGAGTCTGTGTTCAGACTGTTAATAATTTCCAGTTCCCTAACTGTCCCCCTAGAACTAGCAGGTTTCTCTGACCCTAGGCTTCCCTTGAGCACAGATACTGATTG
The DNA here is from genome assembly GCA_013397375.1 of Toxostoma redivivum. Lineage (NCBI taxonomy): Eukaryota > Metazoa > Chordata > Aves > Passeriformes > Mimidae > Toxostoma > Toxostoma redivivum. Next base: position 180,720 of record VXBI01011644.1, read on the forward strand.
TTGGACTGGTGAGGTGCTCTAGGACTTGAGGATAATGAAACAACCTTCTGCAGCATCCATGGACAGGAATCCCACCACCAAGCCATTGCACACCCTGGGCAGGAAAGCACTGCACGGCTTCTCCTGGCACTGATTAATTTCACAGCCAGGATCACAGCCACAACCCCATGAGACAGAAGGGCAGGCAGAAGATCCCTTGGTCAGCCTAGTTCTGAGGTACCAGGCTGGGAGGGGAGAGATACAAAAGCCCTGGATTGTTTCTGTTTAGTTTCTTTCTGACAATAATCCAGCATGTACACAGGAACACAGAATCAGCACTTTAGTTCTGGTCCTTGGTGTGGATGTCATCTGCTCAAGACAGTCTTGGATAAGATGGGAACTATAAATCATGACAAATGTTTGGTCTTGCATGCTAATCATACGTTCAGAGATTATAAACTCCAAATTTAACAATTTTAATGCTGTACTCCAGCATTTTTCAGACATCAAACTATTCTTCCCCCTAAACTTTTGGACTGGAAAAAACAGGAACTTGAAGCATTCTCAGTTCAGAGAGTTGTAGGCAGAGTATTTGAGGTAAATCTCCCTATTCAGTCAAGAACTCCTCTGAACCTGATCACCCTTCTTTGTTTCTGGGGTTTGGTAACACTGGTATATCTCAGCAGCTCTTGATATTGCTATACATTTTTCCTTGGGTTTCTTGTGGGGTTTAGGGTTTTTTGTGGGTGTTTTTTTGTTTGGTTGGTTTTGGTGTTTTTTTTTTTGTTTTGTTTTTTTTTTTTTTTGTTTGTTTTGTTTTGTTTTTTTTTCTTCTAAAAGGCTTACTTCTCCTATTCTTACCCCAGCAGTGAGTACTAGATCAATGCACCCTCCTTCTATTCCTTTTTTTTACCTGAAGTTGAAGGTAACTTTTGCTGGACTGACAATCCAGGGGATTCTCAACATTTTATCTAATAGTGAGCAGTAGGATAAATGTCACTTGATCTCTTGGAAGATGTCCTCAAACACTTCTCACTAGTTTTGATCCACAGCCACTCCAGAATTGGTGTCCCTTGAAAGGGACTCAACACTTGATACATATTACCTCCAACTATTAACATCAATACATTTCTCACATTTTTTAACTTAGTCTTACACCCATCTCTAATAAACCCTCAGTTGGAATAAAATTTATCCTTTTTCTGACAGTACATTTGAAAATTCCTCTTTGTGCCAGTAACACTGTGTGTAATGCCTGTGTCCTTGTTCTCAGCAGGCTGTCTAGGACATTCTTGGTACAGCACTTGGTTTCAGGTCAACCCATTTAGCATCTCCTCCAACACTATTAAGAAGAACACCTCTGAGCAAACCTGACACCAGTCTCTGTTGACATCATTTACATTCACACTTGGGCAGTGACAGTGTTTGGAAATCACAGTCACATCCTGAAAAATATCTGGCACCACTAAAGAGCAGCATCAACCCAGGCAACTTCAATGGCATTGGGTATGCAACCAGGACAAGAGGTGTCACTCAGTCCTTCTAGTGATGTGTATGGCTCCATCCTGCTGTATTTCACCAGGCAGGATACCAGGGTTTGCTTCTGGCACCAGGGCAAAAGCTAACAGGTTCACCAGAAACTTCTCCTCCCTCACATGTGTGAAGGAGAAAATAAAGGGTAAAGCAAAAAGGAATCCCACTGAAGGCATCCAAATGCTCTTTCTGTTGTCATGACTTCTGATGTCTGCATGTTCTGGCAAGACAAGAAAGTCATTGCAGCTCCTGGATGTTTATTTTCAGTCACTGGTTACAAGTCATGCCTTGTGCTTTTTCCATACTTCAGGGAATTCTATGGCCTTTGGGTTTGGGACTTGCTTTTTTCTTTTCTGATAAGATATTCCAGATAATCTATAAGTCAACTATGGGAGAATTAACATTTGCCATAGGCTTCAATGTGAGCTAGGCAGCTGTCCTTTGTGCAAGGAATTTTTGTTTTGTTGTCAAGGGTTAATTATCTTCACAGTAGTACTTCTTTGTTTCCCACTATTACTGTCTTGTAATTTAAGGGTTTGGGGCAAGTTTTTTTGTTACAGATAACAAGCTGCTGTTTTACCATCCCTAAAATTGCAAGATTGACTGGGAAACCTTAGACCAATCACAAACTATGTTAGGCCTTCCCCTTCTCTGAACACGCTCATTTCAAGGGAAGTGAAACATTTTTCAAATATTTGTATCAGTTTCACAGATAACTCTCTCTGAGTGGATAGAAAATGATTAAAAACATCTTCAGGATCAGCTATTGTCAAAAATAAAGCTATCTATTGTGTTCTTTTTCCTCTGCAGAATTGACCTAAACCTGTAAAGCTGTTTCCTCACTTACCTGTTTCCATTTTCCCAGAAAACTCAACACTGGCAGTGCTTCTCTCTGCCTTGTAATTCCAGAAGTGCTGGCCTCATGCAGCTTACCCATGGTGCTGTGTGCTGCCTGTCCAGCACTCAGAGCCATGGAGTATCCCAGAGGCAAGCTCCCTCTGGCATCTTGGGCTGTAGCTGGTCATTGTGGGGTTAGCCTGGGAGTTTGAAGCACATCACAGCTTGTCCCAGCCAGTTCCTGGCAGATTCTCCAAGGCCATAATTTCTTCTTGCTTTTTGAGATAATTTCTTGGTCAAATTGAATGAGTGCTGCCAGTCCAGACATACTTTTCTGGTATCAATCTCCTCTCAGTTTTTAGCATTCACAGTTATGCCAGTGTAATGGAAGTCAACTTGCTGGTGGAGCAAGTTGATTGATCCATAGCACTGGAGGACATGGCATTAATGGAGACTTTGCTGTAGAAGGTCCTCAGTTAAAAAATACTAGGAAATCTTTAACAGTTGTCTTTATGCATTTGAGTTTTGCTGTTAAAATTTCCTGGTACTTTTTTGCGCTGTTCATACTCTCTGATCCAAGCCATAAAATATCTATGAGTTTGCCCATTGATCCCAGCTGCAGTTACATTTTCAGCCTGACTACAAGAGTTTACAAAATGGAAAACTTGAGCAGACATCTGTGGATGTTCCAAACATAAATCCAAAATGGATTTTCCCCAGCATATTTCCCTTAGTATGAAATGACGCTCTCTTGTGTAACAGCTCATGTGCTGCTCCACCAAATGGAGAAAAAGTAGATGTTGCTGTCAGTGGAGACCATTTAGCTCATTGCTAGTTAATCATACACACATTTGTGCCACCTGCAGAAACAGGACTGGGATAATATTAGCAGGCTGGGGAGAAACAAACAAAAGATTTGGAGCATTACAGCAGAATTCCAAAGTAAGAATCAGACTTTCAAGCATCAGCTCAAAACATCGAACTGTTGGGTGTTGAAATAGGCAGCAGCTACATTGGTGAAGGCTATATCCTAGAAGTGTGCCTCTGAACAGGTTGCTTAGCTAGCTGTTGAGATGCCCACCATCAAGGCCTTGGCATAGCCTCTGCCCTGTTCTGGATCCCAAATGCCAGCTGAGGATGGTCAATGGATGACCAAGGAGGCTGACCTGATGCACACTATCACAGAGCAGTGAAAAGTCCCAGTCTTCAACTGCAAATGAATGAGAAGCAAGTTTGCCTATTATCCAGCACAAAGTTCAGAGCCAGCTGTGTGATGCACATGTCCAGCTCAAGAGATTTTTTCCATTACTGAAATAGAGATATGGTACATTATCTCAGTAGACTTCTGAAGAGAGGAACCAATTGCATTTTGGGTTAGATCACCCCAAACAATGTTACAGGACTTCTACACTAAAAACCCACTGAAGCAGCTAGTGATAATTGTTTGTACACCTGACTTAAAGCCTACATTTCTGAATATTCCCTTGCATGGCTTCATTGCAGTTCCACAGAGCTGCAGCACTAGAAAAATCTTATCCAAATGTGTGTCAAGTTTACAATTCTGTAAGTCCCAGATGTTGAAGAGGTCAGAGAAATTCCAAATTCAAGTGCATATCGACTTCAGCTGGCAAATCCCAGCAAGCTAAATGAAAAAATCCCAACCCCACCCCCCCAAACATATTCCTTGCTAGGCACGGTAATGCATCACCTCCTATAAACTTCTGGCATCACCAAGTCTCATCTATAGGAAAAGAATAGTTGGAAAAGTACCACAGCTAATTTTAATAAGATATTATTGTGTTTTTAGTGAACTCCAATATCAGGAAGCATTTTTCAAGTGTGTCACAGAAAATTAATTTCATGCAATATTCCTTAATTGAATTGCATTTTAATCTACCATTTGACCAATAATGCAAGACATTTATATTTTGGGATTTTCAAAAGCAGCTCTTTCTCACAGATCCCATTTCTTCATACCTGTGATATCACATGAATCATGACATCACAGTCATTACCATGGATAGACACTTACCTCGCAATCTTTATTGTGTTATCAAACAGAAGCAGCTGGGTAATGTGGGTGAATAATCCTGTTCTGTATATTCAGCAATAGCAAAATGAATACTGAAAATTACTAACAAACTAAATAGCTACTTCTATAAATACTTCCCTTGCAAAAGTTCACCCTATTTTAAAAGCCACTTGTTAAATGCTATTTAGCATATATTTAAAGACTGGTGGATGAAGACCAAAGTCCTTGAAAAAGACAGGAAAAATACCTCATTGCTAAGTGTAAAGTAAACTTCTCTATCTCTTTGCCCCATCTGTATGACTTTTCTGTCCCCATCAGCCAGAAAGAGGAATTTTTGCTATCACTACCAGCTTCTTGGGCATTTTTGGTTTAAAAAAATAGTAAACAAGTATGCTATATGTCAGTTATCACAGCACTTTCCACCACTGCATTTCATTCCCCTCAATGTTGAGAGACAACATTAGACCCCTACTTGGATTTAGAACCACCAACTTTCTCCACAACAAATGGAAACAAGTAGATAAGTGACAGGTAGTGAGGGATGGGCACCAGAAGTCTGTTCTGGAGAGTCAAAGAACTCTCTTTAATCAGTATCAGTGGAAAAGGAAGTGTGATGGAGTTGGAAAATACTGCAAACCAACCTAATTTGGGCCAAGTTTAAAGCCAATACCAGTGAGCAAAGCACCTTGAAAGGAAGCAAATTTCAGCACCCCATGACCTGAATTGCTTGGGTATTAAGCAAGATGACCCAATGACCCACCATGTTGTTATGACTGATGATAGCACTGTTGATAAAAGAAAAGAGCTCAACAACATCTGGGCATCATGATAGGACTCAGAAAAGGTATCCTGCCCTACAAGTGGATAAACTTTGTGCCATGGGAACATGTCCTGTCCTTGTGCTTAGATGATGAAGCAATACCATCCATATTGCACACAAAGTCCAAGCCACAGCCTAGTGAGTTGTCACTGAAGGCAGATCTGTCTACACATGGAGAGAAAATGTGCACCAAGTAGCACTGAAAGCTCCTGGGGAGATTTTGGATAATAGAGCTGTTCCCTTTCCTTCACACCAAAAAAGTAAATGAGATCTTTTTCCCCTCTTTTCTCTTTCAAATATTAGAAATCATTACCAAAGCTTGGCTATTATATTCCCTGTGCTTAAAAGCCCCTGTTTTCTTCCTCATGTGAAAAGAACGTTGAATGCATCACATTTGCCCCTGAACAAATGCATTTGCCAGGTTTCTTAAATGCCAGCACAATTGCTTTAACAGAGTTAGTAAGGGGTGTGGTGATGTGATCAGCCTTATTTTTGTCCTTAGCGCCCCAAAAGGAAATGTGTTTCTTACTAATAATAGTGTATGTGACAGAAAATACTAAGTACATGCAACTGTTCTCATTCACTTGCCAAAACGGATAATTCACATCAGGGCATAAAAACGTAAAACAGAATAAACAGAAAACCACCCCAAGTAAACAAATTAACCCTTTCCCTTCTACCAGCAATTCTCCTAAACCTGAAGCTTGAATCTAAATTATTTTGCCAGTGACCAGAGGGTGAATTAAAGGGAAGAAGAGCAGAGCTTGTGTTTAAATTCCCTGAGGAGCTTGTAAGAAAGCATCCTGTCTGTCACATTTTTTTTTCTCCAGTCAACCGTTAAGCACACCCTGCCAGTGTAAACCAGACCTGTGGAGGAAACAGCTTATTCACACCCAAATTTATTTCTAGCATCCATTTTTTTGTAGTACTCAATACAATTCTGACAGGCTCAAACATTCAACAGTCATAAATTCACTTTCCTCCTGCCTCCCCCTAGAGAAATTGTGTAACTGGGCTTGAAACCAGGGAGACTTAACTGAAATTTTATTAATAAATGTTGCACGGTTTAGTTTGTTTCGGTTCCTGAAATTTGAAGCTTATTTGAAGCGTACATTTCCAGGATTTTCTGTAACCACAATGACAAGGGATGATGTTCTTTACACCCCTTTATTTCCAGTAGCTGAAGCTGTAGCGGGGAAAATAAAAGTGAATCAGTATCATCCAGCTCCAGATGGAGCAGATGTAGCAATGCTGCTGCCTTGTTAGTTCAAGCCCAGCATGCTTAAACCCGAAACCTCTGCATACTGCCTTCAGGGGTGCTGGAAGTGAATGCCACACCTAATTCCAGGGAACAAAATGGTGCGAGATAGTTGGCTGAGGGTATCTGCCTGCACCTCATTAACAATTTGTCTCAAATTAGCAACCAACTGTCAGAAGAAAAGTTTTCTGTTCAAAGTGTAATGGATGCTGGCATTCCCATCATAGTATTTTGTCCCTGGCTTGGGGGATTTCAGCACAGCAGAACTTGATGACAGGAAGTAGCCAGGGGACCCTGTACCTGGGATGTCACCTGCAGGGTGTCACCTGCAGTGTGTTCACTGGTAACCAGGAGCATGTTCTCAGTCTGGGATGTGCCCCAGAGGGCCCATGGCCAGCAGGGCAGGGCTGTGGGGAGCTGGAGACTGGCCTCACTGCAGTGCTGATGGGGCAGGGCTGATGGCCCCAAGGGGTGACATGGGGTGCAGGGCCCCCCTGGGAGTGGTATGGGGAGTCCCCGGGCATGGGCAGGGACAGGCAGGACTGGCAGTGCCAGGATGTGCCATGGCAGGGCTGTGACATAGTCTGGGGCAGTCTGAGGCAGTCTGGAGTGCATCTTCTCTCAAACATGGGCTCTTTTCCCTTCAGGAGGAAGGGGATGTTTTGGTGTTTTCCCATGTGCACACAGATATCTGCAGATCTATATAGCCTTCCCCAAATCCTCTATAGATACCCCTGTGCAAAAGATGAATTCCTTCCTAAATTAACCCTGGGTTCATACAGGGACCAAAGGCTTATAACAAGTACACCAAAAACCTGCTGCCTGCTACAGGAAAATCACTCTGTGCCTTTTACTTACTCTCTGGCCACAGTGAACCAATGAGTAATTGTAGAGAGCATTTTCTCCATGGAGCAAGGGCTCTCTAAACCCTCAAGAGTCTCTGGTTGAATGCACTTAAGACCAAGCAACAGCTTAGCAGTCAGGTCCTGAAAATCCATTTTTGACAGCTCAGGACTTGAGGATAAATCCTTTCTTTCCTCCCTGTTGGTGCTCTTTGGAGGCCAGCATGCCCCTGAGACCAGGCATCCCCTGCCCATCTCTCCTGGTCCCTTCCTCCCCATCCAGGCTTTTGGCACAGCAGGTTCACAGTTAGATCCAGACCCACTTCTCAGCTCCCTTCTATGCAGCAGCTGGATACAAAATCCACACTATTCCTCTCGAAGACTTGTTGAATTTGTGCAGCAGCACTTCAAAGGCTGACCAGGTATGAAGATTTTCTAGTTTCTGGATGTATTTATTCACTGTAGGAACACTGCTTTCTGGTTTAATCTTCCAGGAAAAAAAAACATGCCAAAATAAACTAAGGAGTAAAGACTTACTAAATAAAACTCTTAACCCTGTCACATTAATCTTTAACAGTAGAAAGCATTATCAATTAGTGCTGTGGAAAGAGCTGACCCAAAACCTTCCTCCTCTCCTTGCTTGGACAGAGTCAGTCCAGGCAGTACTCAAGCCTTCTCTTCTTTCCAAGGCTCTTCAGAAACACTTGGCTGTGATTTAACGAAGACAGTTTTAAAAGAAACTTTTTCTACATCTTATTTGATATCTGCCTTACAAAATGTGGATCTTAAGGCTCTCTTGTCTTGGCACACCTGGATCTACTTTGCTAAAGGTCAGAATAGCTGCTAGTGAACACTTGAAGGCATGGTCTGTGAAGGTACAATTCCTCTGAGATCTCTTTGGGGCATCCCACACATCATTTTTAGTGTACAATGGATAGAATAAACTGATACCATGTAGACTGACTTAGCACCTAGACAGAGGCAGCCTTGCAAACCCAGTGCTGCTATCAAAATAGCATTCATAGTCCAGCAGAGAAGCATCTCCCATCTCTCACAAATGGATTCCATTTCTCTTCACCCTTCAATGAGCTCCAAGAATTAACAAGAAACAGCTGATCTCCACAGCTGTCTAGATTTTGTGGGAGGTGGTAAGGATCTGGGATCCGAAGTGAAAAAAAAACCCTTTTCTCTTATGTATTTGGAATGACAATCCAGCACAACCAACAGCTTTCTGGGTGCCCATTTTACACCAGCCTTGGTGCATGGATGATTTCCCATAGGAATGGTTTTAAAAGGAGCGATTTGTTCCTTTTAAAACTATTCCTAAAAAGCAAACACAGGTAAAAACCTAAATATTAGGGTTGTTCCTAGCCTTATTAGTCTTACAGTCCTTCCCAGTTCATGTATAATGCTAACCAGTCTAATAATTTTTATTGTCAAGTGTGAAAACACAGTATTCAAGGCCACCTTCTTATTTAAGACAGAGTGTGAAATGGGGAAAGTGTTAAGAAAAACAAAACAAAACAAAACCAAAACAGAAAGGAAATTAAAGCTCTGTATGCCTTTTTTTATTATTATTTATTTTCAGTTGCTGAGAATTTTATAGACTCTCTTTCATCTTTCTTCCCTTCAAAGACAAGTCAATTTTTTCTGCATTTTTAAGACATTTGCTCAGTGTGAAGCAGTAGCAGGGCTCCCTGGGCAGAGAGCTGTCAGCAAGCCCAAAGTGCTGCCATGCAAACCAGGCCCACATCAAAACTTTCCACATGTCTCAGGAAGTTGTCTCAGGGAGAGCCACTTTCTGAGAAGAAGTTTCCTCCTTTCCCCATTACTTTCACCATCCATATTTTTATGGAGGAGCCCTTTTAGCACAGTATTTATTTCTGAGTCATACAAATCAGCTCCAAAGCTTGGGTAGTGCCAAAAATGGGCTATTCATATTCATTCGTGCTCTTGTGCGCATCTCTGCTCTCATAAAATGGAACATGTGTCTGATGAGCTTATTTACTTTCTAAATGTGTCACAGGGCAGGATAGAGAATGTGCAAGAGATAATGGGATAAGCACTGGAATAACATCAATAAGGCATTTTGCAAATAGAAACTTCACAGTCTGCCTGATCTCTGCCAAACTCTGTGAAGTTTGGTTATAATGGTGTAGATTTTATTGTTAGGCCCTTTAAAATACATGCTTCCATCAGTTAATTCCCAAAATAATGATGCTGCTCAGTACAGCGATGACTCATTCCAAGATGCCACTTGACTGGTTGCTGTTCACTTCCACAGGGAAAAAAACTGCTTAGGTCGTCACCTGTGCTGTCACTTAGAGCCTCTTGGGGCCAGGGCTTTTTGAGTATCCCCATCTGTAGCAGGTTGAGTCTGCTGTGACTCATCCTGCACACAAAACTCACGGTCAGCTCCCATACCACAGCTTTGATGGATAATGCAATACAGAAAATGACTGGGGAGCACATTTCTCCACTCCCTGGTGCACACAGGACAGAACAACACCTTGCAGAACAGGCAGGTTACCCCAGTGACCATGGGGAGTGCTCATGATGCTGGCATGCAGCATCTCTTTGCACATAAGAGAAAAAGACATTCTTTTCACTTTAGGATTTTGGTGCCCCCTAATAGGACCCCATACCAAAAAGGAAGATGCTCCCCACCCAGCTGCCTTGTGTACACGAGCCAGTGTTTAACTCTCTCTGGCAATAAGCAAGCAACCTAGATAAGCCTATGCCTACCAAGTTAGTACCACAGAAAATGAGATTCCTGTCCTTTCTCAAAAAATATTAAACATAATTTCAGGTTTTGCAAGTGTGTTTCTTACCCACATTGCTGACATTGTATCCCCTGTGTCACAGATGTTCTTATATTTATGCTAAAAGTATGATGGAATTAAAGAGTGGAATTCTGACATATCCTTAGGGAATAATTTTGTAAATATATATATTCAGTGCTATGAGTCCACTTCAACAGTAAAAAATTAAAAATGAAAAAAAAAAAAGAAAAAGAGAGAGAGAGAGAGTAAGGAAAAGAGAAAAAAATCCTCTTGGCTCTTCAGAAGTATTTTTATGAACCTCAGGGATGAGTCATCTCTGGCAGAGGAGATTTTACAGGATGCAAAGAAGGGCTGATTCCACACCGAAGCAGGGAAATCACCATTCCTTCAGTTTGATGGCTAATTTATTTAACTAGAACTTTCCTTACCGCCACAAAGAGCCCCCAGCTCTCATACATGACTGACAGATAGTCCTTTCTGTCTCCACATTGTGCGTGGACAACCTGGCCCATAACCTGGGCCGGGGGATGTGTACTAACAGGGACAAGAATCCTCTGCTTCCTTGAGAAAGATCCAGAAGCACTGCTTCATTTTTTCTTTTTTCCTCCCCAGAAAAATTCATGTCCTCCAATAACCACCCTCACCTTTCTTCACCAGGCATGGGAATTCAGTATCAGACAGAACCATCTCTAATCTCCCATGTACCTTTCAATTTTATTGCTACCAGGGCACTAAGATTCCCCTGTCTCTGTGTGGCAGATAAAATGAGCTCAAAGTTACACTTTCAGGGATGGAGGTCAGTTCCCTGATATATCTAGACAGAAACCTCTAATCACTTGAGCTTTTGTCTAAGTGAGAGCTGTGAATATATTGCATTTCTAAAATCTACTTATTAACATCGTAACTAATCTAATGGATGCCTTCAGATGCTTGAAAGCTGAAGGCAGAAGCAAGCGTGCATACACATAAGGACAGCTTCTACATTTTTAAGCCAATTTGCTACTTGCCTAGAATTAAAAAGAGGATGACAAGTTCAGATCTGCAAAGAGTTTAATGGGAGCTAACAAACTCTAACTATGGCTGACACGGCAGAGATGGATGATGACTTCCCTACTGCAGACAGGATTTTACTTTGTGATCTTAAATATTTTGAGTCTAAATTTTAAATACTCTATTACTCTCTACCATTTTGTTGTTTGCATACAGATTCCTGTAAGAGAATTGCAAAAATCCATTTGGGATCATTTTTCAATCAACAGGTTAAAAGAAAGACAAAGTGCTCCCAGCTATTTTTTCAATGTATTGAGCATTTCTAACAGCAGAAAGCATATTCTAGAAAAAGCCCTGGGTGTGGGCTTAACAAAATCTCACTCAAAACAAATTGGTAAAAGGATTTTGCTGAATGAAGATTAGAACAGTCTCACCTATTTTGGTGGAAGGACCCTTTTCAAATGCAAGTCAGAAGCAGCTTTTCCATTGTTCTCAGCACTGAATGGCAGTCATCCACTTCCCAAAAGTCCTGGCCCAGATTCAACACTGGGCTGTTACCTGCATGACACACTCTATTCAGCTGGCAGGGAAGACCAAAGATCCTTCCTAACACAAATAACACACACACACACACTTTAAACAAACAAATGTGGGTTTAGTTACTAACTCCACACCTGGAGTGGGAAGGAGGGTCCTCAGTTCCTATGCCTTCTCAGTTTTAGATCAAATTGCTACTTTTGGGGTAGAAGTAGTGTCTTTCCTGCCCCAAGCACAGCTATATAATGCCACATGAATAAACAATAGAGCAAGGCAAGAGATCAGAGAAATACAACAGTGCTCTGACACCTCAAGTTTGGATTACTTACAAACTGCATCAATTCCTGGCAAGGCTGACCTAACTTGTGATCCTGAGAGCTCAATAAATTGAATTCCACAGCGTTCACCATGTAGTGGTTTCTTGATGAAAACTTTTAAAAACAGTGTTGTTTGTTTTTTTCCCTCTCCACAGCAGTATAGTTCTGAGTGTTGCATAAGCGTCGTGACTTCTCTTTCTGCTTTGAGACAAGTTTCTTTCTGCTATGCACTGAGTTCTCCTTGGGTTTTTCTGTCCACCCCAGAGGATGCTGTGTTTCCATGATGTATTATTAAAGTGTGTATGTTGTTTATGAGCTACCCTGATATCCTTCAGTAGGGAGACACAATCTAAATGTAAAATAGCATTACTGTGATAAATAAGGAGAATTCAAAGCTCTGGCATCTTTACTGCATGTATGAGATGTGCTTGGATGCTAAAGCTATCCTCTTTTGCATGTAAAACACTAATACTTTGTAGTTTCTTCACTGAGAACTGTAAGTACAGAAACAAAGTCTGACTTCTAAATGACTAATGTTTGCAACTGCACTGCAGACCTGAGACGTTGCCTCCGCAGCCACCTGAAAATGACTGACTGGCTCACAGCAAGCATAATGGAATGGCAAGAAGAAAGGCCTGGAGTGGAAAATGATCCTGCCCCATCAGTTGACAGGAAGCTTATGAGGTGTTTTGTTGATTCATAGCACAAAAAATGTGAGAACTGGGAGAGACAGAGGCCCAAAATCTACAATGCTTCAATGGCATTAGCAAGGTGTCTCATGGAGCGATGGGTATAATTCCTCCCCCAGGAGAGCTCTGTGGGGACTGTGTAGGAGAGCCACCAAAAGTGAGGTGGCAATGACCCCACTCTGCAGTACTCTTTTGACTTAATAGGAACAGCTGGTCAGTGAAGTGTTTGCTAGAAATTTAACAAGGCTCAAATAGTGAGAAATGTCTGCCAATAAATCAAAAGGGAGCACCAAGCTAAATGAGTTTTAATTTAAATTCGTACCTAGGGCTGACAGATGAGAGCTTCATGGCTCCTCTGCATTGCATTAGCACACACAGGTCTGTGCCCACAGCAGCAGCAGCAGCAGCTTGGGGAAGAGTTTTCTTGGGGTCTTGGGTTAAGTGTGTGGCCATTGTGCAACGGAGTGCATCCCACCAAGGGGGCTGTGGGGAGAGGCAATGGGGAAGTTCTCCCTAATGGCACATTTTCCAAGCCATTTGAACACCATGAAAGCCACCTTGGCCACAAATGTTTTGGGCTCTGTTGTGCCCCACTGCTGCCACCAGCTTGATTCCACTGCTCCCTATCAGAGGCCACAGGGATAACGTTCCCCTAAAGGGCAGCTGGGGATAACAAGGGAAGGAAGTCAACTAAAATTTCTGTTCCCTTTCCTGAAGAAGCCCTCACAACCCTCAGTGAAAGGCCAGCTTTCCCTGAATCCACAGGATGTGGTGGGTGTGGGCAGAAGCCTCCAAGGGGTCACCTCACAGTGACTAAGGCCATCACAGGCACAGGAGATTCATGAATCCCTCCTGCTTCCCTGAGCAGTTTTCAGTCTGGCAGCAAGGGCTGGATTTCAGCTTGAGACACTCTCAGGCAGACTGGGTACTTTCGATCCCTTCATCAGGAGAGTCATGCCAAGGGAAACAGGGGTGTTTGCTGGTTGTGCCTGCACATCACTCCACTCTACCATGAGGAAAGCTGACTTATTTTCAGGGAAATACTCAGTCTCACTTACGGTGACTTTGGAGAAAAACTTCATGGCTGCTCATGGACAGCTTCAGCATTCACAGCAGTGGCAATTCCACTGCAGCCTCTGTGCCATAGCTGAGCCTGTTTGGCATCCATGCCTGCTGGCTTGTCTGAAGGAGGCTGGCATCTGATTTCCAGCTGTGCTGTGCCATGTCACACTGGTTTCTATGCCCTGGGGAAAACTGAATCTGCTGCTGAAGCAGCATTCACTTTGGCAAGAGGTCTTGTGGTGCCATCAGTGGAAATAATCCCTTTTCAGGCTGTTGGGGCAATGCAAGCAGCCAGTCAAAACTGCATGACCAAGAATAGCAAGTGGGATGTTGCTGCCTCACAGATGTGAGACACAGCCAGGTGCCAAGGTGGCTGCCTGTGTGTCTCTATGGTGCAGGGTCCTGGAGCCCCTGCAGGGCCAGGCACCCCCAGGGGCCTCTCCCTACCCTGCCAGGCCTCTGCCATGGCTGGGAAGCACTGCAGAGGTACATGGAAGCAGGCTGTGCCTCAAAACATCATTTGGCTTGCTTTGAATCTCACAGAGCTGCTGGATTGTTTGCTCACAGCTCATGATCCAAGATACAGGGCTGGTTGTCCCTTCATCTGGGATGTGGCATCACTGGAGAGGCAAAGGAGAGAGTGAAGGTGGGAATGGCTGAAGGATGAGCTGCAAGGTGAATTTCTCTGGGCTGGCCTGTCACTGAATTCTGCATAGCTACTCTTTGCTTGAGTTGGGGAATCAGTTTGGCTGCTTTTTTTGCTTTTCCCCCAAATGAAATTAGAGATCTCCAAAGCATGACATACCACAAAATGTACCAAGAGGTATTTCTGGTCTACAAACAAATCTAAATAAATGCATCTGTATGGAAAGAATTGTGATCACTACCTCTTATAATCACCAATGCTCTGACTGCAAGAAACCTCAACTTTTTTTTTTGTAATGTTTTCCAGAAGTTTCAAACAAAAGAAACTGAAAATAGTGCACAAAAACCCCCAAAAAACAATAAAAACCCAACCAAAACCAAAACACAAATTTATATACTGGTATATTGACACTCCAGTTAGTTTTTCATACACAAACTTCCATGCATGCACACATGCATATGCACACATAAAATGGATTAGATTAGTTCTGAAGCTTTCAAAAACAGCAGCTAAACTTTTTAAAAGCCAGAGGCAGCCGTATTCCCTTCAGAAATGATCTGGTAGGAAAATATCAAAAGCAGAATGTGAAGGCTTTTAAAGAAATGTGTAGGAGCAAAACGAGCTTATTTCTGTTTTAATCCAAATTGAATCATATGTCTTATGTCAAAGCTATAAAAAACAAGGAAGGTGAAAGAGGTAATTCATGTACAACAAACTTTTTAAAATTTTGTATTATATTATTTCCTTCTCTTTACACAAAAGAATCAAAAAAAGGTATCAATTCCTAGCAAGAAAAATTCACCTCCTTCCTACCATTAAGAAGAAACTAAGGAAACACATCCTCTTCTGGTATAGTCTGTTACAGCTCCTCAGAAATCAAAGGAAGTAGGACAGTTTCCAACAATGGAGGACATGATCCTCAGATCTTTAGTAAGTGAAAAAGCATCCTGTCTGGAACTATTTGGGAGAGGAAGCTTTTCCAGTTAGCTAATAAAATACTTTCAGTGCTCTGTAAAGGAGATCAGTGGATGCTGAGTAAAAGCCACTGCCATTGCCTGCCTGTTGTCCCCTGGCCCTTTTTCCCAGTCCTGGCAGAGCAGTGTGTGGGTCAGATGAGCTGTCCTGTCTGGCTGGCAGAGCTGCCATCTGTCCCCTTGGACTCTTCTGCCATTACATCATGGCCCAGATACGGCCAACTGACCAGGAGGCCCTGCAGAAGGAGAGCTCCCAGATGGCATTCTGCTGCCACCATGGATACAGAGCACACGCTCCCTCCTCGGGTCTGGGGAGCCTGGGGGAGGGACAGCATCCAGAACAGGGCTGCACGAAGTCCTTAGGTACCAGGAGCCTGCTTCTTCCCTCTGTTTGTTCACAGAGTCCTCAGATCCTACTGGAGCAAGGACTGTGCAACAGACTCAGCTCTGAAAAACTAGAGTGAGCCAGGCAGTCCTGGAGAGCACAACACACTCTGCATACATGTCCTGTCTGCATGGGCTCAACATGCCCAGCTGGGACAGACACCACACAAATGAGCCTGAGATGGGCTGGGACAAAAGGAGGATAAAAGACCTAAAGATCTCTGGGCAAGCTGAAAACATTCTAGTAGCCTTGGAGTCATATTCAGTTAAAAAACCTTAGGCACAGATGCAACAAAGGGATGATGTCTGGTCCAGAGAGTATTTATAAATTGGGTTCCTGTAGGACATATACTTCCCACTGATGTTAAAGACAGCTTCAGAGCACCCAAGAGGTTGAAGACTCCATCAGGGAGCCTCATCCATCCAAACAATGTAGACTCCCAGCAGTCTCTGCTGCCTGCTCAGTACTTGCCTTGGTACATGAAGCAGGACCTGACATCTCTCTCTCCATTGCCGCAAATCAGGGTGCATCCACTCATTTCTCTTGACACAGTGTGGTGGAAGGTGATGTTTCAGTCCATCACTGGTTCTTACCTCCTTCTCTTCTCAGAGCAGACTGAGAGATCTTCACAGCATGGCTTCTGTCAATGAGTCCCAGGCCACGATGGGGGCTCCTGGATACAAGATCAGAAACTAATGAAAGAATAAAAATCCAGTAACAGTTCTTGCAACTCTCTCCTCCAGCTTCTTGCTTTCTCATCCCCCTCACTCTTGGGGCTCTGCAGCAATAACAGCAGCAACAGAATTTCTGTGAAAAGAATAACATTGCAGGATTAAGGTTATCTCTGGAAAAATCTTCCCAGAACAGCCTGAAGTGGCCACATGATTTTAGAGAAAGTGGGAGGATGTCACTTTCACTCAAAGGCCAAGATTAATTACTGACCTGGATCCATTAATTCTGTCTGAGATGTACAGGTCTTCAAATTGCCTACCTCTTCTGGGAATATTGAACTATTAGCAAACTAATACAAAAACTATCATCACCTCAAGCCATGTTCATAACAATGCTAAGAAACTATTCCATGCCTTTGCACAAATTATGTTGGCCTCTTACACTACCAAAGTAGCTTTATTTAAGAGATTTAATCAGGTTCAGAACAAACAAAAGTTCTTTTGGAAGACCAGAAAACTGTATAAAATCACTACCATAAAGAGAATGATGTTTCTGAGCTGCTCTCTCTAGTATTTATTTTCTGCATGTGAAATCAGTCAGTCATTTTGAATGCTTGATAAAATCAAGGACAATTAAACTAAATTGAGCTTTAATTTCAGACTGTGACATATGTCTATGGCTAAGTATTTCTTTCTGCAATGTCTGGAATTACTAACCAGCAGTACAAGCTAAGTTCAAATATCAGTCAAGGTGGGGAAAAGTTCTTCACTGATCAAAAAGCAGACAATAAAAGTGTTGGAATACTTTGCATTACTCTCAGGACAGGACAAGGTTAAGCAGCAATGACCCAGCTAATAAGGAATCCTACCTTTCTGTGCAAGAGGATAAATGAGCTCCATTGAGGGCTGAGCCCTCAGTATTCATGAACAGCACCAGTACCTGTGCTCCCAGCTTCCTGCACACTCAGCATCACCTTCCTGAGCTGCATCACTGAAGGTCTGTAGAGAAACTTTATTGGCGAGGGCACAACTGCAACAATTGTTTTCAATCCCAGTATCAAATCCAACTTTCATATCCTAAAACCAAAACCAAACCCATTTTTCTCTGCTTCTTATGTCTATTGTATCTATCTGCCTGTTACAGGGTCTGGCTCTTCTTCTCTGAGCACCTGGTGCTTCCCTGTGAACCCATCGGACAATTGGTCCTCCTGACAAAGTTAGCTCATGCTTTATTGCCATTCCACATAAGCTCTGAGTTTGACTCCTGCTCCTGCATCTTTGAAGGCAGGTCTAGGCTGGTTGTTAGCCTGGCATGAAGTGCTGTGCCTGCATGATTTTGATCGTGTTCTTTCCTTTCAGATCCTCAGATGACCTATGAGAAGAACAAAGCTTTTCCAGGCTGAGCAGATGGCTTGAAAAGGGATACTTTTACAGGAAGGGCAGGCTGTGTTAATGACTTTTCCAAAGTTCCACTGCCCCATTGCCAACAATGTCATTTCCAGAAAGTGAATCCTGTGGCAAGGCAGCAAGGAAAGATGATTTTAACAACACAGCACTATCTTCAGCCTATCTGAAATAGTTGTAAAAACTTTTTGGCCACACAAACAGTGATCCAGATGAGTTTTCTGTAGGTTCTGGATGGCTGGAGTCGTACAGAGGGGAGCTGAAGGGACATGACTTGTACTTTCTGGAAAAGTCAAGTCAGTTGAGAATAAAGAGACTAACAGAATCATTTCATTAGAGACCACATGGATTCAGAAAGGGTTCTGATTCCATCCAAACCTTCTCTTAATCACAGGAAGCTACAAAGTAGGATATGACACAGACCAGGGGAAAAAATTAATATTGAACTCCTTATGAAGTTGCTCATTTGTGAAAAATCCATCCAGCTCAGTCTCTAAGGCACAATGGGTGGCCTATCAGCAAGTCACTATTCAAATCCCCTCTTTCTAGTGACAGCTCTATCACAGCAAAGAAGGTGTTAGATGTTTTACTAGAGGTTGGCAGAGCAACTTACACAGGGAGCTGTGGGTCTCACCATTTCCCCCTCAGCCCTAATGAACACTCATGTCTAGAACTATAAAATATCCTTTTCTCAGTGACGACTTTGAGAGAAAAATCATCTATGAAGTGGATTAAGATACAGCTCGGGTACAGTAAAACCTTCTAATGTCTATTTACCTTTGAAATGCAGACTGCTACACAAAGGCAACCAAATGTCCTAGTTTAACCTCTTACGTGCTTATCAAATCAAAAGGAAGAACAGTGAGAAATTCAGCAAATCAAAGGCTTCACAAGAGGGTTCAAAACAGCCTCTTCTCACATGCAACACTTGCATGGGAGAGCAGGGGGAGGAAACAGTGTGTTCAGCGATCCAGTCAGTTTAAGACTTACTCCTGTAACTTTCTATTTTTTTCTATTATAACAAAACTGAATCTACTTCACAGGAGTGACTTATTACCAGTTCTGTTTACAGCACAGAGTGCCAAGCAAAAAACTTTCTGCAATAACGAAAGTTACCAACACAAACAAAATCTCTTGACAGCAGGGCTCTCTTTTTTTCTATTATTTATTTTTTGGAAAGATATAGAAATGCTATTTGAATGATTAGCTGCCCAAGGACATCAGACAACAGCATATAAATAGGATTCACTTGCAAAATGGAGGCAGAGCCATGGAATATGTCAAAAGGGAGCTTAATTAAGCCCTGTTTTTAATGAGTGACAAAACCATGCCATGAAATCGATAACCGAGGTATCAGAGAAATTTGCGACTCAGTAAAGTTGAAACAAATATTTAATTCTGTAGTATTCACAGACATGGCTGAGAAATTACCCACAGATTTCTCTAAGAAACATCAAAGCAGTCAACTTCAATCACATTTTGCTGGGGCTGGTATTCTCTTTCATTTTCAGAAAGTTTAGGGAATTAACAATGATCTTGGCAAACATTCATTCTGACAAGTTAGTATGTAGTCCTTCTAGCTATAACAAGTATACTTATTCCCTGGATCTCAGTTTACACATCATTCTCTCTACCCACCAGCATTTTGGAACAGAGCCCTGTGTGTTAAGGAAGTTACAGCAATAGAAAATGCTACCCCCATATCCAGTCACATGGATGTCATAGAGCTGAATTCTTCTTTATCCAGGGGAATAGAGGAGGAACCAAGAAAAGCTAGACCAGCTCAACTGAATGTCTGTGAGCTGCCTCTGATCCTGCCTGGATATCACACCTTGAACCTGTTGATTGATCATCCCTTCAACAGGACCCATCACAGTCCTTGGTTGTGACAGTCTTCCCTCTTTCAGGACATTGAAGCCCTAGTCCAAAACATGGTAACAGAAGGTCTTGCCTTCACATCACTGTGTTTTGATTTTAGATGGTTTGATACACCTGGAGCAATTGATTTTTCCTCAAGACTGAGCAAAACAGAAACAGGCAGACTTTGCAAGCCACCAGAAGCTTTGAATTCGCATTCAGGGAAAGTCAGATGTGGCAATGATTTTGGCATCACAGACATGAAGGAATGAGACTGGGTTCCTATTTGGGAAATTACACTGTTTTAAATATAAGGCTGAGATTGGAGATATTTTTTGCAAAATCATCTTCTAATTACTCCAGGCTTTATGCACTTGTGGGTACTTCAGTCCTTGCATCCTTGGGAAAATGCAGGAAAAGGTTTTGGGTTGTCACGGAGGGTAATTTTATACCCTGTCACAGGATCATGGCTCAACAGAAAGAAGCTGCAGGTTTTGCCATGGAAATGGCATTCCAAATAGCAGCCCCTCTTACTTTTTATCCCCATTTGCAAAACAGGACAAGAACCATTTTGCAGGAGCATAATCCAATGTCAGTGAATACCTTTGTGACCTCAGAAGGGTGGGGGGGTACTCCAGAAACACTTCATGTTATTTTAAATATTATTGCCAATGAACGCGTTTGTGACACCAATTAAAAACCTCTAAAAGACCATCTCTTTGTAGAGGTGCAATGGACATTGTCAATGGGCTTGTATAGATGCTATCTTTCAAATTTAATCTATATGTGCTGTATGTGCACATGAGACACAACAGCCATTCACTCATGTTAGAAATAAATTATGGTATTCTGGACGATGATTTGTTGACTAGTTAATGGCTGTTGCTGAACATACTGTATGTACAGTAGCTGTTCTGTTTTAATGAGAAACAGAACTCTTTAATGTTCCTCTTTGACATTTTTTCATTTTGAATATGCCATTGATAAAATTATAAATGCAGCCTTCAGAAGTGGTTGGACTAGACAATCTCTGGAGTTGTATCCCAATCTCAGCTATTCCATGACTTTGTGAAAATATCTTAGAGTCTTTAAACAGCATTAGAGGGAATATCATCACCTGTGTGTGAACAGATAGCTGACACCAACACGGCTGGTAGCACAAACAAGACTGTAGTGAGTTGCTTTTATCTCACACTGTAGCAGAAATGCCTTAACTTCATTATAAAATGTGAATGCAAGAGTTCACTGAGTGTCATTTCAGACAGGTGCTTGTCCCATGTAATTTATTACTATTTCTCTTGAAGAACAGGTATCAAAAACCATTTATCTGGCTACATATCAGCTGGTCCCATCTTTCTGCACCTTACTCAACAGCAGCACAATGAATGTGTCTCTCTGTAAAGGACTGAAAGAAAATTCCACATTGCCATTAAAAAGAGCACAAGGCTGGGCCTTGGGCATGTGCCTGGGGAAGGGTACACACATGTTCCTGCCTGACCTTGTGAGCCTTTGGACTAGTGTGACTTGTCACTGCAACAGTGGTGCCACAAACTGGGGTTTGCATATGTTAAGTCAGGACTTTGTGCTCAATTTGGCATGATTGATGCTGACATCCGGCTCCAGAAAAGGAAAAAAAAAAAAATTCCCCTTTCTCCCATGGTTTCATGAGGACAATGTCTACCTGAAAGTTACTTTGGTTGGTGCTTACCCAGATTTTTGCTGTGCTGTAACATTATGTCAACATGATCATCTGTGTTTCATGGAGTTTGTTCTGAATAAGTCTGAACAAAACCTTCCATTATATCTGCAAAACAAAATTTCTGGTTTCTGATACAAAATGGCTTGGCTGGTATCCCAAGGCCTAGCACAATACATGCAAGCTTGTGTTGTAGATCACCTTTAGCCAGGATAGTGGCAGGGATCGCTTGCCTGATTGTCAGAATGAATTTTGCCACTAAAGTACCTGCAGCTGGGCACAAGGGAGGTGATGTGACACCCTGATACCATTTCTTTTAACGAACAACAGGCACTCTTTGGATGTGAATTGAGTTCCATTGTCACTTAGAATCTGTCCAGGAACTTGAAAACAAAGTCTTGGCACTTCTAGTCTCTGAGCTGAAGTAATTTGCACGGAGTATTGCAAGCTATTTTCAAGGCTCATCTAACAAAGCTGAAAAAATTCTGTTTATGAAAAGTGCAGATAAGATTTCCTGAATTCTACCTGCTGAGTGTTGTACTGAAGGGCACATGGTGTTTGTGGATAATATGGACATTGCATTGGTATTGCTGATCACATTTACCCATTCATCCCACAGACTAGCTGGCCATCATCTAGCAAGAGAAGAATCCTCACATGCTTTTTGTAGCACAACAAACCTGGGCTTGATGATCTGAGAGGTCCTAAAAAAAAACTTTAATCGTTATAAGATTCTAAGGCACATTGCAAAAGGTGAAACCCCTTTGGCTGTCAGTCCATTTGCTTTAGCAACGTAGAGAGGGGGTAAAAGACTACAACCAGTTCACTCAGGAAATGAAGCCCTGCCGCTGTTAGGGGGGAGGAACCCATAGTAAGAAATTACTTCTTGAGAAAAGAGCATAATTGTGAGACATTTTGTAGTTGTAATGCCTCACAGATAGATTTGCATTTGCATATTACACACTAACCAGTCCCTTGTGCATCATTTAAACCCTCTTCACACAGGCAATACTCTGTCAGTTTTCATAACCCAGCTGCCTGTACAGGAATTGTTCTGTTTTCCCTCCTGAAGCTGTATGTGAAAGTAGAAACATTCTGTGCTCACAACTGGCTTTGTGGAAAAGGTATTTTTGTCAAATCTCCACAAACTGAGAAAATATTTTGCCTACGGATTGAACAGGAGCTGCTACATAATTCAGTAAATTTTGTATTTCATAATCAGTGAGAGGTGATCTTTTTCCTCCTTGAAGCTATCATTAGCAGACGTTGCAGGTTTTTGGTATTTGCTGCACAGTACTCCACAGAGACACAGGTACACACAACTCTTTTCTCCATCAATAGGGTGAGGAGTCCCAGTGTCACAGGCTGCTGTTCTCATTCAATTTCTGCAAGCCTCATGATCACTCCCTGTTCCTTCACAGCTCTGGGCCAGCATGACCAAATCTTAATGAGCGTGCCTCTAATTTTCTGTGAAGCATCAAGAAGCCTCAGTGGCACAGACAGATTTCAAAAGGACAACAATTATTATACACAAATCCACAAGGCCTACTTGCACAGCCACTCTGTGTCAAGGGCTTTATGGCTCCTGTAAAATGAAGACACAAGAGTTACAGGAGTTGGTAACTACAAAGCTGTAGCTGAAAGTGACCTCCTTTTGCTTCAGACCTATGTGCCTGCATACTTGCTACTGATGGTCTGTCAGCCCATTTCCACCAGTCAGGATGACCCAGCCATGCACTTCACCTCTCACTGGAGCTAAACAGCCTCTCCTGTTCCCCTGGGACCAACTTGCCTTCCCTGCTGATAAAGTGGTGTCCTTGAGGGAAAGGAAGAGGGGTATTTTGCCACCCCATCAGATCAAAGCACCTCATTCCCTGTGCCTTTCTCCTCTAAAGCCTCCAGCCCCAGCCCAGGAGACTGAAGAGCATTACCAAGCTGTGTGGTCCAAAGCTGTGCAGTGGGGAAACACACACAAATCTGTCAGTATCCAAATGTCTCGGCTCACCTCCATGGGGCAACACTCCTGTAAGGCCATGATGGAAAAAGCCAATTTGTACTTTTACTGGTACAAATGCTGGAGGAGACTGGGCTGGAAAGAAGGGTGCAACACCAACCTTTTTCTTAATGCAGTCACACTGCTCTCGCTGTGCCTGGGGGGCTGCATCAGGCAGCTCATCCCACATGGAGGGAGAGTCCAGCACCACTTCTAATGGGTGCACCAGGCTCAGCAACAGGAAATCACCATCCTCATTCAGCTATGTGCACTTCTGAAAAATGACTTGGCTGTGGCAGCAGAACCAAAGGAGGTTGTGTCTTTCTGGTTGACGTCTGTAAGAGGAAGCGAAAGGCCAGCTGCTGGTTACACTGGCTGGCACAGGCTCCTCTTAGTTTCAGAGATAAAACATAGATTTGACGAAAACAGCAAATGGTGAAACGCACAAAGCCAACCACAACTGCTTCGAACTACAGCATTTGCCTGCTGTAGATTATTTTTGCAGAATACCAGCAGGTCACTGACTCACACGGATAAGTATTACCTGGCAGCAGAATTATCATCGATTTCGTACGATTGATTTCTCAGCCAAAGAGTAACATACTAAATCTTTTCTGTTAAAAGAACAACCTGCCATGGCAGGAGAACATAAATTAATCTGGAAGACCACAGCTTAAAGACCAGAAAACCTTTCAGAGGTGTTTTTCACTGCCTCATGGAGGAAAGAGACTTGTTTTGCTCCTTAGTGCTTTCCAAGCAGTTATTTTATGGGTCTCAAACCTCCATGTTGTCAAACTAGAATTCTTCATTAAAAAGATCTTGCATACAATAGTCTATAAACTGAACACAAGGAGATTGTAAGTACTAAAATATACAGTGAAACAGGACTGACTGCCAAGCAAACTGACAAGGGGAATTTAAACTAAGATTGTTTTTCTATTATTATCTTACCTCATTATAAGTCAGAGCTTTTGTTTACCCTGGAAAGAGACATGTTTCTGGTTTTGCATTCCTTCTGTGCCACTCTGAATGTGTCCCCTTGCTCCTGCAATGCCTGGCCTCTCAGCAGACTTGCTTTTCTCTTCCTTCACTGGATTAGAAATACAACATAGCCATGTTTGTGGTCCATTTATGAGTTCACTAGAACAGTATTTGGCAAAGACAGCTGCCTGGTATTTATTCTTTTACCTCTCCAGTCCTAGAGTCTGCTCAGTTCTTCATCTTAGATTAATACATACACAGGTAAAACATGTGTATTTCTATTGGCAGGATATGAGGTAAGTGGAACATGTAATACCCTGGCCCCATATGCCCCAACTTGAGAGTCCAATTTGCCCTTGCCATGCAACCAGGGTAGGCAGCAGGAAGGCCAAGGCCATACCCAGCTGCTGCAACAGTAAAATCTGTAATGAGGAGCTTATTGGCTCTGCACATGGGTTTATATAGCACTGATTTACCTAAAAACGGATCAAAAGTGTCTCCATGCCCCTGTGCTGAGATGCAGAACTATGTCTCACATTCACTGTGCTACTCCCAGTGATCTGGGAGTGTGCTCATGCCCAAGGATGTAATTGTACCCCCAATCTTTTGGAGCTCAGGAATAGCATAGCTGTTAGAAGAAAAATGTCTTGCCTGTAACTCTGGACGTCACCACAAACATGCTGGCTCTTGGTCTGCCCTCACTTGCTGCCAGCCCTCTCTCAGCAGTGCACCTGAGTCTCCTGGCTCCTGGGTAGATCCTCATCCCTCACACCAGCCCTTGCTGCCTTCTCTTGTTCTAGTTCCCCCACTCACCAACTTCTTTTCCTGTGTAAATGCCTCTTTTCTCAGTGGCACTGATGTCTGCTCTGCTCTTATCTTTCCACTAGAGTTCCCTACTCCCAATGTCACCTCACTATTATTTTACCTCTTCCCTTCCTCTCTGTATACAAGATAGAATCAGTCCTGGCTGCCTTTCATGCCCTTTCCTCCACAAGACCAAACTTGTAGCATCTGTATGGTGTCCTCTGTGTTGTTGCCTGGTCTCCAGTTGCTCCCACCACAATGCGCTGATTTTCTGGTCACAGAAACACTCAGCATGCCCACCTGCATGCACATTAGTTTGTGGAAATTTGAACTCTTCTTCAGAGCTTTTTCTGTTGAATCATCTTATCTTTTTGAATGGAATTTTTTACCATTTGGATTAAAGTTTCCCTTCCATTGATGATTAAATTAGTTCAGAAACTTCTGAAGTATGTTTTAATAACAAAATACTGTTCCTCCAGTGTTATGTACTTGGCATTTATACAGACCTATTTCATATGATAATGTTATCGTCTCCCCACATTAAGAGGAAGTTTTGAGTAGAAGAGTTAATCAAAACTTAATTTTCTCAAAGTATCATAGATGAATGCTCCTGAGCCCAATTAGTATGCTTTCTGCTAGTCAAATAGACACAAAGATACTAAGGGTGGAGAAAGGTGAAAGAAGACATGAACAGTATTTCTGATGAAATAAATTCCTATAATGGGAGTCGATTTGACTATAATTTGATTTAAAAATGTCTATTGTTTTTACATCCAGTGCTAAGAGAAGTGGAAATGGTTTACACTTGAATTTTACTTTAGGTTTCTTTCGGTAACACTGAAAGAAAGTATTATTACTGTTCCCTCATCAAGTTCACTGTCTTCTACATTTTCACACTTTTGGATGCATGAACATCACTGAAAGGTTCATGCTCATGTGGTCCACCCCCATTGCTGACTCTGGATTGAAATGAACCAGATTAAAATGTGCCTTGACTGAGGGAAAACTGTTTGGTAAATGTCTCCATCAACCTCCAACCTCAGCCCTACAGATCTCTGCAGAAGCTCAGCAGACTCTCACCAGGGAAGCAGAAAGAGCACTAACCTATACTCCCACTGCAAACATTAGCTAATTTATCCAGATGTCAGTGTAAAGAGTATGTCTTACCTTTGTTTGTACATGAAATAGGGAGAGGGGGTCATGAGGGAGGGAAGGGGAAAAGGGCTCCTTGCTCATACAATGAATACTGTCACAGCTGGTAGATGCTGCTTTGATTTCCCTGCACAAGCATGACTGACAGGGACAGTACTGCCCTGCCATCGATCCTCAAGGCTGGGGTCATACAGGGATGAGCACACAGGCTCGAGGAGGAGCACTGTCCTCAAAGAACACGAGTGGGGGATCAGTCACAGGGCACAGGTTTCTCTCAGTCTCACACCTGACCATGGGACAACTGGAAAAGCAGGTAGGTAAGTGTAAGGAGGAACCCAAGCTTGGGGAGCTATGCTGGAAGCACAGAGCATAGAAACTTGACACTGAGAATGAAGGGGTACAGGTGAAATCTAACCCCTGCAGGTTTTGTGAGCCCTGGAAGCTGCAGCAGCCCCCAGATAAAGTGAGAGCAAACCTCATGCTGTATCACAGGGCAGAAATGGTCTGGCTATTTAAGGCATTTCAGCCAAATGTTACTTCCATTCAAGTTAGCAGGACTGCTTGGATTTAACAGCTGTGTGGGGCTTGGCTGCTGGCTGGGGTTAAACCATAACAGAGGACTAAAGGAAAGCAATATAATTACTGAAAATAAGTAGCGCTTGACCAACTAATTGGATATTTTTAATGACCTTATAAATTTAACTGACATTGCAAGAGTTTCAATGCTATGAAATAAAAATATTTAACACTTTGCTCAAAAAATCCTAATAACACAGAGGAGTAACATAAAATGTGACACATCATACCGAGAAAGAATTGAGAGAAAGCACTGAAGAGACAAAAATCTGCATGAGAGATGTAAGAGGAACAAATCTGATTTCAGCTCCCTTTCTCTCTCTGCTGAGTATAGATGAATCCTAGGAAATTACCTTGCTGTGCCATCACCTTTGAGAATGCTCTGAGGTTGTAAGAGACAATTGTGCCTTACACATTATGCAAATATAAAGTCACATCTCTTAGGCACAGAAGTGATGAGCTGCCATGCAGAGGATCAGGGATCCTGAAGGACTGCTCCAGTGAGCAACCAAGCCAAGACAAACTACACAGTGTGACGTGCTGGCCCAGGCACATCAGTCCCCTTCCTTAGTGCATACAGAGCAGAGGACTGAGCAGCGGACAGAGAAGTCACCATACCTCTCCTGGTGTGCTCAAATGTCAGATCGGGTTTGGCATTCGCACTGAAGCACTGCAAAGTCAGAAATGGTTGAGAGAAGCGCCACAAGAATTGTACATGTAACAAGAACATAACAGCACTGAAGGCAGGATTTTAATTAGAAAGAAATTATAAAAATCAAGATAGGCTTTTTAGTTCCTGAAGAGTGCCACCTAGACAGCTGCAACTTGAAAAAGGAAACTGCCTTACTACAAGTCCAGGAGCTGATCCAAGTAGGTGGGCTACCAGCTGTAGGGTCATGCTGAATGATAAATTGTCAGAAAAGACTGCTGCAGATCTCTTGCACAACTTTTTATGCAGCTGCACTTAACACTAAATTGATAAACTACATAACATTAGTCTGTCATAAAATATGTGCTTCAGGCATCAATTGTTTTCCTTTTGGTTCTATTTGCAGCAAGATCAAATTGCATTTAAAAAAAGCACAATGGATCATGGCCACCACCAGGCTGGGGGGCTCCTACTGAAAAATGTGGATCATTTTCTTGGAGAACTGAACAACAGTAACACTGAGGTATCCTTGTACTTTGCACTGGTACACAGTACCACTGGAAAGGCATCAAAAGCAGATACATCTTTAGGGAAAGTATTTTAAACCATTGACTTTATTAAAATACTTAATACATGGTTTTTAGAGGAATGTACTTACATTTTCTGGAAACTCCACTGAACCCAAATTTTAATTATATACTTAACAAATGACAAAACAGTGGATGAAATCATGCTGTACACCAAAGAGCAGACAAGTTAGGGTATTGTTTTTCATCCTCATCATTATTTTCCTGGCACAGACTCCTCTTTGCTTTTTAGCTTCAATCTCTTGAATATCTAGTAGCAGAGAAAGGAGGTTTTCTCATGGCATTAATCCCATCTGGTCCAAGTGAAAGTCCATTTGTTTTCACCACCTTCATTCAAACCTTCCCCAGGAGCCTCCCCTTACAGAAAAGCAAAGGTGATTGACCTCTCTGAAAAGCTACAGGTCACAGTGCAAGACACATTTGACAGTCAAATGTGAACATGGAGCTCTGCACCTTCTCAGAATCATTACTCTTCCAAAATATCCATTTCAAACCAAGAGAAGGAAAAAAGATACTTGTCAAAATACAAGGGCCAAAACACATACATGGACTTAGTGGAATGCACATGGAAGACAGCTTGCAGTGCAGCAGCTCTGAAGTAAAAGGAAAATCAGAAGCCAAGTCTTGCTGAAATACAAGATGCGAGAGCTGGGAAGGAGAAAGATGGAAATAACCTGGATACATTCTTTAAAAAAAATGAAAGTCCTAACCTCACAGAGAAGGCTGTAATCATCATACACACTGTAATTGCCATGAACCATGGACAGCAGTGACAAAGTGTATGTTATGACGATCTCACTGACAAGTATAATCTGGGGGAAATTATTCATACCGAGCAAAGAAATAATTAACTGTGTGTTTCAATGCAAGATGCACAGAGGATGCATAGGTTTTCACATCAAATTAATAAGGCTCTTTTTAAGAGATCATTTTGCAACCTTGCATAGGTGATATTAAATCTTTTCAATAGATAATGTGCAGAAACTATGTACAGTTGAAAAAAAGAACTGTGATGAAAGCATTTTTTCCCCTCAAGTTTTACCATAGTATAAAAAGTAACATATATAACTCCTTCAGTTCTGTAAAACACATGTGGAATATCCCAGAAAAAGAAACCAGGAACGCCATCTAAATGATGCCGTGTGCATTTATACAACAGGTTGAAATAACGAGAGAAGCCACCACAAAGCAAAGTCATAAAGTTTTCATATAGAAAAAAAAATACAGGAGTAAATTTTGTTTACAAACAAACATGAAAACTCATTTAAACAGAAATGCATTTTAGTATAACAAATTAATGACCTTCACTAATCAGACTAGTGAATGGATGGATGACTCACACACTAAGTAAATGATAGAAAGAGCCAATTCAATCCCTGCTTGATAAATGGACAGTAAACTTTAAAATCTGCATTTGGTTTCCAATTAATCCCAGTTCAGAACAACTCCTCCCTTAGACAGCCAGACGGCAGCTTCTCAAAATTAATATTATGAACATCTGCCAGTCCGCTGCAACAAAAGCCATTAGGGCATTCATGTGCTTCTTCATTTGGTAAGAAAAAAAGTCAGCCAGAGGATGCGCACAGTGTCACAGGACAGCCAACCCCATCTTTTAAAATGAGCATCCTGTTCCCTGGGACACTCATCCACCGCCCCAAAATGACTTACTTTTGCCCTGCAATTATGTAAATCAGGAGACTTTCTGTCTGATGTGGCTCTCTTCCATTGAATCTTCTCCTTCACACAGGAGCTGCCTGGCATTTGTTTTGCCATTTTGTGCCTGGATGCAAAACTTCATTATCAGCGCTGCTTATTACTCTTGCATATCACAGTGATATGTACTTCTTAGTAGTATTTACAATGGTATCACTGTGAAGAACTAAGCCCTGTACTAGAAACAGTCTCTTTAACAGAGACCTTAATACTAAGGATTTGGTAAATTTCTGATCTACAGATAAAAAGGCAAAGCTAAAATCAGCCCACTATACATTTGGCATTAGGTTCAAACATGGGGAAAAAGCAAACATCCAGCACATTCCCTTGTTTCAGAGGGATGCTATTTACAAGAAAAATTCGCTTTTTTAATATTTCAACAACAAAAATCCAGCTAATGTCGAAATTAGAGTAATCTAAGGTGGCTTAGTTTTTAATCAACAGAGAACACAAACAACATTGCTGTTTGCTGTTAAACACAAATCTCAGAAAATGCAGGGAAACTATGATCTGTTATACTATGGATGACAAATCACAGCCAGTTTAATAATAAGAATAAAAAAAACACTTCTGCTTTTTTTAAACACAGCTCCTAAAAGGTACGGCATCCCAGTATTTCCTCAGTTTCAGACTGTTGACATTATAAATTAAAGGTGAAAAGAGATCCATATATAAACAAGGCAGCTTTCCACTGACTTCATTGTACTTGGTTCTTGTCTAAACCTTTGGAAATTTAATCTTCAAATACCATAAGGTAAGGTTGAATTTATCAGTTACAAAACAATGTCCATTTGTATGTGGAATTCAGAAAAACAAAACAAAACTAAAAGCAAACTCAAAAAACACACACAAGTACTTAGAATAATTCAGATCTCTCTTTTCCCAGCCTTCACACTTGCATGTCACCTTCTGCAGAACTGTACACACACAGGATCCTCTGAGACCAAGGCCCTATGTTATGGTACGAGGCCTTTTGGGTGGAGGGGGTGGCATGAGTTCAGTGTCAGGATCAAGGTGGTGCTTCCGTGTCTGTCCTTGGGAAGCTGCTGCACATCTGTCAATGAACTCAAACAGCATCTCCTTTGTCACTGGATTCTGGATGCTGTTGCAGACAGCTGGGAACAAAGAACACATTGTCATGTAACTAAACTGATTTGTTCTAGTCGGCACTTCAGTAAGTTCACCCCCTCTTGGCAAAATAACAACATACTCTGGCACAAGTATTAAGCCCTAGACACACGCTTTGACAAGGTGGTTGTGTCTGGAGTCACGAATCTCTGCTCTGCCCCCAGAGAGCAAAGCAATGCCGTTGGCCTCTACTCTCACGGGAGTCTCTCTTTCTAAAACAAACTAAAGGCACATGTCTGTGTAAGGCTCCCTGAAGCAACTATAAAACCATCAAGAACTGACATCCTGTTGAGGCAAGGAACAGTGACGAAGGTTTTGTGAGACATGGCTTTGAAACACATATCAAATCCAAGTAGATGGAAACAAGGCTGACTTCTGATATTGAAAATATCTGAATTATGGTAACTTATTTTTTCAACAGTAAATACTATAAATACCCTAAACCTGCAATGCAGTCCTTTTTTTTTTAACCCATATACCTTCATGGGGCAGAAAGACTTGACACCAAGCAAATGGCATGCCTAGAACACCGGACCATATGAAGGAGGAGCAGCCATGGTGCTACGCAGTGGCCAAGGCACACATCCACGGGCACTCCTGGGGTACTTAACACAACTCCCCAGACCACAGTTTGTAAGTCACAGCCCATGGGATTTTATGGGACAAATAAATATGCTTACTTCACTTTAAACAAATGAAATATTTTTTAATACTTTCCTATGTAACTTTGCATTCCCCTAATTAATCCTCCTGAGAGAC
The DNA here is from genome assembly GCA_013397375.1 of Toxostoma redivivum. NCBI lineage: Eukaryota > Metazoa > Chordata > Aves > Passeriformes > Mimidae > Toxostoma > Toxostoma redivivum. The sequence goes on from VXBI01011644.1 coordinate 212,374, forward strand.
TTAGAGGAGAAAAAAAAGGAAAAATGGAGCATGAAATTAAGTGTGAATCCTACAACCATCTTGGAAGAAAGCACAAAATTATTAGAGGATAATTGATAGCATGTAAGGGCTGGCCACAGTAAGGATGCAATTTCCATGCGAAACAATCTACTGACCCCCTGAAGTACTAAATGTTAGGACTTCTTAAAATGTACTTGCATTGTTATGAATAACAGTGATTCTCAAAAGCATTCCTTTCTTTCCCACAGATTACTAGAACTAAAGGATTACTTTACAATTAATAAAGCACTTTTCTATCATTATTTTTAATTATCTCACTATTTTGGTGAAAAGGTGCTTTAGGAGTTGACTCCTAAAGAAGTATTTGAAGAAGTATTTAGTAGTTGGGAAGCATTATGACTACCAGTAATTTAGGAACAGAATTCAAGTTACAGGGCAACTGGTGTAACTCAGTATCAACTTTTGAGCACTGCCTTGGCTTAATCACTCAAAAAGATCTCCTATTTTCAATTTGAAAGGTAACAAAATCCAAAAGCAAGATTCAGACAGATGCTTATTTTGTTGCTATTTCGACCATGGGGAAAAATAAACAGCATTTTTCATCAAGAGAAAGTCAATAGAGGAGAGAGGATCTGGAGAAAGAAGTCTCAAATTATAAAAGTATAACTTTTGGAGATTTTGAAAAATGATCAGAAGTGAAAACCCAAAGCCAAAAAAAAACCCTTTCTGTTCTGAAAAATTCCTATAGAAAAATTAAAACACATTTAAATTTTTTCCTGTATCATTTAATCTTTTCATTTTAATTTTTAGCAAGTTCACTGTGTTTTGGGAGAAAAAAGGTCAGGGATAACAAAACTGCTCTACAAATGGAGAAAAAGAGAAGAGAAAAAGGACAAATACATGTGCTCTTAAGAATGAAGGAAAGAAGAATATGCTATTCATAGAAAAAAAATTTAAAAAGAGAGAAAACTCCAGGGAGAACTAACTATTGAAACACACTAAGGTGAACCAGAGAATAAAAATTTAGGTCATGGTCACAAAGAGATGTCATTGCACTTATATGACTTCTGTGTCCATTCCTCTTTCCTGACAGGACTGCTCATCAAGTATTTCAGCTACATTCTGTGCTGGTTCCCTAAAGTGCCAAAAGATTTATTATCTCCTGGCAAAATGACCACAGTGCATTTATTCAAGAAAATCTACTAACTGCTCAGGCAGAAATACAAGCAGAAGGGTCTAGAGAAAATCCTACATCAGACTTAGTAATTAGCATGGTCTCAAATGTGATTAAACTTCATTTTGGCCCTTAACAAAAGTCTGTATCAATATGTTTTTTGCTACTCAGCCTTGCACACACTTCTACATGAACTCTTATACTTCATCTGAAAGTAAAGATCATCCTTTAATTTACAATATTTGGCAAAATATTTTTTGGTAGAGGAACATAAAAGTCTCACAACTCTGCATTAATATACCCCCACCTTTCATTAGTTTCCCTGCTTCATTGTTTGTGTAACGATTGTTGAAACCCAAGATGACATTTTTCTCCTATTAATTTTCTAGCCCATCTGCCAAATAATGGTTTTGGCATTTCATGGATTTTTTTGTTTAACTAATTCCACTCATAATGTGCCAGTTTGCATTACATCCCAGCAAGCCAACACAAGGCTAGGCACCGATGTCAGCTGAAGTGATGCTAGTGTAAATAAAAACTTTCTTGTCTCTGCCTTGAAAGGCATGCCCTGCCATTTAAAGTCATCTTTGCACAAGTGTGTGCATTCTGCAAAGACTTAGGTACTTGATTCTGTGTTACTTGTTAAATTCTGCATCCGTGTTGGTTTGACTGATTTTATCAAATAACCCTGCAGCCAGAGGATTCATGCAATCTAAAAACTAGTGATGACATAAGCATTTGCAAGATAAGGCATTACTATAATAAGTTAGAGGAGTCAGGACTCAGACCAGAAATGAGAACACAGAGTGCCTTTCCTACTTAGAACAGAGGTAAAGCATTAATACTTCAGCCTGAGAAACTTCTGAAGCAAATTGTTCTACTCACCCATGGCAGTGCTGTAGGCATTTGGAAAGCTTTTGTCTATCCTCTGCCTCATGAAGACCCAGCTGTTGTTCTCAAACTTGCACTCTATAATTTTGTTGTCATACTGTTTGAGTTCCTTTGTCACCTGTATAAAAAAAAAGATTGTTTAGGATAAACAGATTTTTAATTCACAATTTTTCTTTCTTTTAGGCATAAATAATAGAAGATCAAAAGGTGCCTTTCATTTTTCAGCAATATGCCTTCATCCTACACAAAAAAAATTGCACAGAATACATCTCCATTTTACATATGGTCAGCTACTCAACATTTTTAAAATATTTTTCAAATTTGCTGTCAATATTCAGCAATTATATTATGCTAAAACATCAGCAGTGCTAACAGAGGGGGAAAAAAGTCACTTCTGGCCCAAATGCAAATAGGTTTCCATGGGAATAAACTGCTTCCAGTTTAAGTGCTACTGCCAGCCTAAGTGCACGAAATGTATTATCCATATTTCATCAACCTTCTTTGTTGAAGGTCTCACAGCAAAATGTCAGATTTCAATACTGGAAAAAGCTTACAAAAAATCATTCCACTCTTTACATGACTGAGGTATTTTCTTCTTTTTTTTCTTCATTTGTCTTTAAAAATTAAGATTGTAACTTTAAAATAATGCAGACTTTCAAATGACATATATTCTAAATCTCCTTCAGGCATTTCTTTATTGATTCATAGATTTGTCAGCAGCCAATATCCTGAGTTATTTGTCTATTTGGCAATGCTGTGTGGTTTGGAAATGCAGTTTATATGCATTGGACTTTGTAGTTGTTTTGGCTACTTCATCCTATGCATCCTAATCCTAATGATACAATGCAAAATTTTCATGTAACCATGGTAACCTGAGAACCTTATCTAACGCTTTAACAATTTTACTCATATACTTCACTTTGTTTCAAAGAGCCTCTTCAGCAGTATAAAGCTGTATTTAACTGCTAGCTGCTGTGTTTACTTGCTATAGTTTACCAATAAAAAGCTGTACAAGGTAATGTAACACTTTGGATTCAGCATCTTATGCATAAGCGCTCTCATAAAAAGGAGGTGGTTATTGCAATTCATTAGCATAATTTTTCACCTCTGTTGTCTACTTGATCCTGAGCACTGACATGGGAATTTACTACTGTCAGAGAAATGCAGATTTAAAAAAGGCCATAGCTGTCTCCAGACAGCTTAATAGCACATACAGTGGAAAAACCCATGAACCCCTTTTCCATTAACTTCTAAAGACAATTAATTAAGGAAGTGGTCCTGAGCATGGATCAAATCCTCCTATACTGCACAGTACAAGATTTGATAAGCAGAATCCTAACATTGTTGGTATTTAATCTGAATAGTTGTGTTCCCTCCTGGATAAGCAACTCTAAGGATTCTACTTGTCAAGTGAACATGGAACTTTAAGAAAATTTTGCAAAACTTGCTTACAATTGAGTCCTGTCCTGCAGCAGGACTGAGTCAGAGTTTGAGTCAGGTTTTTGTGTCACACACTATTCTTTACACATTCCAGCACCTGCAAAGAGTTTCTTTCCTCAAATCATTTACTCCTTAAGTGAAGTTTGTGTCTTCTGTTGATCATTAGATTACTCAGATTAGCAATCTTTTCCATTGGAGAATGCTCTGCACAATACTGCACTTCTTCCATCCACACTGAAAAGCTACATGCAGTCCAGAGGTTTGACTGACAAATGTTTATGGATGCATTATGTTTCATTAGGTCTATGCAGAAAAACACAACATCCTTTTCCAGCGTACTATGGATACATAAACCCAGGAAGAAACTCCTGGCTGTGCAGTGCCTTGGGAAGGTATATTAGTTTGAAAACAGCTGCCTAGTGGAAGTGGGGGTATGGCCACATGTTTGATTTTCTGCCCAAGCAGGCAAACGTTAGAAAGATCAACTGGTAGAGAAGGAAATGTATAAAATTGCAGGTAATGACTTCAACTAACCACCTACCTCATAAGGTTTTCTCATGGCTTATCATTCTTCTAGTGTTCAGATGCTCAGAATAGCAATAAATTAGCTTTATCTGACTGTGGCAATTAAGCAATATTATTAACTATCGAGAGACTTGCTTGGCCATTCATTAGCAATCTGGAAGATGGATCTTTCCACAGAATATGAACACCTGCCAAAGCATTGACTTAAATGAATTTTCCCATTAGAAAACTGGTGATCACAGCCTTTAACAATTGCAAGTTGTAGTAATTACTTTACACAGGAAGAAATACAGCACCTACTCTTCCCTGTACTTTGTTAGGTGACCGTAGTCTTGCAAAGGTTCTTATTCTAATATAAAAGAACCTTTTAGCAACTGCTGGCCATTTGATTAAAACTACAAGTATTCTGAGCAAAACTCACTTTCAGTATTAAAAGCACTCTTCCACTATTGCATCTTAGTAGACTTCTAAATGGGTATTGTTTATACAAAGGACTGAACAAGGCCACAGTGATTCTTGTATCCATAATTCACACTTTATATCTATCATGTACATGCTACTTTCTGGTATTTCAGATTCAAAGCGGGACAGTGAAACCATCAAATTTAACTGTCTACATCCCTTTGGGAATTAATTCTGATCTCCTCAGCACACTGTCCTCGATTCTCCCTTTGCAGTGTGTTCAACCTTCCTTCTTCCCTTTAAATATTACAGTCCACAGCAGTATTCAAAAAATGCACCGTCACTTCTCTTCCTGAGAGGTATTTCTTCTAGCTTCTAGTGCTTCACAGAAGGTCAGTTAGGAATGATGGCAGTTCTCAGCCAAAATGCTTATCCTCAGCACTGGTACAGTGCCAGTGCTCCTGCCATAGTGTTGATAAAAGGCCTTGAACCAGCATTCAGGAATTTCAAGATGGAAACTCCCACCACACTAAGGACTCCATGGAGCCTGACTTAATTAAACATTTATTCCTTAGCCTATTTTCGGACAGCCAGTCAGAATTAGAATCCCAAAGGATCATGTCTTGAGCTGGTCTGGGCAACAACCATGTCCTGGGCAAGGACAAACACCAACCTGTACACTTATTTCTTTTCAAGAGGAATGAAATTGTTCAGCAGCAGCAATGTTCAGTGTTCCTGCCTGTACTTGATCCAATTATCAGGAATCAGCCTATTTGCCCAACAGAAATAATTTCCAAAAACACAGAAGAGCATCCTTTTGGAAGCTGATTCACTACATTACTGCTAGTCTGCAAGGTGTGATAGGAAAAAAATGGGCTTGAACTGCATCCCCATTTCAGCAATAGTTCATTATCAAATCAGACTGATGTAATAAAGACCATTGCCTAAGAATGTCAGATTACGTGATTATATCCTCCCCTCCCTGCTGAGAAAGGCTTCCCCCACCCTCATCATCAGTGGCATAAGCTTATTTCTTTTTCAAAAAATGAAGACAGTTAAGTCTTAGGAAATCTCTCATTTTTCAGGTTCCTTCTATCCCCTATGTACTGAAAGAACAGAAAAATATATTTTAAAAAGTTACAATATCTAACCCATTTCAAATTTTCTTGCCTGGCTGAATAAGAGTCATTTTGAAATGAGCAACATGCAGCCACAGTTTATGTTAAATCAGAGAAAAATGTGAAAAAACCCTAATATATCCAGCTGAGAAAGAGAGAAACCATTTAAATTGAATGTAGTTAGCTCCAGTCCCATGAAGATTTCTTTACTATCTCTGCTGACTAATAGCAGCCAATGCTTTTCTGTCTCTCTCCACAAGGCACCTGACTGTCAGACTGGTCCATCATTCTGCTCAAACATTGGTCTCATCACCCTTAAACCCAAAGGAGAATGAAATCCCTGGGCAAGCTCCTACTCTACATAAGAGGCACTAACAACGCAAATTCATATGTTAAGGTAATTAAGTTAGTATTTCAGAAAGCATGTCTACAACAGACAGGCTTAAACTTTACAAATGCATCTACTTTCCCCATCTTCAAGTTCTCTAGAAAGAAAAAAGGAGATAAGCCTTTAGACAGATGGAGACTTGGTTGAAAGAAGTCTTATGGTTCCATATGCATGTTTTTTTTCAAAGCAATTGAAATTATTTCAGTTTAGTAAAAAATCCCCTTTAAAGGAAGTGATGTTTGTAAGCAAAATGTGAAAACATTCTATTTAAAATTCTTTCTCTCTTTAAGTGCTTTTTTGCTGAACTTTCCCCCCAGTTACCAAACACAGATAGAAAAACATTCTTCAATCCACCCATTTCTATTCTTACTCCACACCCCTAGTCAATCAGCCAATTTTTAAGGTCCCAGAAGAAAAGATAATAATAGTAGATGCAGAAAATCTTCACTTCCATGAGAGAAAAACAAGCAAAAGCAGCTGTTGAAATCTTACAAAATTAAAAACTTCTTTATTTTCAAATACAGAATTAAAAAGTAAAAGGAACCTTAACATATAGGCAAGATGGATTCTAAATGCAATGAGTTTCTATTTTCTAAGAAGAATTTGCCTTTTTATAGCTAGCATGAGCAATGAAGGCATTTCCTTTTGATATACTCAAACACACAAACTGTTTTCTTTTTTTAAACACGAGTTCCAATGCCTGGAGGTGAGAAAAGTTTAGAGCTGCTACATAAGGCCCAGAAAGTAATTCTTCCTCTTACTGATATCATAACTACATTTTCTCCATTAGGATACATTCCCACAGCCAAAGCAAATGAACAGGTGAGAGGCACATCCCAAAATAAATAATCAGCTGTGTGGTCATGAAGGAGAAATGTTTTGGTTGCTTCCTAGTCTCTTACTGCAGGAGAACTGGAGTCCCACACCTCCCATAGGAGGTCACCCTGCAAAAATAAATCATGTTTTTCTGAGAACTGTCCAAAACCATGACAGCTCCATGTGAGCTCCCTGTCCTGAGGATATTGGGATATATTCAGCCACAAATGACAGTCTAGTAAATAAAACCTCTATGGCAAAACATCACATCTCAAATTCCAATTTCTGCATTAGACTCCAATGCTGTGACTGTCCACAACTGCAAAGTACAAGAGACTTTATTTCCAAACTTCTCCAGTGGTGTGGAATGTCCAAGACAACTGGGAGAATTAAGCTGCCCACTGGTACTATGACTCCACAGCATTAGGGCAACATCTGAAGATCAGGGAGATGCAATCACAACAGTCAGGGAACAGAAAGAATTACATGGGAATTTGAGGAAACAAAGAGGGGTCAAGACTTCCTGAAGGAATAGGATGGACACAGGAAAAATAAAGAAGCAGCAGTAACAAAATAAAAACAACTTCTGAAGATAGAAAGATAAGCCAAACTCAAAGCAAGATCTTTTTAAAGACCAAACACTCAAAGGTGATGAGCTCCAAGGACATTCACATCGAACTAAGGCAATTGAGAGGAAACGAGGTGTGAAAAACAGGGATCCTTTGAAAGCACTCTTACATGTGATTGCTGGTGAGGTCATGAATATAAGAAATTAGATTGATTTGAGTGAAAACATCTGAGACAGTCAGTAGACATGAAGTTATTAGAGCCCCCAGCACTTGTAGGGCACAGTCCACCACCTAACACAGATTCCAAGCTGTCCATGCAGTGTTTCTTCCTAACTCTTGGACTGTTTTTGTTCAGATGCTTGTGAAGAACTTTTTTCCCCATTCACATAAAGTACCTCGTGATTTTCACAGTCAAACTTCTCAAAGAATAAAAAATTTACAAGATGGTTACTAAATGCCTGTTCACATAAATTGTGTACATGGAACCACGTAAATACTGTCTGCCGGAAAAAGTTAATCAGTTAATTTGCTTTGCATTTTTAGTCAAGCCCAAACAGATTTTGTAATGAAGCTTAATATCTATTTCTTTATACAATTCAAGAGATTATTTTATCAAACCATAGATTTCTTGCTAAACTAAACATACCGATTGTGTTTCCTTTTTAAGGAATGTATTACCCAACAAATGGTTATCAGCTTGGGTAAACAATGCAGTTGAGATGGTTATTTAAAATTAATAAAGCCTTCTAAGTGCAGCTATGCTGCTTCTTATGTACACAGGAAATGGAAATGCTCCAATTTTGAGATGTCATTCCTGAGAAGGAATATTAAGAAATATAAAATTTTACCACTTTTGTTCACGCCTCATTAAACCACAATGTTAACACCAAGCACTGTAGAATCACAAGAAAAGCAAAAAAAGAAAAATCATGTTTCTAAATTACAAGAATGAAGCTTTTAAAAAATTGTGGATTTTTTTTTTTGTTTGCGACTTCCAGTGTCTAGCACCCTCAGTTCATGATTTAGTTTTTCTTTTTAACACATAATATTTTCTCAAAGAATCTCTCATTCTTATACGTAGTAATTAAAAATATGGATACTGTTTTCTGATACATATAATGGGTTGGAGTCCTGGGGTTTTCCTGGCAAGTGACAGATGGAAACATCAGAAATAAAAAACCTTCCTCTTATCAGTGCTATTACAAGTTTAATGACTTTCAGTGCCAGCTGGAAATAGGTTTCTTAATGTATCCTGGAAGGTCTCCTGTACACCTGACCTTGCAGCACCATTTAAACTATCTGTAAGAAGCCAGTGTTTCCCTGAGCTTTGCTTCTGACTCCCAGAGGAACACACTGATTCCTATGACAAAGTAGGTTACTGGTAACTGCTTAGACCAAGATGTGGAAATAAATGTGTGTTTGCACAAATGTTTTGTTCAATGATCACTCCTTTTTTTTATTTTAATTACTTTTATACATCTCATTTTACTAAATGGTCAAGCCATTTGCCATAGCAAACCAATAAACTCTTTGAACACTTTTGGGAATTATAACTCAGGCATCTACATTACTCAAAGAGCAGCTGACCTTCCTGCTAGACATTGCCATCTCCACCTAACTCCTGAGAGAACTCTAATGCTTTAAAAAAATCCTATTTTCTTTTAATCATCATCAAGGATGGGATGCAGAGATTTGGGTGTCCATACACATGTTGAACAGTTAAATGAAACAAAGTAATAAATTATTGTCCTCCTAGATCAATATCCCTTGATTAGATGTGCTCTAATCATCACAGGTCTGTGGATTAAAGAAAAAAAACCTGTACATCTCCTATAAAAACTGAGAAACAGAAGAATTCTGTGCTGAGGATTTGTGAACTTGACATAGCTCTGCTATGACGAGTTCTTAAATAAAGTCTTATTGAAAAAGCAGCTCATATAATTCTGACCCTCAGCATGCTGATGAAAGAGCAAGAAACTCTCAGGGGAACTGCAGAAACACCCAGGCATTAAGAGAGCAGCAACAGAGCTCTCAAAGCAAGTTTCCAGTGTGACCTTACTGCAGAAAGGATTTGTGTGTGGTGCAAAGAGAGCTTCACATGCTCTACAGCTCATGAATCTGTAGGAAGAGGTAAAAACAATGCTCTACAAACACCTGGGTAACTTTGCAGAGGCCAAAGATGGCCACCTTGCTTTTGGCACATCATAAATAATTGTGCTAATAATAATAATCCCTGCAGTTAGTACTGAAACTTGAAAGTGTTTAAGTTCCAAAGAAAACCAGGCAGATGCAAGCATAGTAGTAAAATGCCACAGCAAACCGCAGAACTGTTCGTAGGTTGTGCAAAAACCAAATAAACAAACAAACAACCTTTCAGTGAAGGACAAGGAATTCACAGGTTTCTGAAGAAAAAGCCACCCCATCAGAAAGGTAAGCAAATGTAAGAGGGGGAAGAGAACAAGGATATACAGTGCAATCTGGCAAAAAAAGCTGAAATAATAATATAGAAATGATTCTGTGAGAAAATATTTCACCCACAGCCCGATACATTTTGAGGACTGCACCTCTACTTGCCATGAGCTAGCTTATGAAAACCAGTCTTAACCCTCATTTGTGCTTTGCTCACTCAGACTGCTTTTGCAAAAGGGAGCCCCCCCAAACAGGGAGCGCTGCATATTGAGACACAAAGATCCTGAAGATAAGAGTTATACATTACTAGTAAAGAATATAGTTAGAAAATACCACTTAGCTCATTCATAAATTATAAATTTCTTAAGGCTTATTATTCTCAGTTTGCAAATGAGAAAGAAAGAGATAGTTTGTGGCCACACCACAGGGAAAGCATTTACCCCCCATTAGGTTCTCTAAACCCAATCTTAATTACCCCTCAGATACTTACACTCATGCTACCAAGAAATCTTGTGACACAGGGCAGGTGAAATTTTGTTAATAATTTATCAGGAGAAACCCAAACAAGTCTTCCAGAGACAAAGCAATGCTATCACTATTTTACAACCACTTTGGCAACACTATTCCTACACCTCAAAATAAATGAAAGAGAACTTACACGAATGTGTCAGAATAGGATGAGGAGTTTTTCTGATATTTGCTGCCTTTCACGTGCTGGAATTCACCTTGAATAGGATGAATTTCCAGACCAATGTTTGTGCTTCTCTAGATTTTACAGGGAACTTTCTCATATTACTGTTTTTCATCTGTTCTCTGTACCCAAGCTCTTGCTATTGTAGGAGACTAGGTTAATTTTGTTTTACCTGTACTTACACCATAAAAGGGATTCTGTCACTTGCTGTCACGCAACCAGGGATGGGTTAGAGGGAGACTCCACAGGGCTGGGCTATCAGGAGCTTCCCAGCCACCTTTTTATGGAAGGAAAAACTACTTTTACAAGTTCAGACACTATCTGATGTCTATCCATGTGGGATCCAGCTCTACAAGCTCTTATCCTTGTAAGTTATCTGCCTTTGAGCAGCTTCAGAAGATCTATTAGCCCACACTAGTGTCAGCAGGATTGGGCCCTAAACATAACTCTCGTTATTTCTTATTTAGCTTCTGAAATCTTCCTAGAAACCGTGGGTTTATACTCTTTCAGAAAGATGCCAAATCTTTCTGAAAGAATGCACCAAAAGAAATTTAAACTACAATCTAAAGTATCAAGTAATGGCAAGTGAGTCTTTTAAACCCACTTTTACTCATAATAACACACAGCTTTCAAATTACAGCCATTAAGAAACATATTATTTTCTTTCATTTAGATCCCAAACAATCACTTCCTTAAAGTTTTTTCCCTATAAATCAAAATTCACCACCGAGAACAACTGTGTCAACACTATAAGGAAATTTGTTTGCTGTGTTAAATTGAGCTTCAAAAGCATGAACTGAACATACATTTGTGCTCACAAGTAATGCCTCTTGTTATATCCATTCAAAGTGTTTACCTTATTACAGCTTATTATAAATGTACTGTCTAAAATGCAGCAGCATGACTGCTCCATTTCCAGGCTCTAATTTTATGATAATCACATGTAATATATTCATATGTCTACTTCACTGCCTTACAAAGCCCAAACTGGTTTCTTAGCAGATCTGCTCCCCTCATGGCTCAAATTTCTTTGCCTCAGAACATTACTGAAAAACAACATTAAGAAAGATATAATCAAAATTTTACTTTGTATTTTGCACCATAGTAGGCAAACAAAAGAATATATCATTGGAGGCCGAATTTGGCATACTGACTTTATCAAATACTGGTATCTAAGTGATATGTAAATTATTAAACATGCTATGCAAGCATTATTAGAAAAATGGGGGTAGGGAGCAAGATTATAAATTTATAAATGTTTTTAACATCTAGAAACCCTATTAATACTTGAAAACATTGAGATTGTACAGAGAGAATATGCAGATAAACTAAGACCAGAAATAGCAAGCTTGCTTTTAATCTCCCATATTTAATATATTTTGATTTTTGCGTAGAACATATTTACAAAATATAGTAACTTTTTTCCTTCATAAATTTCAGAGGCAATTCCTAGTTACTCACAAATCTGACACTAGGACATAGAGAGATTTACAGGACTTGTGAGAAATAGAAATTTTTTTGATCCCCATCTACTCCATTAGACTGAACAGTTTGTCATTAGCCAAGTGTCCTAGGAGCCAAAGGGTTGAGCCAGAGAGGAGAGCTCAGTCTTACTCATCCTAGCTTTTACATGGTACATGTAATAGTTTTTCTAGAAGAATGTCAGATCTTGAAATCAGAGAAGTCTCTTACTGCAGAATAACATCTTATTTTTTAATGAAATTTTCAGGTTTTGCATTTGTATTATGTGTTTGTGCTGGTTTTGGCTGGAGTAGCATTATTTTCTTCAAGTTGGCTGGTATGGGGCTGTGTTTTGGATTTGTGCTGAACACAGTGATGATGATATGGAGATGTTTTTGTTATTGCTGAGCAGGGCTTACACTGAGCGAAGGCCTTTCCTGATTTTTGCACTGCCAGGCTGGTGGGGAGGCTGGGAGCAACATGGAAGACTGGGAGGAGACACAGCAGGGACAGGTGACCCAGACTGACCAAAGGGACATTCCAGACCACGGAACATCATGCTCAGTACATAAAGCAGGGGAAGAAGGAGGAAGGGGAGGATGTTTGCAGTGATGGTGTTTGTCTTTCCCTAATCACCACTACGTGTGGTGGGGCCCTGCTCTCCTGGGGATGGATGAACACTCACCTGCCCATGGGAAGCAGGGAATTCATTCCTTGCTTAACTTGTGTGCACAGCTTCTGCTTTCCCTATGGAACTGCCTTTATCTCAACTCGTGAGTTCACTACCTTTGCCCTTCCTATTCTCTCCCTGATGCTGCTGGTGGGGAATGAGAGTAGCTGAGCGGGGCTTGGCTGCTGGGTGGACTTAAACCATGACAATAAAAGAGCACAAAGTCTTATTTTTTGTAATACGTGACAAAAAATATCAAACTACAATGATTTTTAAAATTCTGCTGTTTTGACGGGGCATTCTTACACCTGATCACTGAGGTTGGACCTCACAACCCTGCTTATTCCACCTTTATTTTTGTAAATAATGGATTTTAATAGGATGAGTTTTAGGTGACTGTTAGAACCACTTGAATGAGGAAGCTGATAACTGCCTTGATGAAACACTGCAATAATATACAACACAAAGCCAAAAAGAACCAAACAATGATAACAACAACAACAAAAATAATCTCAGCAGTGCTATGACATCAAAATAATAAAGCAAAGATGTGTTGGGGAAAAAAGCTGCAAAAGTCATGTTAGGGATTTTTCATCCTTTTAAGATTTCAATTAGAAGGAAAATAATCTTTTTTTCCCATTACAGATAATACACCACAACAAAAAGATTAATAGCTGCTGACTTAACGCAGACTTTCAAAAATTAGCTTTGATCAAAGGAAGTGCTGTAGTGAAAGTCAACTGCCCTAACCCACTTCTCATCTTCCTTTATAGCACTGAGCTGGCATGAACTCCTTCCCCTTTCTTGAATGGTTTCCTTTAAACTTCAAAGCCTAACTGGCTTTGAGGCTTAAGACACAGAAAGCTTTTTCCTTCTTCTTCAAAAGCAATTAATGACATGATGTATAATCTGACCTACAATCTAGTATCTAAGCACACAGGTCTTCTTGATCATTGTGAAGCTACAGAATGTAGGAGGCTCGACAGAGAAGTTAATCGTGGCTCAGCAACTGTAAATGGTTTCAGGGTGCCTGCCAGCTGATGAGGTCAGTCTGCTGAAAGAAAGGTAAGCAAGGGCTAATCTATCAATGGCACAAATTTGTCGATAAATGAGGCTATAAAGGGATTCTTACTGCTCTACCTTTCATTGCAAGCTCCTCTTTCCTTTTCATGCCTCGTTATTAATGAGTCTGCAGAGTTTGGAAGCCAGATTTACCAGGACACCACGGTAATGGATTGGGGTGGGGCAACATAGACTGCAGTAATCACAAGACAGAGAAATGGACAGTATTCATGGACTTTCAAGAGTCACAACTGGCTGCAAAAGATGTAATGAATTTTGCAAGATGTGGTTGGAGAAACTTACAACCTTCTTGGTCTGTTTGCCAAATGAATAAGGACTGTATCTGAGTTTTTGTTTTACTATCAGCTAAAAAGGATTGCAACTTTGAATGGTGAGTGCTGATAACAGGAAGTAATTAATGGTTTAATAGCTGGTCCTGCCAAAGCCCTGAAAGATAGGAAATCTGGGAAAGCCCACTGTACATGAGCACAGTTTTCATGGCTTTGTCCATACATTTCAATATTATATGTGGGATCAATAACAAAGTAAGCGAGCAACAACATTTAGTCTTCATTCTTATTTCATGAAATGACTTCACCCACTTGGTCTGCAAAAGCTAAGGCAAGCAAAGCCCAGGAAAGTCTCTTGAGTTTTCTAACCATATGACATCTCCAAGAAAACACTTATCATAAAGCTGTCCCCTGCAAAGATCTCTGCATGGGCCAATTCTTAAATTCCCCAGAATCCTGAGCCTAAGTTGAGTGCTCTGCTCAAGTGCTACACTTGTGTTTGAGCTGCTATCCTCTCCTACCTAAGGCCAAGGACCAAAACAGCTTTAGCTCGCTAACAAATACAGCTAAAAATATTTGTTTTGCTTTTCACATGATGTAATAGTATTTCAAGTAATATCATAAGCCCTTTCTAGAGACTGCCAGTGACACTAACAATTCCATCCTGGAAAAATAAAGCCTTAAAGCCTCTTCCCTAGAAAATCAAAGATAAGAAAAGAGAAAGAGAAACATGGTAACAGCAATGGCAACTCTGTAAACCTGCCATCCAATAATCTAAAAGCACATTCTTATACACTTGTAATGTGTATAAGTAACTTGTAATGTTAAACTCATTTCATTAGCACGCTTTAGATAAAACAGCTTTATGTATGTAATTCTGCAGTTGAGAAGTCCAAAGTAAAAGGGAGTTGATTTGTCAGGCAAGAGCGCACACAGTGCGGAAATTCATGAAAAAGTCTTGGTTTGTAGTTTCCTGCTGTAACTACTAGCACTAATTACTAATTAGCAATTAGTTAGTACGGATTTTTCCTTAAAGTTCTGAATGAAATATTAACAAGGTAGTAATTAAGTAATTCAAGGTCTGTTTGCTTTAGTGTTTGCATTAGCATTAACTTCAGTACTGTAAATCCAAAACCTGACTCACTGATCTATAAATGTCCTTCTAAATTAATCAGAGACATCCTTTGCATTCCTCCTATTGAAGTTAAATTATTCTGAAACCCCCTTCTATGCATTAATGGTATCCAAAGTGTAACAGGTAGAAAGAGAGTGTAATGATGTAGTAAAATGCAGTAATTTTACCTTGCATTATTTTCTAAAAGAATCCTGCTTTTGCATATTCCTTTACATTGCTTCTACTACAGACTAGCCTCTTGCCTACGCCCCAGAAAGGTTTAAAAGAAATGCTACAATACGTAGTTAATCTGCTCCTGCAATGATCACCAATCAAGCATGGCTAACCATGACCCACTAACGAAATGAAGCAGAAGCTGGGTTGCACTTGTGTGTATTTCTGTTAAATTACACCTGGGTAGGTTAATGTACAAGACTAATGGGGCATTTTATTTCTTGTGTGGTGCAGCTGGAACACACAGGCAATGGACAGCTCCTCAAGGTAGTAAGCTCTATGGTCACTATTAACCACCTCTGCAAGGGGCAAGTGATTCAAGAGCTCTGTTTGGCTAGAGCCTCACTGCCTGCTGCTTAAAGCACCATCAGGGTCTTGGCTGACCCAGTGAGAGTCCATGGATGGCTTCTGCACAGCTAAGGGAGACAACTGGCTTCCAGCAGACCCCACGTCATTAATTCTGTTCTGAAACAATGCTGACTTCACTAATTCATGCATGAAAAATAGAGAAAAATCTCACATCATTGCTGGTACAGAATCCAGCACGGCATCTCATGAATCTACCACTGAGAACATGCTCAAATATTTTTTATTACAACACATTAAGCTAAAATCAATAGATTCATTTACTGAAATGGATTTAGTACTTCAGTTAACCAAGGGAAAGTAACACTTTTTAAAAAGAAGTGACATTTCATTATAGCTTTTGGTTGTAAACTCACTGGCAGAAATTTTTCTGTAGACCAATTAAACAGTAACTCACTAAAGTTAGTAACATAAAAGCAATATTGCATATTTACAGTTCATTTCCTAGTAAATGAAAACATCTACAGTGCTCAGCAATACATATAAAGTCTCTGCACAATGGTTCTAATAATGCTGCCACATCTCTGATCTTTTCAAATATTTCTGAACTATTTTTCCCAAAGATATAATATACTATTGTCTCTACAATCAACCTTTTTTTCATTTGGAGAGAAGCAGAAGTGGCATTTTGAAAATTTCAATCTGCTGAAATATAATAACACCACTGAGTTCTGTTGTTCTTCACTTTTATTCTCACTTCATGCTAGAAAGATAAAACTGCAGTGGCTTTACTACTGTCAAATAAAAAGTAAATGAATAATGGTTTTGTTGACCACTACTTAACAAGATATTGCACCACTATTAGTCAATTGAGTTTTAATATATATTTCTCTCTCGAATGTGAAACTTTACCAATACTATAATAATTCTGGAAAACTGACAAGGAAAGGTATATGTGACCCTTGCAATGAGAACTGTGAAACCAAATTTGATGAAGAAATCATTTAAATATTTTACTGTAAATTGTAATAATAGAGAAACAAATTATGAATTTAAAAAAAATGTTACTGATTTACTGTCTATGTACAGCTTCATTTTCTCCTAGGATTACTGTTTTGTAGGTATCAAGGACATTTTTTTAAGTGTAAAGATGCTATTTATCATTTCCTTCGGTAGACCAGCACCCTTCTACATTTTCTAGTATGAAATCTCATCTTTTTGCCTACAGGCCAGTCTTCCATGGGCATAACCTAGTTTACTTACATCTTCTTCCTTATTCGCTAACCATCTCTAAGAGCCACCAACTTTCTCATCAGAGCTCTAACAGACTCTTAAGCTTGCAGGACTTACCTGGTTTTGAAGACTTTTATTTTAGGATAGAAATAGTGGAAAAAATGGATATGTGAGAATCAATTACCAGTAGCTGAAGTGACAATTAAGCTACAGGACTTGTCTGTGGGGAATACTATACTGGAAGTGCTCACTTCCAGTTAAAACAGCTGTACCATAAGAATGTGGTTTTTCTCCAGCCTTTAATCTCATACTTAGAAAAATCCAGAGAGAAAGGCAAGACAAGTATTTGCACTATATTAGTTACTTGAAATTTAGGAACTAGTTTCTGTATGCAATCCACAGGGAGAGACTGGCACCTCTGATTTGAAAGATTCAGTGAGGCAACCATCAGGCACTTTTCTTAGAGGATCCCTGACTCACCCTTGGATTCAACTGTTTTCCACCACCTATACACGGAGTCTGCAGGGTCTATGGTGGCTAAAATTAGATCATGTGACCTTCTTTATAGGTATTCTAATTAGACAGGATATTATCTACAACCCCGTTTCCTTTCAAAGCTGATATCCTGCATAATTATCTCATTTGATATTTCTTCTACCTCTGTGTTATTGTTTGCAATCCTATTCTTTTTCATTTATCTAAATTTAATCTGCATTTGCCTTTTACTAGCCCTAAACCAGCACTGTACCTCTCAATACGATAATTTTTGCCATCAACTGCTTTTTCTCCAATGTTATCAGTATCTGACATTTAAAATATTTCTCATTCATGATATTCACTATTCATTCTACATATACTATAAAGAAAGGTCTCAGAAACAATTTCCTAGTCAAAGAATTTCCCTATTATACCATCTCTCACCCTTTGCAACTTCAACGACTTGATTTATTCATGAGTAATTTATTTTAAAGACATTATCATCTGCATTTCGTAAGGTACAACAAGTTCAAGCTCATTTATCAAGTTCAACCTCATTTGTTCAGTTCAGATTCAAAATAATTCACCTCTAAAAAGCTTAATAAATTTAGATACTCTCTGCCTATAAACTGTACAGTAACAATTTGCTTTCTTGTCCTCCCTCAAGCCTGATTTTGGCTGATGTTCTCATTCTTTAAAACAATAAACAACTAAGAAATAGTAAAAAATATGCCTAAAACATCTTTTATTGTCCCTTTCAATTAGAATTAATTTCTAATAGGGTCTGATATTTATAATTTTACTTAGAATCTATTTTTTATTTATTCTTTCTCTTTGACTGTTATCCATCCCATGGCCTTTATTTCAATTGCCTCCACTACCAACAAAAGCCTCTTATAGAGAAAGAAAAGATAAAGAACTTATTTAAAAAATCAGAACAGATTAATTAAGAACAATTATGATCACAAAAATGGTATGAAATGAGTATTTTCTGACAGAAATAATAAAGACACACAAATTTAGGATGCTACTTTCTCTGAGAAGACAGTTATCTACAATAAGTCTCCTAAATTGCCTAAAACTCCAAGAAACTTAAGCATACTGCCATACTGTGTGACTATTATATTCTAGTCAAAAGAAAATGCAAATGCAATCACATTCATGGAAACTAAGAGTGGGGATGTCTACATCAAAGGAAAAAACAGTCCCTACTGCCACTCAGTCAAGCATAGGAGCTGGCCTCATGAACAGCTGTTGTCATCAAGGTATCCTCAATTATTCAGAACAAATTACACTCTCCATGTGCAGAGGCACACCCAAACCAGGTTTGACAATGCAGTTATAACAGAAGAACAGCTGCAGCAACAAATTACCATGTTCAAGAGCTTAAAATCATCATGGACAAATCATTCTCTCTGCCAGATGATTTTTGTAAAACATAAGAAAGCAAAACAAAAGATGCTGCCAACCCCAAATCACCCATGTATGGGAGCCAGAACACTCTCAAACACTGAAGCTTGTGAAAGAACAATGTGGCAAAGAGGACAAGGACAATAGCAAAGTACAACTTGCACTACAGCACAAGAAATCTGGCAGTTTTACAATGACCTGATCAGTTATTCCACTGTGACAAGTATGAAGGCTCAACGCAAAGCAGATGAGAAATATCTGCAATATCTATGCTCATCTACTACTAAAACAAACCTTTCATTTCCAGGATCTTTCTAAGCAATTTTTAGTTGATAGTGAGCAATAACTTTATGGTTCAGAAACAGAGCTTAAGCCTTTTGTTTTGCCATCTTTTCAAAGTGGAAAATAAACTGTCTATTAATGTGTTATTATAATGAGACATAATCTGCATGTCCTAATGCTCACATTCATCACAGTATGTTTCCATACCACTGGGCATAGGAAAACTACCATAAGAATAATCTGCTTACTGTTTTCTGTATGACTGTACCTCTCAGAATGGTATCTGTAGGGGGTCAATAGTAAATACTTGGAAAATTACCAGTAAGGTAGGAAAACAAATGAATTCAAGAAAAAGGAATTCTGAGACAAAAAAAAACCCCAAAAAACCAAACACCAAAACAAAACAAACTTAAGTCTCATGGCACATACATTAGCTAGTACTTGTTTCAAATCTCATTATTTATCAAACAAAAGGAAATGGGGAAACTCCAAATCAAGCATCTCTAATGTAATAAAAAACTGCTTTTTGGTTTAATCTTGTGGGTAGTATGACAGAAGTACCCCAACCAAAACAACTGAAGAGGAAAATACTAATGGTCTCAGGAATTAATTCTGGAGGCTTTTCCTAAGGGTCAGTGTTGCTGCTGGAACAGGGCTGCTGTAGGGGAAGGTATGAATGTTATATAGCATGACTGTGACCTCCTAACATATATACAGGTGTTGTCTCCTCAGGTATCCTGTATTGGAATGCTGTTACACACCCTCTTCCCTTACTAATGCACAACAGTTACACCTCATTTCACCCATTTACAAAGTCTCTTGGCTCATTTACAACAGCTACTCACAGGCTACTCTTCCAGCCTGTTACTCCTGAGCTTTGCTGCTACTGCTGCCACTTCCAATTTCTTTTCTTCCTTGCTATATTTCTTTTAAAATTAGTTACATGACTCTGAACAATATATAAACCTCTTGAGTTTTAGAGATATTCCTGAGAACACCAGCTTCTCTCAGCTCCAGTTAGACTCACAAATTTTTAGATTAAGCCAGAGATGCTTTATTTTCAACATACACCATATACTCCATTAAAAAATCCATACTGTGTCATTATGGGAAAACAGCTGCAGAATGACTTCAAAGTAAAACACCCATCTTTCTTCTACTAAATAAACATTTCAGTGAAGAAAACACAGTGTGTTATTTGAAAGAGGACCATAGGATCTCTGGAATATAAAGCAATTCTGTATCTTAATGGAAAAAGGGTGCACCTTTTTGTATTTTTTGTATTATGAGAAAAGCAGACACTTTCAAAGTAAACATTTAACAGGAAAAATCCCAAGATACTAAGAATGGAAGCACTGAAAGCATTGTGTAATGCAAGTTGTGGTCACAGCCATCGGAAAAGATAAGGAAGAACTGACAGGAATACTATATGCTCATATTACAGACTGAAATTAAGCTCTATTCAATCAGTAACAGAAGAGGTTCAGAAACATCCAACTCTAAAATTTTCCAATAATATATCCTTATGAACTAGTTAAGTTTCACAGCAGTGACTGCTTGTACTCCAAAATATCACAGAACCTGAAAAATTCATGTCAGAAGGGACACCCAGCCAACACCCTCCTGCTCTAGGCTGATTAACTTCAAAGACAAATCAGGTTGCTCAGGGTCTCTTCCAGTTAAACTCTGAAAATCTCCACAGACAGAGGTTTTACAGTGTCTTCAGGAAACCTGCTGCTGTGCCCAACCAAGCTCCATGCAAAATTTTTCTTACATTCAACTGGAATTTTCCTGCTTGTCCTTCCCCAGGCATCTCTGGAAAGTGTCTTTCTTTTTTTTCTGTAATCTCACTTTAGATGATGGAGGACTGCAATCTTAATTTAGATGATGGAGGATTGCAATTAGTGCCCTTTTCTTCTAACCAAACACTATTTCTTTAATCTCTCCACACAGGCCATATGGTCTTCCCTTTGCCATGACCCCCACAGTGGTCACTCCAGAGGCTTCTCATGCCCCAGGCAGCCCAAAACTGTGCACAGTTATCTCAGGTATCTCTCAGAAAAGGTTGAGCAGAGAACAGGCATCTTCCTCGACCTGCTTGCTGGCAATGCCCTGGCTAAGACACCCCAAGGTGTGGTTAGCCTTTCCCAGTGCCACAGCATGTGGCTGGCTCAGCTCACCTTGTGGCCACTGGGACCTTGGGGTGCTGCTCTGCAGAGCTGTTGTGCAGCCACACAAAGGCTCCAGCTCGCTCTGCCCCTGATGCACAACTCTGAATTTGCTGCTCCTGAGCTTGTTGAGGTTCCTTTGTCAGCACTTGTTTTTCTAAGCTTTTTGAGAAATGAGGTAAGATCATACTGATTTTGTATTGCTAAGAGGCATTTGTAAGCTCAGGAAATGGAAGGCTTGAAAAAACTGCAATCTGTTCATTTTTACAATACTCACGAAAAGCATTTGAAGGCTTTTATTTCTCTACACAGTTAATGCAGAGGTAAATAGAAAACAACAAAAAACGTCCAATAAATTAAGACCTGCAATCAATTAACTATTATTTTAACTTTTCAGAAAGCTTAATTCACTCCTTGCTTGCCAAGAACAAACCTGGATTTATTTAAAAAAAAACCTACCAGGAGCTGAAATGACAAAACCTGTTCCCCCACCCCCAAAAACCCCCCAAAACCTCAACAAAAAACCCCAAGGAAAATCATATTCCAAAACAAAAAAAAATATTATTCTGTCTTTTTGGCAGCAACAAGAGAAAACTGCAGAGGTAATATTCCTAATTCTGTGGACTTCTATGGAACACTGCATGCTTTACAGAGAACCATGTTTAAAACTGAATTCATAGCTATAATAATGACAAAAAACAAAATGGGGCCTGATCCATCAGAAGAGAGTGAATTTATAAATTATAGCTCATTAACATTTTGTTCTTAGGGGCGGCAATTGTGACAGCATACAAAATCACTGCTTCAGTTTGTGCAGTGCTAATGCAGATTTTATAGTTATTCTCTTTCTGTTTACATCACCAGTTCTAAGGCCAGATTTTTTTAAAAGTATTTTATTTTTGCTCCTTAATATGTCTACAGAGAATAAATATGTCCACTGTATGCTGGCTTTTACTGTAATATAAATGCAAATATATAATATATTACTATTTATTTATATTATTGGTGTCTAAAATTCCCAGGCAGGACTGAGAGCTCTAATATTCCAGGCTCTGTAGAAACACAGGCAATCAGGACCTCTTGCCCTTAAGAGAAGCAAGTATGACTGAGAAAAGCTGCAACAAACAATGTCAAAATGTAGAGAAAGGTAACAAAGAAGTCAAGGGATAAAGAATTTAGCCATATACTTTTTTTCTTTCCTAATTAATTCTCAAAGTAATGGTTCAAAAGTGCATTTTTTTTCAAAATGAGCTAAATTTGCTACCTTTAACAAACATATAACTTAGGAATGAGCAGTTGGTGGTTTTTTGCTACCACCTTACATTTTCTAACTTGCAGTTAGTTCAGTAAATTCTCCCTAGCACCTCCCCCACCTTCTTTACAAGATATCAACTGTGTGGGTAGGGCAGAACCTCCCATGGATTCTGTTCCTGCTCTCATGAATTCAGAATTTAGTTATTGAATATGTTCAGATTATTGTTTAGGACACAAAGAAAGGCATCTGGAGCTTGGGATAGAAGATTCCAAGATGTCTAAGCACTAAGCACCACCAAGTGCGTTCCAAGTCCTAGGGTGTCCTCCTGAAAACCATCTTGCTGCTGAGAATTATTAACTTTAATTTAAAACCTTTCATCATTCCTGCCGAAGGCAAATACAGTCCACAACCCTATGCCAGGTAACTTTTCATGTATCTCAGAGAACCCTGAAGATGTGGAAACAGTGCAGAAGAAAGGAATGAGCAGAAAAGGTTCATGATTCAGAAGGCATTATCTCAGCACTGTATGACTTCCCATAAGAAGACTGTACATTGTCATCTTGTACCAATAAACACTGTAAATAAATCCTAAATTCCCACTATATTGAGAAATTTTTTTAGAAATATTATCTCTCCATCAGCCTATTTTTTTAAAGTTTTGGTGCTAAAACTGTTTCCCTGTGTTGACTTCTGTATGACACACAAGTATCAGTGGTTTCCACAAAAGACAGGGAAATAAAAACAAAGAGAAGGATTTCTTTACACAGTTTCTCAACAGCCAATTCCAATGATGCCCAGTACAGCTTCTACAAGTAGCAAGAGGATATGAAAATCCTACTGTAACATCCCACAAAACTCTATGAAACAAAAGAGCCACCCACCAGTTCTCTTGGAAGACTGTTAACAATAATAAGTATATAGGATTAATGTTGATGACTTTGCCCTAAAGATGCAGTTTGAACTTGAGAAGAGGTAAATTATACAGCTTTATCCCCATTCTGTGTGTTTTAATTTAGAGTGACTGTGTTTAATGAAATATAGGGACTCAGATTACCTGGATTTATCTTTTTTCACAATCACCAAATCATGTAATTATCACATTCCTTCTCAATACTGTCAAGGCATTTGTTCCTAGTGGAAGTTGGATCCAGATCTGTAGCTCAAAGCATTCTTTAGCTTTCAGGACAAAACTATTTCTGTCCAGGATAACCCATTTGCTGTCTTATCATTCTTTCCTAGCTAAAAATAATCTCCCATTTTTCTTCCCCTCACTGTTCATGTTAACTCTGCTAATAAGAAGATGAAACAATCATTCTCTGACACTACCTTGCTAAGCTAACGAAGGTTACAGCTATTTGTCTTTAATTTGACAAGTCCCTGCTCAATCCAGTGATGTCTCTTTCAGTGTGAAATTACTTGTCTTCAATGTGAACAACCAGAACCAAACACTTACAGATAAATCTGCATTTCTGTTTTCTCAGAAACATCTCACTTGAGAGATTCTAGGGCTGTACCATCTTCAAGCTAAAGACATTATTTCCCTAGGGTATATTCTATGGCATTTCATACACATAAAACACAGTAACAGCACAAAACAGTAAGAAGGGAAAACAGGCTATAGAAATTCAAAATTCAGGGTACAACTTGACCATTACAAATGCAAAATTGTTTTGCTCTACTATTTGCTCTGGTAGTGAACACAGAAACATCTGTGATTATGCAAGTCCAGTAAGCAAAGCATCAAATAATTAAGACACCAACATATTCTTAGTGGCTGTGAACAGGCTCAAAGGGAAAACTTTTAAACATTTTTTTGCTAAAAAACTTTACAGACAACACTGCTACTGTGGAGCTCTGTGTGGACAGCAACTGACTGTGTGGTGAAAGTTGGACTAATTCTCTCCCTAAATTTGGGAGTGGTCTGAAGGCCTGTACCCTAAACAAGGTATCCCAAGCTTAGGGATCTAACTGGGAGTCGAAGTCATTATCAGTTAGGGAAGAAAAACATGCCAGCTTCAGTTGAGAAACCAGCAGCTTATCCTACCTTAAAAAATAACCTCTTAAGAGCAGCAAGACCATAAACCCACTCCTGTTCCCTCTTCTTCAGGAAAGGATTATTTGGTAAATTGTGGCCAACCATTTCAGTAACCAACTACAGAGGTCTGACACTGCTGAAGGAGTAATGAATTGTCTGGCCTGGTTCTCAGACATCAGTTCCGCCTGCGTGTTTGGACAAAGGTAAGGCAACTATGTTCATGAGGTTTCAGCTCTTGGGAGCATTACAGTAAATTCTCCGAGGTGCTGAGCAGCTGCTGGCAGATCCTAAAGTACAGGTGGATGGATTTGTATCTGGAGAGTTGACAGGTTTTGATTTGGTATGATCAAAGAAATTATTTTGGGGTGATTACCTGCTGCAAGGCCTCTCTCTGGCAGAACTTTACTATGCTTTATCATGTTTTTAATTAAAAGTGCATTTGCCGAGGGAAAATGAGGCAGTTGGACAAATAATAGCTTAGAACTAAACTACATTTCTGGAGTATAGGTGGTCAGCTTAGCTGCTTCAGCAATCAGCAAGTCTGTACTCAAGTTTAATAAAATCACAGATTAGGGCTATTGAGGTGCAGGTCAGAGCAGAGATCTTGATTCCTCGCTAGTTCTTGATGGCAAGACTGCTGTAACTATAGCAGCAAATTCCCCAGAAGCAAACTTAAAACTCAGAATTTTCCACTGGGATCCTATAATCAAAAACAAAATACTAACAACACATTATTATTTTCAAAATATTCTATTCAATGTAACTTTACTCATATTCTATCAAATCAAACAATTCTATTTTGAATAAAGTAGTAGTTACTACGAAACTTTTAATAACTACTCTTAAAATACTAAAAATAAAACAGTAGTAATTAATCTTTATTTAAATGGTAATTTAATGTGCTAAGAAAGCCAAAAAATGAAACTAGTTATTAGTTCATAGTAAAGACTGCCAGAAGCCTCATTACTTATTAATAATGGAGAACACAGTGTACTGAACCATTTCCCCTAACCCCAGAAGCTACTAGGAACTGAACTGCAAAAACTGACAATCCTAATAAATTGATTAAGCAGTATGATTTTCTTTATAGATATAATTACTGCATATAGTGTAGCACAGTTTTCATTGTAATCTACATTGATCAAATCTCAAGTTTAAAAACAATGTGTCATAAAACCCCAGTAACATACCCTTCCATTATTACGGGCAATTATTATGTGTACTGGGAAAATAGATTTAGTTACTTCTAATAAACACTAAATTTCTATGATAAAGATTTTGCTTCAATACCTTCCTTGTTAGCAAAAAAATACTAACAATATTTAGGGAAAAAAGACAGAAGAAAGCTTGCCAGTTAATTCCAGCTGATGAACAATACTTTATCTTCTTGATCAAGATTATCACTTACAGAAACCTTTTTCATTTCATCAAATTTCCAAGAGATGTTTAATAATACAACCAATTAAGAGCCAAAGAAAGCTGCAAATCATTGCATTGCTCCAGAGGTCTTTGAAAGAAAGCAGAAGTGTATGACAATAACCACTACTATTACTACTACTAACATAGCTTTATGGGAAAAGATACTGAAAGCAAACATTTATGGTGAAACTGTTCTACACTACTATTGAATGGACATTAGAATTCAACAGCAATTTAGAATAATTTTATTTAGAAACAAAACTGAATTATTAAAAGTAACTACCCTCTATTAAATTGATTCCTTCAATATAACCTTAAAGAACTATCCCCTGGGAAAAAAATGAAAAACTATACCATAGCAGAATTTTGAAATAATTAATTGTCTCATAAGCTAACTGAAACAGCCATCATTTATATAAATCACTGAACTTACTGAAACTCACTAAATATTACCCTGTAATCACAATCACAAACAGCATGCAAAAACTTAAATGTTCTATCATAAACTCTGTCCAAAGTAGCAACATAAAAAATCTTGAAATAAATTAAAATACCTATGAATTCACACACTAGTAGAAAAGTTAAGTTCCAGGCAGATCCCTCTAGCCAGGAAAATTATTTTTTCCCATTTTTTCTATCCATCTGCTACCAGATGCAAGATTCAAAAGCTTCAGGAGTGAATGATTCACATTTCTCTTGCATAATGAAGTACAGATATCCAACACCTATCAAGCACAACCACTGATAGCACTGAAAGCAAGTTGAGGAGGAAGATCAGGTAATTTCAGTTAATCTTATCAGAGCTATGCCTCAGAAACATTATAAATATTAATATATATTAATGAATTATTGATATAAGAAAGGAAGATATAGAAAAATCATCCTAGAAGAGACTTTACTATTTCAAACTCTTTTTCCAGAATTGCCATCTACAATTCTTCATCATCAAAGACATTGGTGCAATTATCTCCTGCACAGTTTTGGCAAGTCAAACGTGTTTGCTTTTGGGAAGGGGTTATTCGATAAGAAATTTTTCTTTTTACAATTTTGTAAATGCACATAAACTGAAACATGAATACACGGGTACTAGCATGGCAGTTTATGTTTACTATGAATATTTCAAAGACCAGGTAACATTCCTACTTGTCCAACTGAAAGAACACTAAAATGCACTGGAAGTACTGCTGTCTAATAATGGTCCACTTTGAGTAATAAATCTACACTGGCAGAGGACTTGTAGTGGTTTGGGGCATTCCTTAATGCATACAGTTGGCAGAAAATGCTATATCTTAATAGAATACGTAATACTTGGGATGTTTGCAAATGAGCATGAGTGGGTAATTTATATAACAAGAGAGACCAATCTATCACACAGTGTGTAAAAGCATATTTGAACTAAAAGGTTATAAAGACTCTGCCCTATATATATTCAAGGACCATATGTAGTTCAGTGGTCTTTTAACTGATGGGATCATTAGCAAAAGCATATTAGACACCTGAAGAAGAGCTGTGGGAAGAATTAAAGAAACCTGTGTCAACAATTATGAAAGAATATTGTACATCTCCAGAGTACAAAAACTTATTTTTGCACCACCAACTCTCAGTGTGAATTATTACTCCCTTTTTCATTTTTCAGTGTTGAAGATCTCTATAAAAGTTGTGACCCCCATCACTCCATACCAATTCCTTCTGCTGCCATGCAGCAAAAATCCCATTAGAATCTCAAGCAATCAGAGAGAAGCTTCAGTTTCAAAAGCTTTTTGTCTTTGCTTCTAGTGCTAAAAGTAGTGCTGTAGTGGTGAGCTGATTAGTGTGGCCAGTTATTACCTTCAGCTGGGAAATGGTATGTAGTTAACAAAGCAAAGCAACAGTGTTCAAACATAAACCCATATATATCCTTATAGCTCCACAAATAAGTTACATTTTATAGAGTACAGCTTGTGAAATTCGCTTATTCAAACTTTTCAATGTAATCTCCAATAATTAAGTGGAAAATAGGCTCTGTTTTTCAAAGGCAGCAACTGAAATTCATTTGATTATCCACTTAACCTCTTCTGTGGCAAATGCAACATTTAGGATGAGACTACACCAGTGATATATTACAAGAAAGTCTAGTATTAACTTACTCAAATTAACTGTATATCAGGTATTTAGCAAGATGGTACCATATATAAAGAACTGCAGACACAACAGAAAATGCTATTATGCCCATATCTTCAACACTATGCCATCCCCTACTCTAAAAAAAGCAACAGTAGAAATACAGAAGGGTATGTAAAACAAAAAATTGACTGGAGATACAGGCTGGATTTCGAGAGCAATGAAATAGATTAAATTTCTATGGTCTGAAGGATGCAAGATGTAATGTGGAGGTGAAGATAAAAATCAGGAATAGAGAATGACTGGTCATCACTTCTCTTGACATAAGGGCTAGGTTGAACCAAAAAGAATAATTTGGAAATAGATTGAAAAGATAAAAAAACCCCCTTAACTCACAATGATAGTATAGCTTTGTATGTTGAAAATTTAGTGGAAAATCCCTCAAGCACACTGAGGGAGGGAATTCTAACTGAGTCTATTAAGCAACAGGATGCAGATACCATTTCCAGCAGAGAACATCCAAATTGTAGGAAGCTGTCTGCACACTTTGGATTTATCCTGCTAGTGCCCTCTGTCTCTAAGCATTTGCAAGTGGCCTGCCACTCAGTCCTGCAGCTGGATCCTGTACAGCATCTCTACAGCTGTCCTGTGAGCAGAAGGGTCTCTCCCTGGCCCAAAGTATTAGGAGAGGCACCAAGTATTAGGTTTTCTGACTTAAACTCTTCCAAGCCATGGGAAAAACCTCCCATTTTGCTACTTATTATTCTTATAAGTGGATGGAGCAGGCAGAAAAGGATGTTAATTTAGAACAGGAGAACAGTTAACTTCTATAAAGCTTTTAAAGAAGCACTAGTCTTAGCAGGTATCAACAAAAGTATACAAGTTATTTTTGAAGAAACTTCTAGCAAGCTACTTCATACAAGTAACATTTTAATTGTTTGGTTATTAGCCAAAATGAATAATACACATGTAGGAACTGGGGAGATGAGAAAGGGAAATAGGAAGATGAAAAACATGCTTTTCTTACTTTAAAATAATCTTAATACAGTACCAAGGTTTAAGTTATAAAAAGTATTTGCTAGATACAGTTGGGAATACTGTTTAGTAATATAATTAGGGATGGCAAAAGAACACATCTGAGTTTTAGAAATTAAGTTTCATTTTGATGTAAAACAAAAACAAGGTTTTTAAAATTCTGAAGCACAAGCATATGCACATGATGGAGGGAACAATGCAGCCAAGAGTGCAGAATATGTAATAATTGCAGGCATAATCTAGGACATGGGAACACTTCAGCATTCTAAAACAGATACCACATTTCCATATTGTAGTTTAATGGCTGACATGCTAATGCCTCCCTCTCTTTGTTCTAATGAAAATATCAATGACACTCATCAGAATCAGTCCATATATTCTTGTAAAACATTTTTGTTTGCAAGTGACATGGCAATAACTAATTAGCAACTGGCAATTAGGAACATGAAGCTATTATAGTTCTACTGAAGAAAAAGAAACAATAAGTCATAAAAGACAAATTATTTTCCAGAAATTGTATGAGTCTTTCATAATAAATCTAATAATACTGGGAAAACAATCTGTGCTTTTTATTGAAGTGTCTTCCCTGTCAAGGATCACTTAAAGAACTACAGGGCTTCAAAAACAGCTTAGCTTTGAAATGTCTCTGACAACAAAACCTTCTGGTAATTAAACCAGAGTCAAAATTAATCAAAAGATGATTGGAAAAACTAAACTTCTTTGACAAGTTAAGAGCACAGATTAAACCAAAAGCAAAGCCAGAATATGGTAAACATAACCAAAGCAGCACTATTTTGCATTGGTTTTTTCTGAAGCTATATTGGTAACTTGAAAGTCCTGAAGTTCTCTAAATCATACAGAAGTGAAATAATTTAAATAGCCCCCTCCCCCCCAGCTTATTAATCATACCTTAATTTGTGCAAAAGGTCTGTCAAAGTTTCCAACATAAAGAAGACCAACATTCTGGGTGAGTAGCCTAAAAAATGAAAAGAATCTTTTAACATATCAATTTACATCCATAAGCTTTTTCTGCATCTGCAGTAATTAGATAAAACAATCTTCACCACGATAGCAAGAGCTACCCTTACAAATCTGATTACACAATTCTGTTTGAACTACTATAAAAAAGGAAAGATGTGCATTAAAGATGGGTGCACACCAGTAATTCATGTTTATGTTGCAAGCAGGTCTCCAACAAAATCATTTCATAGGCTTCTTTGTGATGGATGCCACTCAGTAATGTGGAAGAATGGCAGGTATGTGCCTTTTTTATTTATTAGAGGCCATTAAAGACAAAGAGACAGCAAGAGAAAAGAATCATGAACACACACATTCAAAGCAGCAAACCCATGAATTAAAACAGATTAGGGCACGTAAAAGTATGCACAGCAATACAAAAATGACATCACTACAAGCAGAGAAATAACAGAGAATCTCTGTAATATTGCCTAATGGTTTGCTAAATAAAAAGGAGCCCCAGATACAGCTTGTGCTTGCTGCTCTCTTAATAAAGTTGTTGCATACACCACTGAGATCCAGAGGGACAGTGGGTAAGTTGTCTCAAATTCATACTTCTGGGAAAGAGTTTGATTTCTGCAGATACTGTGCGAGTCAATGCTATCAGTACATAAACTCCAAATTCCAAAGGAGCATTTTAGGGCATTGCTGTTATGAACAAGCTGACAAGAACATCACTGGCCAGCAAAAAGGGCAGGAGAGCAGTGTTCTGTTCTGACTGGATAATTACATTGTTCCTCTTGCTAAGCAAAGGCCCAGCAATCATTCCCTCCAGTTTAGAGTCTCATAACCATTGTACTGAATTACAGGTTCCTCATAATAATGAGAACTTTTTTGATGACAAACCCTGGAAAGAGTTTCTGTTTTGATTAAAAGGGACATTGAAAACCCATCATACTCTCCAAGTTTTCATTTAGTGTTTGATATTTTTTTCTTTCAATTTTACATCCCATTCCCTTTAGCAAGAAGGCCTCACATATGAATTAAATTAAATAGCCAGAAGTAAGTACAAATGTTGGCATCACTCAGCTTAAGCAATGACACTGAGATGTCTCTTTCTTACATTATTAAGCATATATAAATATATATACGCACACTTATAATTAATTCTGAGTTTTTTTGATAACTAAGCCACCTGTCATTTTCAACTCATTTATCACCATTGCCAGGCCTGTTTTCATAAACAAAAGACAACAGGAACTTAGATGGCAGTAAATAATTTTGAGCCCACAGAATGTATATACTTCAGTATGATCTTGATTCTTCCCAGTTCTGAC
This sequence comes from Toxostoma redivivum, assembly GCA_013397375.1. Lineage (NCBI taxonomy): Eukaryota > Metazoa > Chordata > Aves > Passeriformes > Mimidae > Toxostoma > Toxostoma redivivum. Next base: position 243,642 of record VXBI01011644.1, read on the forward strand.
AACAATATAATATATATGACTTTAAACTGGTTCACCAACAGTGGGAATTGGTGAAACTCAGCAAAATTACGAAGTCAAAACATTCACATATATAAAACAGTTAAGAAGAGGTGTTGAACCACCACTCTCCAAAAACCTTTCTGTAATTAGATATGGTATATAAAAATTTCCTGTGCACTGACAGAAATACCCAATGAAAGAAAAGACCAGTAAGGATCAGACCACATCAGCCACAGTACAGACAGGCAAATGGATTTCTCCCTTTCCCTATCAGTGTGCCAGTTTCCATCAGGACTCATACTGTTATGCAATAGTTCAGCAGTATATATAAGTCAGGGTAAGTATATTGAGCTCATTTTCAGTCACAGTAAGTCAAATTTATTCAGAATTCAGGTGTCTAGAGCTAGGAAATCCAGCATATTGATCTAACTTTCTCCTAGAGCTATAAAGCAAAATAAGAAAATTTTTAATGGTTTTCTAAATGGAAAGAAACATAATTAGCAAAGAAGATTTAAAGATTTAAAGAGGCTACAAAGAGAATTCAAGGTAGGTCATCATATTTCAGAAAGAAGCACCTTAAAGCAACTAAGTATTCTTACAAAGAACTGCACGTAATTATTATAAGAAAAACATAATTATTATAGAAAAGAAAAACAAAATAATCCACTAGCTGTATTTCTAGTAAGGGACCTTAAAAAAAGAGAAGACATTCAGTGTGATAATTCCCATGTGGTTATTCTCCACATTTTCTTTACTAGATAAAAATGTAGGACCATTAAAAAGCGAAGTCTTTAGGATTGCTTTAGTTAGAAGAAACAAGCATCCAGGGAACTTTAAGACTGGTCTTTCTAGGACATTGCCCAGTTGTCTACACAGTATTAAGATGCTATCACTGATGTACACTCCAAATGAACTGCAAGACTTGGCTTCCTTAATAAGACTGATATTGACACAGAACAAGCTGATTACTATTCATTCATCTTTCACTGCCTCTGCTAAGAAGTATTTTACTTACGACTTTTTATTTGTACTCGCATGGCACTTCAAAAAGCAGTGTTAATGCAATGCTAGGAAAATTTGTAGGGAGTGGAGCTATTTGTAGCTCTCCCTTAATAAGAGGCTACATTCTATATTTCTCTGGTTTACACATTCCTATTGAGCTCTGTAGTTCAAAATTGTATCACCAACATGTAGTCAGTTTCCATTTAAGAACCCAAGAAGGTTGAAATTAGCACCTCAATAATCATCATAATTTAATGTTCTGAAATATCTGGGGTTTATGCCCCTAAATGGTCTAAGCAATTAAAAAAAATACCCAATCTCACCACTAGTCTAAGCTCTTTTACTCTGGGTCTTTCTTATGAGCATAATCTCTGTATTTGAGAGGCTGAGCTCACACAGAAGAACCCGGCAAGGTAAGCAGGCTGTGACAAGAGTCACTGCTGAGGCTCTGAATAAGCCAAGCTACTGCAAGACTGTTACAATCTCCTCAGCAGCCACCAGTTGTAGTACCAAAAAGCCATGTGCCATTGAGGAGAGGGGTGAGACAGAGGAGTATGTGCCAAACTCCATCTCACCTGTAGAAAGTCAGCACAACTGACCTCTAAATGACACTTAGGTGTACCTCCCACCAGTCAGAAAGTTCAAACTACACATAGCTGTCTTTGGAGTTCTTTACCACAATACAAGGCTGTACTTTTAAGTACCTAATAACTTTATATTATAAATGTCAACGTGTCTAAATTGATACAGATATTTTCCTGTAATACTCTCAACTAATTACCCTTTGCCTTTAAAGCCTTCCCAATGGTAAGCAGGTTTGGTTATAAGCACTTACATGCCAATGCTGTCTTTTAAATATCAGTCTTCTATTTCTTACTTAGTTTAACAATTGCACAGTTCTGCTCTTAAAACACCATCAGCAGTACTCAACACCAAACCCTGATAAAAGTTGGACATCACTTGTAATTGGCCAAAATCGATAGCAGGCCATAAAACAGTGATGACAGTTTCACAACACAATTATTACCTTTAAATTTCACTTCATGTAGTTACCTTAAAATTATGAGAAACAATAATCAAAAATATGAATGCTTACTGGCACTTCAACACATATTCATTTTTAATTAAGAATATGTAGCAATAGCCAAAGTTGCCTAGCTTACAGACTGTCATATATTTTATCTGTAGTCTCTTCCATTCAATATATTATCCATATAATTCTCTTTTTTTTTTTCTGTACATCAAAAGAAAGAAACCTGACTCCAAGAAATAGTAGTTAAGATGTGCTGTGCATATGTAACACAGCACTCCATCCTTTTTTCTCTCACACATAAGTGAGCAGACTTCTAGGCCAACATGCCTGTTAGGGCTGCAGAGTTATATTTCAATGGAAACTACATAAAAACCCCAAAAGTGTCAGGACAAACCAACCATTTCAGAGTTTTGACAATATAATATCAAGGTCTTAAAAGCCCTTCCAGTACCAAGAAAATACTGCTAGTTATCACTAAATTTCCCTAGATTTGGTCATTTCTGGGATATAAATGTACACAATGTTTTCAAAATCCAAGGTGCAGAAGCCAGGCACTGCTGTTTGTGGGGGAAGAAGTGGAAGTTGACTATAAGAGTAGGCATGGTCAGTCAGGCCAGGTGATCCAAAAAGTGTGGTGGCAACAGTGACGTGACAGTGATTAATGCAAATAAACATAGGACATGACAAAGAACTTGGGTAAAAGGAAACTTGGAGTTAGGTGCTGTGGGATGACAGGGATGTAGAACACAAGGGATGAGGAAGGTAAAAAGGAGTGAAAAAGCAGCCCTCTGGGTTGGAAAGCACTGGATAGAGCTCTGGGCTGGAGAAGACCAAAGGATTAGAGAATGGGAGCAGCAGAAACTGATCTACCACAGAGTTCATCCTCTCTGAGCATAGCTGACCTTGTCTGGGGGCTGGGACATTCCCAGTACCATTGCCTGCTTCCTATTGCCTTTGGTCATGGGAAGCAGAGTGACCCTTGGCTATGGACTTTATGAGGGCAGCACATTTCAAAGAAGCTGATCCTTTCCTCTTCTCCACACACAGATTGTTCCTGCTAAATTACTAATACATGTTAAGATGAAGATGAATTACTCTTTCAGTACCTAAAGGGGGAGGACAATAACAGAGCCAGACAGGAACTTTTTACGAGGGCCTGTACTGATAGGACATAGGAGAATGGTTTTAAACTGAAACAAGGCAGGTTTAGATTAGGTATTAGGAAGAAATTCTTTCATGAGAGGGTGGAGAGACACTGGAACAGCTTGCTCAAAGAAGCAGTCTATCCCTGGAAGTATTCAAGACTAGGGTAGATAGGGTTTGGAGCCACCTGGTCTAGTGAGTGGTATCTCTACCCATAGCAGGCAGTTAGAATTTTATGATCTTGAAGGCCCCCCTCCAACCCAAACTATTCTGTGATTTCAAAATAATACTGACAAAAATTCAGGCACTGTTCACCAAGCCACCAATGCTCCAGCCATTAAGTAGTATTTTGTGAAGGCAGAAAAGCAGGTGCCAAAGAGTTCCTTCATATTTTGTTGGGAGATGTACGTTGAGGACACCACTACAGCTTGATCTGTACCCCAAATGCCCATCCCTTCAGACTCAAAGGCTGCCTTGAAAATCCACTCAGCTTATCAAACAGGGCCACCTAAACTAGACCTGAACACATTAATTTTTGAGTGGTTCATACACCAAGCAGCCGTGAGTTTCCCTCTAGGCTACCTAGTGCTGCTGCACGGATTATGGAAGGAGGCTTCCAGAAAGGAGCATGCAGAGAAATAAAGGTGCAGGGAGAAGCCAGGAGCCGCTACCTCTCACAGGAGCAAGTTACTGCAGATTAGCTGAACGCGGTGATTTGCTCCTGTGCGAGGCAGCAGCTCCTGTGCTTGCTCTGGTGGGTGCAACACTGGTGACACATTGTGCAGGGACACAGACTTGCAGCTCTAGCCAACAGCACAGAGGTCAGATAGACTTGGAAAGCAGGGAGTATGGATTGAAAAACACAGTGTTTTTCAGGAGGGCTGAAAAAAAGTAATTGGCACTGGAAAGGTGGAATGTGTAGAAGGAAAATGATGACCAATGAACAAGCATATGGCTTGGGGTGTCTGGTTTCTCAGGAAGAAAGCAGCCATGCAACTGACAGTGGTGGGCACAGAGCTGCCCACAGCAATGTTTCAGTTACTCACTAGCCCTAGGAAACAGAACATTCAACTTCTTCCTTACATTTCAACAAAAGCTCTCACAAAATCCCAGAACTGATGAAAATTTATTAAATAATACCTTGCAGTATTTTATTAGGCAATCCTAAAATTTAACTCAACAAACATTACATTTGAGGAGTAGTTCATTGCTCCACATAAGTCAAGTAGTTTGATACTTCACTTCTGGTTTATTCTTGATGGTTACCTGTTTCACCAGCTCCTGCAAACACTGGAGCACCTGAGTCTATATGAGTTTCACTCTACATAAGCTTGGGTTTGTTTTTAGGAGCTTAATAAGTGCTATAGCCTGCCACCAAAGCTTTGTTGGATGTAATAAAACTTCACTGTTGTATTTTATGATCACAAAGGTACTTGAGGGCATGCAAAACTGCAGAAACTTCCAAAACTCATCTTGACACTGTGCATGTCTGTCTCTACTTGTAATGACAACATGGACGGAATTGACTGCTTTCTGCAAAGGATGAGAGGCAGCTTCTGCTGTGGTCTGTTCTCTTATCTGAAAGAACTCTGTCCAGTTCAGACAGTTTTTTTTCTGCTTTATATGAACAGTGGATTGATACCTGAAACATCGCTGGTGTCTGCTTGGAGGGATCTCGCTCTATCAGAAATTATTCAAGAGGAATTCCACTGATGAGATAAGGGATTAAAATACATGGATTACTTCCAAATTTATAGTCAGAAGCAGCAAAAAGCAGCTACACTGGCACTGGGAACTGATGTAACAGCTTCATCCACATGCTGTGGGCAGATTTGCACTCTTCACAGAGGTTGGTAGTGAAAATATTTCAATACTGAGAAGATGTGTGACAAGACTGGAATAGTTATGAAGCAAAATGGAAAGAAAAAAACACCCTGACACTCAGTGGGATTACTGACCTTTCTGCACATCTGCACCTTTATTATTAAGAACACCTCAGTGTAAACATTAAGGCCAAAATTGCAACACACCCTGTTTTGAATATAAATTGGTGTGTAAGAATAAAGTTTTAGGAAAATCTCTGTGACCATACTCACAGTCTAAACTCCCATATTTAAAACAGCTCTATAATGGAGATTAATATTAGTAACGAATTTTTTTATTTTTAATTTAAAAACGTATCTTTTTTATGATAAGCTTATACAAAGACTACACTGATATGCTCTGTATGTGCTTTTAACTGTCCCTGAAAATCGCTGGATGCCTTTTCCCCTTTTTCGGCAGAAATGACTGTTAGAAGTAATGAACAGAGATGAACAACAGCCCTGATAACAGAACAGTTACTTACACCTTTGTAAGTAACTGTATTTTCCAATACTGCTTGAATGTTCTTCATGGGTAGCTTTGAGGATAAAGGTAACTTTAATACATAATGTTATGAATTTTGTATTCAATTGTGCAAAGAAATTACTCCACTATGTCATTATTGCATGTGATGGCCCGAGCACAAATAAAGCACTACAATACAGCAGAAAGGACACCATAATCATGTGATGAAGCTGATGTCCTTTTGCAAACATAATAAATATTCTGCCTTTATCCTGTGTTCACTGGGAGGGAAAACTGCACTGTGCTGCAATATCATAATGATAGAAAGAGAAGCAGCTTCCTAAGTAGTTTCTTGAAGAATCACTTGAATTCTACTATAGTGACATTCCAATTATATTTTGCTTCTTGCTTATGATAATAATTTCCTATTGGTTTAAAACTCTAATATGTATTTTCTAGGCATACAAAAACAAGAAGAAAATTGGAAAAGCATAAACAGAGAATTATGAAAAATGATGTTAGGGTCAAAATAATTAACTTCCTGTATTTAATTTTTTTAAGATCATTAATTATTTCATTAATGTAATTCACTGACTATTGTAAGAATGACATATGAAAATACTACACTAGGTATTATGAAATATTTTTAACTTTATAAAAGGATCCAATACAAGTTCTGAAAAAGGCTAATAACAGTGCTTGTAGATTTAAACTGGCATGAATATATGGTCTGCAAACAACATGCATTTCATCTTTTTCTAGAAGTGTAGAGAGTCAAGAACTTGACAGTTCCACAGAAGCAGTGAAGCAAGGGCAATGGCAACACACAGGCTTCAAAGGTGAGTCAGAAGAGCTGTCTCCTGCTTGCCACAGTGCATTTACCAAACCACCTGTTTGGGCTACAAAAATATTCTAACAAAAATTGTCACTCATCAGTCAAGCAAGAAAAAAATTTTTGTGGACAAATAGAAGCTATTCTAGTATAATCATTACGGTAAGAAGTAAGCAAAAAGACTGTATATCTGATTTAGGACATTCTTCCTCAAATTAGAGCACAATTGAAAAAAGCTATGAGGGAACTGAAAGAGATATTATGCACTCCTGCTTCCAGAGTAAAAAATACAAAAATCCCTGGGTTAGAACACGAGGGGAAAAAGGTTGGGAAGGAATACATTAAAGTTTAAAAAAAGAGACTGTAAAGAGTCTTATTATGCTAAATTCATCTCTACAAGAAACAACCCCCCAGAAATGTAAGTAAACCTCTTTCATTCCATGAATTCTGAATTTGCAGAATAGTCCAAGCCAACTTAATGGTGCCTGCAATTAACATAAAAGTGTATTCCAAACAATATTCCCAGGGAAAAACGCAGTGGGTAGCACAAACTACAGACTTGAATTCAACACCCTCAGCCCTCCCACAACAGTACTACAATAGCATGTGCCATTTGTCATATTAATAAGCATGGTGCTTTCAAGCACATGCAACTCAGGCAACAATATCAATGTTATGTGCTAATTGCCCTTCCAGCTCTTATGTGTGGTACTTGAAAGGCTTCACTGCACCACCTCACTCCCTACAGTAAATCACTATCTGTCACTGACTACTGATAATGGGAATCTTGGCAGTAACTGATCCCTGAAAGACATACTTCCACTGAACAATGTCACCACTGTTATATACCAAATGAAATAAAAATTACATTTAGAGGGCTTGAAACTGCAAACTGAAATGACCTCATATCTGAGGTAATGGTGTGCAAGCGATTCTAGACCATCAAAAAGAATAAACTGACAAATACGAAGGTTTAATTTCAATTAGTAGGGTTTAATTTGTATCAGTTTTTGAAAAAGTGTTTGGCCATGGTGGTTTTTTTTTGGGGGGGGGAGGGGGGCGGTGAGAGTGTTTGTACACAAACACTTTCTTAGAGACAGGGAGATTTTTTTCAAGGCACATTTGTGCACTTGATAAATAAAACCACAGTATCAGATGTTTCCAAACAGTACTTCTTTTTGTTTGCTGCATTTATGTCTAGTGCTGTTAATATTTTAATGTTTGTCCAAAGCATGCTTGGCTTTGTTTTACAGATAAATAACATGAAGATGCATTTTGACTACATTTACATATAACCTATCCATAAAAAATAGAAAGGAAAACTAAGTACAAACAAAAAGTACCTATTAAATAATCATGCCCATTCCTCCACCAATGGAATATTACTCCCTGTAGTATAATGAGCAATTTGGCCAGGCTGGCCATAAATTATCTGGAAAATGAGGCTGCTTGCCTTTTCCTTTGGGAGGTTATTACGTAGTTCAAGAGATTTCACTATTAGAATCTATTTCTGATCATAAACATCAATTTTTCTTTCTGAATATCATCCCTTTCATCTCACTGAAATATAGGACAGGAGTTAGGAACTATTCCCAATTTGCTGAAAGATCTGCCTGACACTGGCTGTGATGCAACTCTGCCCAGATTTATCCATGTATCACAGAGCAAGAGCACTCACACAGTTCTGCAGTGGCCTCACTGGAACACCATAAATCCACATTCTAGTCTATGACCCCATAGGGTCCTTTCACCTTGGCCATCTTTTAAAATATAACAGACATCACAATACAGCAAATTCAACTACCAGAATTAAGTGAAGAACTGATACCACAATGTGAAATTTTGCATCACAAGACTTCAATAAAATATGAAGTCTCTTTACAGATATTTTAAAGTCAAAACAAAGACATTTTCAGTGTGTCAAGAGCTACTTAGGGAAAACAGATTTCTAACAATATGTAAGATATAGAAGAAATAAATGAGATAATGAAAAAAAAATCTCAAGCATAGCCAAAGTAGAAAACTGGTAAAAGCATTGCTCAGTAGATTCACTGATCACATGGAAATACAGGAAACAACCAAGAAAGACAGGGAGACTGAAGAGGTTGAAAAGGTAGTGGATTTGTTTGTACCCACCAAAAAACCAAAGGCATCTAGTCAGGAACATGGGGTTGTTTAGTCACCAAAATGAAATCCCTGCAGAAAAGGGAGGTACTAAAAGGTAAGCTCTGGAGTTATATTGATAATTAAGGTGAAATAAATCACCAAATCTTGATGCAACATACTCAAGATTTCTGACATTTCTTAATATGGAGAGTCTGAATTGCTATTTTAAAAAACCCAAATCAATCTTACAGAGAGAAATAGGGTATTTTCTGCAAACTTCCCAGAGCCCTACCCTTTAGCACAGCATTGTTCAGCATGCCTACCTTGGCCCTGCATGGCAGTGCTACTTAGGAGGTTGCACATCCCCTGCACTCACACTGTGGCTGCATCTGCCTCTCTTTTGATCATTGTAATGAAAGAGTGCTTGAAAAGTAGTGGGGGACGGGAGAGGCAGAACACTGACATAATCGATTCAGACTGCCAAAAGGCATCTGTTACAGTCTTATTCCACAGTAATTTATTTTTCAAAGGCCATAAAACTAGGCAGTAAGTACTTTTATATAGAAGACACTTCTTACTGTTATGGACCAAATCCTGCTTGACACTGGACAGGCAGAATGAACGGTCAGTTTCCACCTTGGCAAAGGCCAAGTGACTACTCAATTTATATAAGAGACTTTAATATATTTATTAGTAATCAGAAAAAAGTCAGGAACAGAGAAAGTCTGCTGATGAAGCAAGTTATGAAGCAATGGCTGGCAACTTCAGGCAGATTACAAAGTTCATCACTTTGAAAGGAAGCTGATGTTGTACTTAGTATCACCCATAGCACCTCAGCATTACTTTCCTCTGAAGTGAATGATGTGTGCTCTTTTGTGTATGAATGAGGCAAAGGTACTTACACCATTTATCTAAGCGATGTATCATATATAATGTGAATGAGCCTGTCAACTAGAACTCTGTTATTTCCTAACATTTAAAGGGTTGACTTCAAAGCTCACCGAATTTTCTTTGTTCTTGGTCTTTCTAATTAAAAAAAAAAACCAAATACAAAAACAACCAACAACAAAAAAACCCAACCCCCAGACTTTTGTCCTGCACAACTATTCTAAATCATAAGAGCAGAGCTGGAAATTTGAATACTCTGCATTTTTAACAGGTTGTTACTACTAAAAAACCATCACAAAGAACTGGCAGGGAAGTTATGATGGAGTGATCTCATGTGGCTATAATTTCCCCCATTCTGCCCTTCATTTGACAATGCAGATGCTCCAACAGTTTTCTGGGTTTCCCAGGGCCCTGCATGCCACACCAGTGGTAGCAAGACCTCACCAGTACTCTGAGTAAAGCAGCTGGTAATAGTATCCTTTCAACAATGCAGGGCAAACCAAAGGAAGATCAGGTGATCTGTATTTGATTCTTGTAACAAAAGAACAAAGAGTCACTGAATTAGTCCAATTGAGTGAGAATTCAAATATGATAAATATTTAATCACAAAACACATAATTAAACTAGAGCTCATAGATGCTGCTCTGGTGTGCAAGAGAAACAGAGATTGGACGTGCATGTGCATAACAAAAATATCTAGAAGACTAAAACTTTCCCCTTAAAATAAAACAGAGAATACAAAATTCACCTGCCTAAAATGACCAGAGATATAATCAGTATGAAAATTCCCATCATCTTATTAAAGATCCTCCATGGGAAGGGCACTCTTAGCCATATGTTTGTGCACAGCCAGATCACTCCAACTGATTTATTTTTCTTCCTGTTTCTCCACACCACTTTAATAATTTATTCAAAATAAATACTTTATTAATTAATCATGCACAACCAGAAAAATGATTGAATTACAGTCTACGAACCATTTAGGTATGGGTTCATGGGGGACTATGCAGATTGCAATCCCAAGGTGAAGCCTGTAATGAACAATGAATTGTTTGTTTGGAATATAGGATACGGACCCAGCTGCCACTCTATCCAGACCCAAGTGCCACCAGCAGAATGCTTGAACAGCCATCTGCTGCAAGCAAACCTACCATCCAAAATAAGGTAGAACGGCTGTCAGAGACTTCATGAACTCTATGGAATGCTTCAAGCTCGTTACTGAAACCTTTACAGATGGTGCAAGATTTAGTTCTTCTGTCAATTATAAAATTAAATCTCTCAGCAGAGTCATATGCAAACTTGAAAATCGAATTTATTTTCTAGAAATTCTTCAGGTAGTAAGAGACATAAATGTAGTATTCCACATTCTGAAGTATCAAGAAATGCAGTCTTCCAGGGTGTGACAAAATAAAGGACTATTCTCTTGTAATACTAACAAAATTGTGATACTCATTATTGCATCCATGATCTACAAGGCATTTGAAGGAAAGCTGCTCTGTGTTTCTAATGTGTTACTCTGCTCAAAAACAAACAAAAATTAAAAATTTGTATCCTGACCCACAAGGCTCCTTTCTCTATAAGGGAAATCACTGCTCTATATCAGGTGCTCTGCTCCACTTCCGAAGAGCCACATCTCCTCCAACTAAGCCCTTTATCCATTCCTCTATCATTCCTTTATTTCTCACTTTAATGTTCAGCTGCCCCTTGGTTTTGTTTTCTACAGACTTTTAAAGATGGCTATGTCCCTTCATTACATTCCAGCCTTCTCTGACTTTTACCCCAACTCCCAAATTTAGAGGGGAAGCGTACTTTTATCAGAGCCACCAGGAGGAGTGTGAATGCACTGGGATGATGGCAGCTGGAACAATGCTAAGAAGTGGAAGGCAAACAGGATTAGGAGCAAAAAATCCCTTCTGAGATGCCTCTGCTCCACACACAACTCCAAGGTTCACAACTACTTTTCCAGTTTCTCCTGAGCAGCCATGATCTCAACTCCAGTTTAAACCTGAGGCAGCTATTAAACCCACACAGGGCACTAGCCAGGCTCACTCCTTCCCAGGCACTTGGCACAGTTCACACCCCAAGAAGTCCCTTGCAACCAGACCCATCTCCTTGTGTGACGAAGAGGACCAGGAAGCTCCATCTTAAGGAGCTGCTTCTAGAAAATTTTTTTGTCAATACAACCATTTTTCAAGTTCTTCATATGCTATCAATATTCTCCTTTTCCAATGCCAGCTCTTTAGACTTTATTTAAAATTATTAATCCATTCTGTGACACACTCTCTAAAAAGTCAAATAAGCTGAAGTCTGTGTGATAAGCAACTTGCAGACATGTATCTTTTCTATAAACCGTGGGGAAAAAATAATTGAACTCTATTAAAATTTCTGTATTATTATTACAGAAAGAGAGCCTATTTTCATTTACTGTACTGAATGATTAATTCTTATTATGTAGGGCACAAGTGAAAGAGCAATTATGATTAAATGCAAACTGCATGGGACAAAAAATTGGTTACTTCCAAACCCTGACTGATTTAACTGGTATCAAGATGACCTGCTTTGTCTCCTCTTTCACATCTTTCTGAGATTTATGTAATGTAAATTAATAAGTTATTAATTAACAAATGTACAGTAAAGCAGGGAGATTTTTCCATTTTGCAGTATGCCTCCAAGACATAATTTTTTACTCCAAGCAATTTTGCATGTCCTCTTGGACTATAATTTATCCTTGCTAAAAAAAAACTTGCTTAAAAAATTAGTGCAACATAGTCCAGTATATTTTGGTTTTCCAAGCAGAAAATCCTCACAGTGGTTTTATAAGCAATCAGCATGGACAAAATGCCTTTTAAAGTAATATAGTTAACTGCAATTATCTACTGGTATTACAGAAAAAAAAATTCACACTGTTCATTATAAAAATTGTGAACTTAATTCAGGTTTGATTTGAGGTAGGACAAAGTCTCTGAGAAAAGGTAGTATTTTTTCTTAGGCTAAGCAATATAGCCAGAATAAACAAGGATGGAGCATGCAAGTTAATCTCAAGTATGAAAAAAGACTTTGATGTCTAGAAATTTGGCTATTTTTAATACATCTATGATAAGCATAACAAAATATAAGCAACTGCCTTTTCCTATATACCAGCTACATCTTCAGACCATCAAAGAGAAAAACTTATCAATCAGCATACAGGAATGAAATTTCAGCTATTTCATGGAAATTCTATGCATTTTAACCAGGACTTTAATCACTTTGGAGTAGTGACAGCAAAATAAAAATAATCACCTTTACTGGGAAACGAACCCTGAAGACTCACATGCAAATATGGGTGAGAGAAGTAAAGGAAAATGAATAGAACTTCAGCAGGAACACAAAATTGAATCTATCTGGGAGCAGTGACACAGTAAGAAGACACAGAAGAGAGAAAAGGGCAAACTGGTAGAGCACATATTACTGTAATAGATGATGGGAAACCTTTATTTTAACACATCCCTGCTGTCAAGTTTTAGATCAGCTAAGAAACCCAAGAGCTGAGTGTCTCATATCTTCTTTTACAACCTCGTTTCTTAAAAAAAGTGCAATTTAGGAGTGGTCGAAGGTATTCTGTTCCCTCAACAACTACAGATCTGTGCTCTGGTTTTGTGCTCTGTCCCAGTACAGCCCCTGGGATCACCTCTTTGTGGAAGAATTCAATTTCCTTTGGACATTCCTCTGCTACATTTTACATGCACGGATTAGTGACAATAGGATTACACTGACAGTTTCTGCAATTCTGCTTTTTTTGTCTAAATATTTAATTTCAAATTCAGAATATTGTTTTAATTTTTCACATCTGACATTTACACTGGAAGAAGTCTTATCCGTGATCGATTTAAAAAAAAGAAAAATAATTAACTCTAAGTTAATGTTATATGCAAACACATTCCTGAAGCAGTAAAAGAATGTCGATCAGACAACTAATAAAAATACTGTAAAATCAAGTTTCAATTGTTCCTTCATAGAAATCTTTATCACTCCTTTTTTGAAGCTACTTTCAACATTACCTTGTTATTATGGCAGAGAAAATTCATCATCAGAGAGAAAACAGGCATTTCATTCAGATATAAACCACTCAAAGCTAAGACAGAACATAATTACTGTATTTGACATTTGAAAACTAAGAGAAAGGAAAATTAAATTGTTTTCCTTAGGATCAGAATGCAAGAAGAAGGGTTTTTGGATAAGCTGGAGAATTCATGTTCATTAAGCTGTTATGAAGATGCCCAGGCTAAAATAGTCTGAGAGAAAAAAGAGTGTGCAGTCATATTTGAGAGCTTGGGTAAGAAATAATTTTTCAACTCTCAACTTTTTCAAGCTTGCACACATGGTACAAGCAGATTTTCTGCAACTGTCCCAATATCCCAGCCAGTTCTGTAAATTCAAATTAGTCTGACTGTACTGCAGTTGAAATTACGGTTACTCTCCTCACTACACATTATCCTTTCTCCAATTTCAATAAACCCCACCTTTGTCTAAGTTTATTAATGGTCTTATATAGAAAACTGGTTGGTATCTACAGAAACTCATAGTTATGGGGACTAGGGTGCTTTTATTGTTATTTTTGTTCACTTACATCAAACTTGAGTAGAAAGCTACCATAGGTACCAACTCTGCAAAGTCTACACCTACAACATCTTTACGCTATGCATTTCTAGACTGTTTAAAAATGTTCCTGCATGAAACTTTCATTTTAGGGGGTCATCAGTTTCATAACTCAGCTGTCAGCAACAAATACTTTTGGACCAAATGCTGTACAAAACCCTTTGGGAAATGAATGACCCTCAGTCTATATAGGGGAAAGCAGCAGAATAGACAGTGCCTTAAAATTTCAATATTAGTTATTTTCTGTGGTCAGTAGGGCTCATAGCTCTTCCTCAGGCTTGTCCAGTAAACTTGTCAAGTTTTTAAGTAATGGTAGAGGTTATACCATGCTTTAAATATGTAGGATAATTTACTTTCCCTCCAATGAAAGTGTTTTACAAGTGTAAAATAATGGCCCCTCCTCTTGCCCAGTCTGGAAATAGGCAGGCCTTTTGCCCATAGAGGCTCTATCAAACCACAAAATTTGTCAGCCAAATAACATCAAAATATCTTAACTTAATCTCTGAAAAAGGCAAGACATCAACTTCAGCAAACACATGGAAAATTCCTTCATACTGCATGTATCTGAATATTACAAAGAAACAACTGGCATGCGATACATGAAAAAAAAAAGTTGTGTAATAGCTTCCTCTCATTTTTAATATGAGAGCAAAAATAAATAAACAACAGAGAAATTATCACCATTCAGAAACCATTAATCATATCTTATTAAATGGATGAGCAAAAGAGAAAAATGACCAATTTAAAACATTTCGTTTTGGTGACATAATTCAAATAACTGAAGCTTAATACTTCTGCTGTTAAAACAAGCTGTATTTAAGGCCTATTTTAGGTGGAAGAAAGCATTTGCATGCCATACCATTGCCTCTCCTAAAACCAAAACATTATTCCAGTTTATCATAATACAGAATTCATCTTCTGGAACACCATTTTCTTAACACACAAGAAATGTGTGAGGATTTTTTTAAAAGTGAGTGTTGTGTAGAAACCAAGTGCAAACATCTTGCTCAGTGAGACCTGAGTTATTTCTGCTTCTCTTCTTGAATGAGACCAGAATGATCAACAGAAAGTCCTGAGTCAGAACGGTGTTCACATAATTTTAATTACATATTAAGAAGTCAGAATGTTACTGACACCTAGTTGAGAAGAGTTAACCATGTCCACAGGAAATTTCCCCTTCTGAATGGAACATAATAGCTCAGAGCCTTCATTAGGAGATATCCAATTCACTTGTGAAACTATTTGTCTTAATCGAACAAATCCAGAGATCTCCTGCAACTGAATATCCACTTTCAAGTAGAATTTTGTATTCATGAGAAAAAAAAAGACTAAAATCCTGAGAATTTGATATTTGATGCTTTAACATTCACCAAAAGAGTGAAGTCCTTTTATAAACATCTGTGTGAAATGATGGTTTTGACATTTTCCCATTGAGAGGGGAAAAAAATAAAATAATCAAATTCACTATCCTGTTTCACTCTTTTCATTCCAATCTTCTCTATCCTATAATTAGAGATAAACACATTATATTTAATTTATAATCCACTGATAAATATTTGCTCACAGTGCAATCTTTCAATACTTTGTGAAGAAAAGGCTTTAAGTATGAAAATAGCCAAAGATTACAGCTTTGAAAAGATTTAGTTGTTATAAGGAGGAAAAATGCCATCTGCTGGGTACAGCTGAGGACTGTCCTTTTTTTACCAACACACCACGCTGTCCTGAGTTTTCTCTCCACTTCATAATTCATTTTTCCCATCTTGAAAACTGATACAGATACATGCATTGTTTTTGAGGGAATGTAACAGCAACTTCATTAAAACTCTGTAATAAAAACTTCTTACCATACTTCTCAGAGGCTGGAGGACCGACAACATAGGTTGACTAGCAAAGGAATAATAATGCTATTAATCTTTCAAAAACATTAGAACTGCCTCTAACATACGTCCCCTCACCCCCAAATACTTCACATACTTTTGTATCTTCACTTTATATAAACTTCACTAGTAGCTGATTTATAAGCCATGGAACACTGCGTGGTGGAGTAGAGGTGAAGAACCACTTAGTTACCCAGCTTTAAAGCATGAAACCAAGGCACTAGAAACCTCATTAATAAAACAATAAAGTATGAAAAAGAAGTGTAGAATGTTCAGCTAAGAAATATATTTGTGTGAAGAAGGCAAAAAATTAAAAAGAGAAAAATATGATTTAATGAAATGGATAAACTTTAAGAAGCATGATAAAAGGTAGATAAGATTTTCATATGTAAACATGAAGGAAAGAGAAGAGTTGATTCATAACAGACGAGATTCCTTTACGTTTTTGCTTGTTGTTAATTTTACAATGCCAAATGCAAGTTGTCAGCTGTGTGCATATACACGTACTCATATGCATATAGGTATGTATATTTATACACTAAAAATTCTGATTCATTTCATAACCACCTTACAGTCCTGGAAATCTGGGTTTCAAAGTTAAAATAAAGGCTTATTTCTCATATATACAATGATGCTAAATATCAAGTAGCTCCTGTGAACATACGTATCTTCCTTGTGTTTAAGATAAAAGCCTTGAAGTTGATTTCAGAATAGAATTCAGTACAAAACCATGCTTGTACTTTGCACTTACTGTCATGACTGCTTTGTAAAAAGCAAACAAGCATAAAAACTATGAAAATAAAGAACTCTGGCCTTTTGAAAATCCTGTAGTAGGATGACATGCAGGATGACATGTTGTCAGATGGAACCAAAACTCTACTGAAAGCTATTAAATGCTTTTTACAAATTCCCACTCGAAGCGCAATATGCACACATGCTCCATACGCTGCAGTCACTGTTCTCTTCCCCATTGCCCAGGGAAGTAACAACATGGATTCTCCACTACCACTGACTCATCAGGCCCTGATTATGCAAACTGATCTCCCACTGACAGACATATGCACCCATAGCCTCACTGATTTTAATGTGCTTCTATGGCAGGATAAGCATCTTGTCCCAGAAAAAAAAAGCTACAAGCTGAGTGTTAGTTAAAAAGACAGCAAGTGTGAATTACCAAACCTATGGCATATCTTAAGTCATTAAACAGATATCAAAAATCCAATTTATTTCCTCAGAATGAAAATATCTCTTAAAATGCTAATTTTTTAAAAACTCATCCTACACATACATAGTGTTTTTAAGTCAATCATCACAACTTCAATCCCTACAAAACCAGAGATACTAGATAATTATCCTGAAAAAGGATTAAGTAGGTTTCTTTTCCAGTGTCTCTGAAGTTGTAAGATAAGCACATGTACCAAGAGTTTCTCTTTGCTATCAATGAGGGAAGGTGAAACTGCTGATAATCTCCCTGTATTTCAGAAGCCCACAGTTGCATGCATACCATATTGATAACACTGTTATGGCAGAAATGCAAACAATCTGCATCAGGGTCATTTATTTTGTTGACACATTTTGCTGATTCCAAAGTACTTGTGAATTCAATAAGACACAAAAAGCTGAGCTTCTAATTCTTAAATGAATTCCAAAACATTCTGATGGTATCAAAGCACACTGAACGCTAGTCTTGGAGCTATGACTGTAATGAATTATTTTTATCTTTAATATATTCATTATTTAGTGCTTATATCTGTTATTCTATGATTTGTGAGTTTGGTGCTGTCAGAAAATTAAGTAATAAAATGCTCAGAGTAAGACCAATGAAGAGTAGAAACACTTACAGTATCTTTGTCTGTCCAAACTGTCCTACTCTACCATGGTGATAATTTCTTTTCCCTTTTAGTTTGCTTTATTCTTCTTTGAACTACACCACAGAAGGTAAGGAAGTCATCTGAGCTTAGCTTTTTTTCCCTTTAAGTGCAGGTTTCATAGAATCACAGAATGGTTTGGGTTGGAAGGGACCTTCAAGAGCATCAAGTCCCCCCCCCTGCCACAAGCAGGGACACCTTCCACTAGACCAAGTGGCTTAAAGCCCCATCCAACCTGGTCTTGAACACCTTCAGGGATGGGGCTTCCACAGCTTCTCTGGGTAACCTATTCCAGTGCCTCACCACCGCCACAGTCAAGAATTTCCCCCTTGTTCTATCACTACAGGTCCCTGTAAATAGTCCCTCTCCAGCTCTCCTGTTGCCCCCTCTTCAGGCACTGGAAGTTTTCCTGTCTCCAGGCTGAACAAGACAAACTCTCAGCCTGTCTTCGTCGGAGAGGTACTGCAGCTCTCTGATCATCTTTGGGCCCTCCTCTGGACTCATTCCCACAATTCTTTAATTTCAAACACCATGGAAAAAGACTTAATTTTCAGATCTGTAACAATCCTATACTAGTGCTCCTTTCTAAATATAGTTTAAGATGTACAGATCTGTAAACTCAAGAAAATAGACAATAAAATCTCATTAAGCAACAAACTAAAACCAAAAACACATGCCACAAAAAATCCAAACAACTGAATATTAATTCACACTGTAAAAAATTAATGGAGAAAAAAAATATTCTGAGTTAAAGTACCATTCATGACATACTTCAAAAACCTAGGAAATACCGCTTGTCTGAAAAAGACCAAATAGTCACCACATGCAGAAATGCAAAAAATGCATTTCAAAGAAGCTCACACCAATTTCTAAAATCCATGTAAAGCACTTTGAACAATATGTTCACAAATATTCCCTAATAAATCCTATAACTTAAATAATTTATATGTACTGGTGGAAAAAAAAAACATGTTTACAAATTAGTTCCATTAAGTTTGAGACTAGTGTATCTATTTCAAGCTATAGCAAAAAGAAGATGAGCATTTTTTCTATGTAAATTAGATGGCATTTAAATTATGCATCTGGCAAACCTTTACAGTGTATAACATAGAACAATATCAAATTCCTGTTCATGAAATCTGTATGTTATTTTAGTTTGCAACTAACAAATCTTCTCAAAAAGGATAATCCCACAATTTGGAAATTAAATATATGTACAAAAAGTATCATTACTGTAAGGACTGTATTGTACTGAAAAACATCTATTTACAGTAAAGAAATCATAAAGAAAGAAAACCAAGAATGTTTTAAAATACATATTTGTTTAAGTGTCTAACAGTTCCATGTTATTTGCAAAATATTTAACATTTGATCTGCAAATTATCTTAGAATTAAGTCTGATTCGCAAAGACCATTGCATGTCATCTGCCTCATGCACAGGACTGGGTCAGCTTCCAAGTTATATCAGGTTGCTCACAGGCTCATCTAATTAATTTCTGAATGCTTCCAAACATGGAGATGCCACAACTTGCCAGCCTACTACTGTGTTTGACTTTCATCACACTGTTTCTCCTCTCAACCTTCTAAAATTTGTGTCTTTTGCCTGTCATTTTTTCAACATGAATTGCTGAGCAATGTGGCTTCATCTTTTCTACCACCTGCAATTAGGGAGTAGGAAACAACAGTAAAGTATTACATAGCCTTCTCTTATTTGGACAGAGGAAACCCAGTTCTCTCAGACTTTCTTTGTATGTCATGTTCCCCAATCCTCCCATGGTCTTGGAGGCACTCCACTGAACTTGCTCCAGTGCATCAATGTCTTTCTCAATTTGGGGAGCCCAAAACAAGACACAGTACTCCAGATGCAGTGTCACAAATGCCAAACAGAGGTTAAGAATCATCTACTCCACTGCAGCCCAGCTATCACATTAATTGGCTGCCCTTGCTCCAAGGGCTAACTCCTGCCCCAATATCAAAGTTTTGCCTACCAGTATCCTGAAGTCCAGTCTGCCTAAGTAGTCCGTAACTTCAACTTCCCTGCACTCTGCCATGAGGTTCAGAGACCTCAAAAGCCTGAGAACAGACCTTGCCAAAGCAAAGGCTGCAGTGTGTACCCTCAGCCTTTTTGTATCTTTTCCACTGTCCAGTCCTGCATCAGCATCCCACTGTTCCTTAAGTCTTCCTCCCATTAACAAGGTACCTACAGTTATCAGTGACTTACATTCAACTCCAGTGTAGTTTTGGCTTTCCTACTTCCTTCTCTCTACACACAAACACTGTTTTTACATTCTCCATGGAGGTCTGTCACTGTCTACAGATACCATACATTTCATTGTTTGAGTTGACTTAGGAATTCCCCATTCAAGCAAGCTGTACATGTTTGCCGCCCCTGCTTGTCTTCTTGCACAGGGAAGAGTATGCCCTTGTGCATTTGAGGAAGCTGTTCTTGAAGATCAACCAGCTATCCTGAGCCTCTCTGCAGTTCAAAGGGACCTGATATGGGATACTGTCTTTATTACATGAAAAAGCCAAAACCAACCATTCTGAAGTCCAATATAATTTCTTCACTGCCTGCTTCTCTCACTTCTCTCAGATTCTACCACCTTACAGTAATTCAGTTGGGGGTGGCATCAGCCCTCCATTTCCACATTCACAAACAGCAAGAAATCTAAGCTACATGGACAAATAGGAATAAATATCTATCCAAATGTAAATTAAAAGAGAGAAATACACGGGAGGTACAAAAATTTTGAAAATGTGGTGAAGAAGCTTTTCTTGATCTCACTGAAGATATAGAAATGGATCTTAACAGAGTTGATAATCATGATGATAACTGACACAAGCAACTGGAAAGACTACTTTAAGGCAGCAGCTAGCTCAAGAAAAGGGAACAGGGTCTATAAAACATATGAGACTAAATTTACATTCCCATTTGCAAGCATATAGATAATTTTAGGATGATATGAGGCAAAGCTTTTAAAAATCTGGAGAAATGAGTAGCTGAAGTAGAATAATTATCTGACAGATGGAGACTGCCCAAGACTGCCACTTGAACATATAAAAAGATGAGGCTGACTTCATTTTTGAAATACAACATTAGAAATTCCGAGAGCATCCTGAGCATTAGTTGTGGAAGGTACAAGATTTTGTTCAGTGTACTTGAGTATAAATAGAGGTTAGATTCAAAGCTTTACTTTGAAAATAGATTTTAAAGCCTGAAGCTTTACAGAAAGATTTTAAGTATCCTCACATAAGCAATCCAGCATATATATTTACAGCATAGCACTTCACTAAAATGTCTGTCTACCAGTTTCCTTTGCAATACCAATGTTGCAGCTGCACATGCACATTTCTATCATGGTGGCATTTGGGCTTCCCCTTCCTGCACCACTGCATTGTTCTTCATACACATAACATCCTCTTCAATCTATTGGCACAACTTTGCCCCTCTATTTCCTCTTCAGAAGGACAACATTAGTAACAGCTGAATGCCTGAAGGTAATAGCTAAGCAAATTACTCCTTTACTTTCACTTGCAACTTGCACATTTCCACAAAAAGTAAGCAATTCTAAAGCACACATGCTTCCTTTAACAACAGCACAGCCACAAACAGTTAACACATTCAAACCTGCACTCAACCTGCTGTCATCCCCACACAGCACATCTTTGCCTCTATGTGCAACATCTTGTCCTTATTTGCTCCATTGTTCCTGTACAATTTCATCTGCATTCTACCTAACTCCACTGTACCCCAACAGCAATGCAGCCCCAACACTGACTGATCTTTGGAAAGTAGGGGAACATGGGATTGTTATTTTTATCACCAGGGTATTACTTGTAAAAGTCCCTTTCTGTGATGGATGGCGCATACAATAACAAGTTTGTGCTCTTTGATAATGGACATTCTGCAAACAGGTGAGAAGGCAAAGACTTCACAGCCCAAACTAACAAAATCAGTATCACATAAAAGTGGGAATGGGAAGAGAGGAAGGAGCATCCACACTCAGGCCATACAAACTATCACATCAGTTCTGCTATCTCAACTGATTCAATTAACTCATATGATTTTTCAGACAGTTACTAATTTTTTTTAAAGCAAAAGAATGAGAAAGACTACCTTATAAAAAGGACAGAAACATAGCTATATGAGAGCAAATCAAGAATATCACAGCCATTTTTAACGAGTTGCAGGTCTTCTTCTCCCCCACTCCTTTTTAGTTTATAAAACAAAAAGGAAAACACCACTTAAAAAAAAAAAAAAAAAGACATCCATTTGCCTGTAGTCATGGTATCTATATCTGGTTGTTGATTTGTAACTTCCAGTGGATCCAAGGATATCCCTACTATCCTTGAATGCATTGTATTTTATCTCCCATTTTTTATTATTTAATAACGTCCAAGCTAAACAGAACTTTGCCTCAACACTGTTTAGGGTTTTCCCCATATGGTCTAGTTAATCATGGATACAATTAAAAAAATACAAACTTAACACTAATAAATAGTTCATGTTTACATAAAGATTACTAATTTTTTTTTTACTCATCTTCAAAGATGAGTAAAATCCTTGATGTTTTCCAGCACTTCAAGATACTAGATAATATTTATATTATACTGTGATTTGAAATGGTATCAAATTAACCCAGTAAGATATTAATTCAAAGCAAATAAAGCCAAAAATTTGCTTGGAATTTGATTTTAGTGGTCTGATACAGATAAAATTAAGGGATTTGCACAGGCTAATTAAAAATCTGTAAAAGGAAGCATGGACATTTAAGAAATTCTGGTTATGGAAGCTACCAGAAATATGGTACTATGTGACATTTTCAGTTGATATTTGTGACATTTAAATAAGACTCAACAGTTAGTTTGGGGGTTTTTGGCTTTTTAAGAAATATTCATACAGTCAAACATCTTGTGAAAAAGCATCTCTACTATTTAACAGCAGTCTTCCCTGTAATATAAGTGAGAATCTGCACACAGAAAATAAACATCCATCACATTCTCTACTGATAAGGTTATTTAACTTGTAGGTCATTGGGAAAATCAGTTAATGTGCTTAAGACCCTCTTATTTTATTTTTTTGTGAACATCATCATAATTCAGGAAAATACAAGGTATACATGAGGCCAGTGTTCTAATAAGCCTGAAATGAAAGAGAAGTGCTGGGAAGTGGGTCAGCCTTTTTAAAACATGTAATATTAGGGCTTTTCAGTTCAACTGCTGTGTTTTATAAGAGACGAACAACGAAGTACTCTCTTGTTTAGCTGATTTAATGAGTCACTGGTTGTTATTGCAGGGGTTTTGTGTTAGGGGCTTTTGGTGTTTTTTTTAACTAAGACTAAGTACATTGATGTAATGAGAAGAGACTGAGAGAGAGCACAAGCTGAAATTCTTGCAAACACAACACAAAAAGAGTTAATCTAACCATCACCCTGATGCTTGGAAAGGCTGGACTATGATAATACACAGGAGACAATTACCAAGGCTCAGCTGATAAGATGTAACTCACTAAGGCGCAATAATGCAATTTCTTTCAAATATGTGCACTGAACAGGAGTGTCAGTATTAGGTCACTGAGGTTACAGAAACCCTGCCTTTCTTTGAGATGCCATAGTATATTTTTTCTTTATGTTTTTTGTTTGTTATTCAGTCTTCATCTTTATCAAGCTTATTCCAAAAGTACTTCACAGATCGTAAGACTAATCCTTTTTAATTCAACGGCAAAACTCCCTCCAATATCAAGAGTGAAATAACTGAAGCCCAGATAAAAGCAATTGGTCATTCATCCGTAACAGGACTACATCTGGGATGAAACAGCAGCTATTTTGCAGTTAACACTTCTATTGCAAACTGATCTAGGGATGGAAATGCTCAACTCAAAACACAGGGGAATTTACATAGATGGAAAATAATCACACTGACTAAAATCTGGCAAACTCCCCAGAGGTAATTCCTTTATTCAGATGAAAAATGCACAAGATTGTTTACAATTGTTCAGGATCTCAATTACATATGCTATCTAAAAGACATGTCCAACAGCTGACAGAACTCTAATCTCAAGCTACTGAATAAATAATGCTGCTATATGCTTTGGTTTTTTTCACTGTTTGGGTGAGTACGGAACTATAAATGCAAGGGCTGCACGGTTGTAGCTTTGTGATTTGGTTCAGTTTGTAACACTACTGCCCAGGCTGTAAACTGTGGTAAGATCACACACAACTGCAGCACAGGTTTAGTTATGTTCGCATTTCAAGATTTAAGGATGAGCCTGTAAATCAGAACAGAGGACTTGGAAATTACAGAGAATCCCTGTGCCTGTTTCAAGCTGTTATGTATTTGAAATCAATACTTTAACTTGGGCTCCTTATTTGTCTTTAAGAGATCAATACAAAGGCATACCTTCTATTTCTTTAAATGTCGTTTGCCTATCTGTGCCAAAACAACATGCAACTTCTGTAAATTCTATAACAGTACTTCAGCCAAATCTGTAGTGTTTTGTTGTCAAATGCCCAACAGATTCACTGGCTCAATGGCAGATCCCAGAGGGTCAGGAGCAGTGGCACAGGGTCTAGTTGGAGGCCTGTCACTAGTGATGTCCCCCAAAGTTCAGCAGTGGGCCCAGTATTGTTTAACTTATTCCTCCATGACTTGGCAGCAAGTTCACTGATGACACAAAGCTGGAGAAGTGGCTGATACTCCAGAGGGCTCTGCAGCCCTTCAGAACGATCTCAGCAGGCTGGAGAGAGGGGCAGAGAGGAACTCTCTAAAATTCAAAGGCAAATGCACACAGTCCTGCATGTGAGGAGGAATAACCAACCCCATGTGCTGCTACAGGCTGGGGGCTGATCAGCTGGAAACCAGCTTTGCAGGGAGGGACTTAGGGCTTCTGTTGGAGTACAAACTGTTCATGAGCCAGCAGTGCCTTTGTGCCAAGAAGGCCAATGGTATCCTGCATTAGGATGCATTAGGAACAGCACTGTCAGTAGGTCGGGGGAGGTGATCCTGACCATCTATTCTGCTGCCCTTGTAAGGCCACGTCTGGTGCTGTGCCCAGTTCTGGGCTTCTCAGTACAAGAGAGACCTGGAGCTCCTGGAGCAGGTCCGGTGGAGAGCAACAAGCATGACCGAGAGACTGGAGCAACCTCTCTTACAAGGAAAGGCTGAGGGAGCTGGGCCTGTTCAGCCTTGAGAAGAAAAGACTGAGAGGGGACTTTGTCAGTGTCTGTAGGAAGATGTCAGAGGTTCGAGCCAGGCTTTTCTTGGTGGTGCTAAGGAATAAGACAAGACACAATGGGCAGAAACCGATGCACAGGAAGTTCCATCTGAACAAGAGGAAGAACTTCTTTACTGTGTGAGTGACCAAGCACTGGAATAGACTCCCCAGAGAGGTTGTGGAGTCTCCTTCAACTGGACATACTCAAGAAGCATCTGGATGCAATCCTTGCCTTGAGCTATAGGATCACTGCTTGAGCAGAGAGGCTGGACCAGATGATCAACTTACCGTGGTCCCCTCCCAACCTTACCCATTCTGTAATGCTGTAATTCCTTTTTGGATTACAAAAGAAAATTTTCTTTACATAAAATGTTGAAACCAGTATCAATGCTTGCTTTTACTCTCAGTATGGTGGGAGGCAAGAAGCCCAATGTTGTCACATTAGAACTGCAGTAGCAAGACACTCAATTCATCAAATCAAACGGAACTTTAGTTAGTGCTCAGAACTCAGGAACTGTCTTTATACAGTGTAAAGTTAAAGATCTTCTTTTAAAACTCTGGTCAACAGTTTCAAAACCCATTTTATTCTGAAATTTCTTCAAATTACTTTAGATTTTACCCAAAGTAACAACTGAAGCAGGCAAATCTGGAGTATTTCAGTTTGTGTTTCACTAAGCAGAAGCTACTTCTTCACAGGACGTTATTTAAGATAAATACCACTCTCCCAAGAATGCTAAGTTAATATTTTTTGCCCCATACTTCATTAAATTTTATTTTTGTTGAATGAATGCACTTACATTACTAGTAGCCATCAATTGTCATGTGTGATGGAGTAAAACTTACCTGGAAGCACTGTACTTTATTTATGAAATATCAGATTTCTAGAATTTTCCATATGCATGAGAGAGCAGCATAAACACTGACATATTTAAATATTACATTATTTACAGATTAATTCAGGTAGTTGTTTCCATAATATAAGAACTGCTCTCATTTTCATATAGCTGAAATATGATAGAACTTTTCTAAATGCTAGAAAGTTATTCCAATTCTACAATGAACAGCCATTCTTTAACAACATTCTTGTTATTAACTGCTACTAACTTTTTAGAAATAGCTTTTTTGCTGGCTCATATTTTATAACCTTTTCACATTTCAATCAAACAATCTGTGATGTAATATATTATATATTATGTTATAAACATAACACAACAGCACTGACAGTTTTGCATTTGAAATCAGATATAACTAATTAACCAATATGCCTTTATTAATGTGAAATGAAAAATGTATTGCATTTTGTTTCTGAATCACAAGCTAGTACTGTATATGTGCAAACTCCAGCAGAAGTCATAAGAATACTCTAATAAAAAATAACCTTCCTATCAAATAATGGGCAATTTTTAAAAGAATTTTTACATAAATCTTTCATATTACATTATCTTGTGACAAATAAATTGCAAACAAACAAAATGTTGTAATGAGCTGATTAACTGAAGTAAAATTAAGTATTTTTGTGCATTCTCTGAAATAGTTATGCTGTTACTGAAGACTTAGTATTGCCTTTCCAAACACAAAAATTTGAACAGATAATTCTGACCTCATGAAACACTGAGAACTTATCAGTTGAGTATATTTCGCATAGAAACCCCTATCCTTAAGATCCTCTCTAGTCACCAAATGTTTTCATTAATGTGACATGGAGCTGTCTAAAAGTTAAATGAGGGATTATTAGCACTCTGGGATATGCAAGCAATATCTGTCTTAATTGTTTAATCATACTGAGTTGCCTGTGGCACCAAGAAAAAGAAAAGTTAAATGTCAGTATTTCACATTGTCAACTGAAATGAGTCCCAGATGTTAAAACACTAAGCAACCTAAAAATCATTAATTTCATTTTAACAAAATCTTTTTCAAAGCAAGCTTACTCTAGTGATTCGTCTTTCCCTTCCCCTCCCCAGCACAACTAAACATGGAAATAACCCCTATTTATTATGTGCAGTGACTGAACTATGCAAATAGCACACAGGACCAATGTAAAGATTTTTCATGTCTTCTGCCATTAAGACTCACTGGTTTTGATTAAGATTTTAACGGTTTTAAGAACAATACCGAAGAATCTCTAACAAGTAAAAATGTCAGGCTCTGTTTTCCTCTAAGAAAACAAGTACTGTTTATCATTGTGCACAATTCTAAAGTCGAAGATAGCTTAGGTTGTTATCATTTTGTCTAAAATCAATGAAAAACAGTTTCAGGAATTTAAGCTAATATAGCCTGCCTACTCTCAAAAACATACAGGCTAGTGCCAAATCCAAATGGGACTTTTTTCAGAAATTTGAAGAAACTTAATTTAAGAATGAGTAAATTCACAATATAAACATCTGCTATTGTTTTTAATACAACACTAATTACAACAGTTGCTTATATTTTGAATGAACAAGTTCTAGAGAATATAGAAAGGCTTAGCCTCAGGAAGTGTCAAGAAATATCAGAGGACAGATTAACTGCTAAGGGACATTCACACAAGTGTTACAGATTAAAAAAGGGAAGAGATTACATACCCCTCTCCACCAATTCTTGTTATCTTTAGACGAAAATCAACTGAGTTCAGGCTGGGTGGCTTCCATTTCAAAATATCATCACATCGACCAGGCTTGTATTTCTGAAGTAAATTAAAATGCAGTTTAATTATGCTTATTGGTTTTCACTGGTTTTAAAAGTAACAATTCAGCCTTTCAGACTCTATTAGCTGTCTCTAATGAATTACAATAGTGACGGAAACAATGAATACCATTACCATGGAGGTAGTTGTGCTTCACTACTTTATTTGCTTCTCCCTTTTAAAATTGCTTAGCTCTGTAGCTCTGCCATTGCATATAATAAAAAGCTGAGAATGGAAATAAAAATTAGCATACTTCATTATCTCCCTCTGGGTAATGGAAAATTTCAAGAAAGAAGAGAACAGAAAGAAACAAAAACACTCATAGGACATACAGAAAAGACACATTTAAAGTAATCTCAACATTTTGGAACTCTTTTATCAACAATATTTTTGTTATCCATGCTGTTGGCTGACAAAACATGAAAAAGGCAGAAGCCACCACACTGTCAGCTCTCAGACAGACTCATCAGAAACATGCTCATAGCAAAGGAATTTAAGTTATGTAAAGAATAAAGAACATCACTATATACCAGAACATAAATAAGAGAGCATCTCTTGCTAAAGAGAGAGGTTATACATTTGAACCACAAGTTGAAAGGAACAATTTTCTCTTAAATTAGAGCTTTAGTTTCTGATGGTCTCTAGTTTCATCTTCTAAGCTATTTATCTACTATTATCTATTTATACTTCTATTTCTCATCTGCTTTCATTTACTAAGCTGTCATTTTTTTCATCCTCAACTATCAGTGAGAGTTAACTTGTTGACCCCTTCTTTACTGAGTATCTTTCATGGCAATAGAGAAAATCTGAATTAACATGAATAGGGCAAAAGTAAAAGAATAATTTGCAGATGCATAGAATGAGAAATTTTACTTCTTTATTTATATACAGTGAGAAAATTTATCCAATTTTATATAAAAAATAAACCTAATCAAGAATGTCCACTGTCTCTTGGTAACAAAACAGTCATCAGCATCACACTGCTCTCATGCTATGTAAAATATTTTCAAAATACAGACTTTATTGATAACAAATCTAACAGTTCTAGATATAAAATGACAAAAGCAGATGCATTTTCTGTTTTCTGATTGAAGAATCAGAAAAATGCAAAGTCACTCTTTCCAAAACAAATGCAGACTATCTTACTTGTCATTTCTTGATGAAAAGATGGTCATTAATTCTTAATGAAGAAAAAAGGATGGACCAACCTCTCTAAGTCATGGCACTGAAATTCTGAGAAAAAGCTACATCTGATCTATATAAAAACCTTCTTCACTAAAGCTCTTGTATCCTGACTCACACAACAGCCAACAGCATGTGCTCAGGGAAGATGAAAAGCAAGGCAATTATATATGATATTTTCTACTACTATTCTTTGAGAAACTATTCATTTCAAAGCTCAGAGACTTCCTGATGTGGATATGATTCAAATGTGATTCCTACATATTTAGTTATTTTCAGTTTCTCTGTACGAGCTTATATAGCCCCCCAGTAAGACCATGTAAACCTCCAACAGCTGTAAAAGCCCATGGCACAACCTTTCATGCACAGCCTGATTACCTTGCAGGAATAAAACCACTACCTTTTGTTTATTTTGAACAAGTTTTTATTGTTTTTGAAGACTTGCACTTCCCAGGGATCATACTAAGAGAGATGTTTAACAATTAAACCCCATTGTTTCCAGGGAGACTCATAGCTCCATTTGCCTCTATATGCAGAGAAATGCACTCAGCTCAGAGGCTATCATTTTACATGTGCTGTTACAATTTTTTTCTCCACTTATATTATTCTACATTTATCTACATAAAACTTTATGCACTCTTTCATCACTCAGCCACCCAGTCTTGTAAGAGCTTACTATAATTCTCCACATTTAGGACCAGCCCTTGCTGATCCATCATGAAAACTTCACTGAATGGTTAATCCAGTTTTCATACTTGCTTACATGCAGTACAGGTGGTGAGGACTCCCTCCCTTCCCTGGTGAGGACTGAACAGTACCCCATCCCTTCACCCCTACTTTATAACCAATTAGATATCTGCGCAAGAACCTTTTAAGTCCCACATTACTTTAATTTCTTCAAGAAAATTTTGACAAGAGGCTTTCTGGAAATCTTAGCAAGAAAAACCATAAGATCCTTACTTAAATGAGTTTTGAACCCTTTGTTGGAGGAGCATAACCTTCCTTTCAAAATGCTATGTAATTTTCACCAACTAGATAAACGTTCACCCGGATACCAACTATTATATTCCTTATTGTTTATACTCCTTTGTCCAGTCCAGATACCAAGTTTACAGGACTTATTTCCTCCCTGATCTTCCATGATACCTATCTGCACCTTCTTTTTTTTAAAATTGGTATTGTATTTTCTACCTTACATGCTTAGGTATTAATGAAGATTTTTCATATAGGATCTACCATCCAATTTTTTCAAACTCTTTTTCCTAGACTGATAAGTTACATCCTCCTAAAAGTTAGTAAGAAATCAGCGTCACAACAGACAGGAACAACTATTCTAAGATCAGTAATGAAAAGCAATGTTTTGACAAAATATATCTGCATATACATCTGCATATACATATATATATATCTGCATATACATATATATCTGTAATTACACTGTGGGATCCACAATTTTGACTCAAGTTTAAAATTAACTGGCTGGCTTACTTGAAGGGAATGGAGGA
The DNA here is from genome assembly GCA_013397375.1 of Toxostoma redivivum. NCBI lineage: Eukaryota > Metazoa > Chordata > Aves > Passeriformes > Mimidae > Toxostoma > Toxostoma redivivum. The sequence goes on from VXBI01011644.1 coordinate 273,919, forward strand.
GCATTTGTTCATTAAGATGGAGTCATTTTCTTTACCTTGAGAACCAGCACAGTGTGAGACAAGCCTCAGATAAACATTTTATTCCATCAATAAAAAATAATCTCTGGCACACCTCAAGTTAGTCAAAGATATCTCACTGAGAAAGCAATAACAATAAATATACCCTTCTGACTATTACATTTAGTTTTGACCACTGTCAAACAGCAGCCTTCTTACTTCACAGCAATTTTTTAATACCAAACACCTGGTAAAGGTAATAGGTAAATTACAGATATCTTTCAGAAACAGTTAAAAAGCCTTAGATAAGCCATCAGAATTCAATGCTTCTACAAGGAACAATTTATACAGCTCTTCCCTGGCCTCCCCCAACTTCTTCTGTTACCATGAAAGACAGAAATTCACAGAAGACTGGCTCAAAAGGAGAATTCATTCAAAGGCCATATTATTAATCCCCAAGAAAAAGATTAATTTTTAACAGGTGAGTCCACACACACAAGACAGCACTAGTAAATTATTGAGTTTGAATGCTGAGTGCTAAATCAATTTCTTTAAACATGAGCTGAAACCAAACAAGAATTCTGCTTGTTAAATATATGGAAACTTCACCTTAGATGAATCACTGCATACTGCAGACCTGTTCTGCGTGAAGTTACTCTTTATTTTAATTCCAAACCAAAATGTGAAGCAATCTGTTTGAGATCAAACTACACCCTAGCATTTTAAATATAGCATTCATAGCAATGATATCCTCATCACCACTCCCCAACAAATATCTATGTACCTGACAACTTCTAAAACATATCAGATCCTCTGTCATCTTAAATACAAAGTTCATGCTTCAATCTGAAACCTGTCAACCTAAGCACAAAAATTAGACCTCCACACCAAGAAGGTACATTGACATGCCACAAACTATCTCAAATAGCTTTTAAGGATTGGACTAGGTGGCATCCTGAAGTCCTTCCCAATCTAAATTATTTTACAAAACTTTATTTGCTTGCTTGTTCTTTTAGCAGCCATACTGGGTGCAATTTAGCTTGCAAAAACAATGAACATCCAAAATAAATCCCCCAGTTGTTCCTATTTACTACACTTCAGTTGTGATAGCTGGGAAGCTCTGGTGCATGCAAACCGGATTCCATCAATGTAAAACCAAATTTGAAGTGTCCCTTCAGGGACACACCTAATGCCTTTCACGCCGAAGTACAGGCACCGGAGGCCAAGGCAAAGGCTATTCCACTGCATTGCTACCTTGCACCTACGGAGCACAAACAGACCTGAGCTGTGAAGATATCCTGCAACATCCTGAACTGCTGCTTCAAAGAAATAAGGGTATCAGTGTCTTCAGCTGGCTATGAACCCTAAGCGCTCCAGTTTTTACATTTTTTTATATTTTTTTACATCCACCCACCATCTACCCAATGTTTCTTCTATCTTTTCAGTAGTAGCAGTAGTCATCATATAAATCCTATCTTCTGTGGCCATTGTCTCCTGGCAAAACCTCAGGCCTTTACTTTCATGAAGAGGATGAAGATCAGGGACAGCAGATGTGTCAGAAGTAGCATCACAAATGTGTCCGTACTATGGGGATCTTGAACTTCAGGCAAGAATACAATAACCCTAAAACTCAGGTGCACATCGAACGCCCTGGGATGAAGAATCATCACTGAAGACAGCTCAAAAGAAAGCACATCCTCTGGCATCCCTCTTAGGCTGCTAAACCCATTGATTTCTCACCTCAAACTCAATTCCATAGGCTCAAGTGGGTCTAGTCAAACCACTATGAGGGTTTTGTTAGACTCTTACCAGAACCATTTTAGCACTGCAGGGCACAGTTAAGGGTTGCTGGTCACATTGAACCTCAATCCCTCATCCTGTCTCAGAATACTAAGTCTAGTTCCCCCCTTCCTCCACAGCTGCCCTAAGAGGGGGCCACTCTTTTCTTATCTCCCATCAGATCAAGAGAAAGGCTCAAAGCCTCTGGTTCTGTTATCCTAACTTTTGCTGACATTTCTTGTCAGCTGCAGACAGTCTCACACACAGGTTTGGGATTTGTTTAAAGCCATGTGTCAGCATTTGCATTCAATGGATGGCACAGCAGAAAGCTGAAAGCCTAGACAACAGAGATATCAGAGGCCCACAAAGAGGATAAACGTTTAACTCCAAATAGCTGCTTCCACATGGGATAGATGTTTCTGCTTAGTATTTTGTAGGAGGATGAGCGGGGTTAGTTTCTGGGACTGCATTCTGGGCAGGCAGTCTGGGGTGTGGGGTGGTGTTGACTCACCATGAAGACACCCACCTGGAAAACTGAGTGACTTCAGCCTAAAGTCTAGACAAAACAAGCAGTTTCTCCTAGCGACTGAAAAGGAAGAGGTGGTGGAATGATCAAGAGAGAAGTTCGTGTCTCATCAAGAAGAGGAAAAGAAGGTTTCCTTTACAAGGGTGGATGTCTCACTACCCTACGAAGTCTAATCAGCCAGCTCTACCTCCCATAACCCTTATTAAATACCACCCTCCTGAAGTGTAAGCAGCAGCTAACACAGGCCACCTTACATCTCCCTTCCTCTGTATCTTCCCTCACTCCTTCCAAATGACAAGAAGCCAGCAAATAAGCCAGCTCATTCTTTCTCCCAAGTGACACAGAACTGCTACATGTCAGCTCTAATTTCTCTTTAGTAAACTGGTCAGACCTAGCCCTGCAAAGTATCCAAAGGGCTGCAAAGCTGGCAGCTGCAGGCACACACCAAATTAGAAAGAAAGCAAAAATGAAAGGCACAGAAAGCTCAGGAAAGGTTTGTTTGCATTGTCATGCTTGCCCAAGAGGTATGGAAGGTTGAGTACCTTTGAGGAGTGAGGGCAGAGCAGGTGGGAGATGATGGGGTTAACCAAGACTGGGAACCTACTGGAATTCTTTTAAATCATTAAATGTAGTTTGCCACGTTGCAAATGATATTTGCATCTAACCATATTGAAAATGTAATAAAGTGCAATTAAGTATCCTTGAATATTAAATATAAATATTAAATATAAAACTTAGCTACGACAAACCTGTAATGGCAACAAATCTGCTTCTCCTAACAACGCGAAACTGTTAAATGTTTTATCTGAAGAGCTCTGCTTAATTCTGACGCCTCTTAATCCATAGAACAGCTGTTGGCCTGACCAATCTAATAGTTCGCATTCAGCTGGGTAAACAAAGACAGAATAATTACCCAAAATGTGTTTTTATTTTCTTGCACTACAGACCCTGGATCATTTTAAAGAACCAAAATGATTGATCATAATCAATCATTTCAGGCTAGACTTTATAAAGAAATGAACTGAAGACATGGAAGTTGCTAACATTGTTGACAGATTATGTGAATAAATCACAACAATGGATCAAGAGACCACAAGATCAAAAGCAATCATTGAGTCAATTGTATATTCATAGATTTTTAAGACTGGAAGGCATTACTGGGCTCATTGAGTTGCCTGACTGTTGCATAAAGGACAGAGAGACTTGAACAACGTTTGTATGAAGCTTTTAACTCCTATTTAAACCACAGTAATGTTTATCTCAAGTTTATTATCCCTATTCAAAATAAAAGACACCCTTATGAATGTCCTGGTTTAGGGCAAATTTGGGAGAAAACTTCCAGAGGCCTCTCCCCCCTGAGGAAGCAAACCTGAGTGGCCCCTCCCCCAGCTGGTTCGGGAAGAAATTTCCTCAGAGAGAAGTGGAAAAAACCTGTTTATTCAGGCACAGCAGTGCCCAGCACAAAAAACCCCCAACACCAAACAACAAAACCTCTGACTGCTCTGAAGAGGTGACAAATTCAGACAGTCTCTCTCCTGTGGGTGGTAGCTCGGCTCAGTCTGTTCCCAGTCCCTCCGGCGCTGGAAAATGCCACTGCCCAGGCCAGGCCCCGGTGGCCGAAGGTGCAGCTCCTGGTGCTTCCCTGGGTCCCCAGTCCAGAGCAGGTTCAAATAATTCCAGGAAAAAGAAAAAACTGTCTGGCGAACTTCTCTGCTTCAGTTAGTCAAAAACTAACTAAAAGCAACGGAGAGCTCTCTCCGCTGTCCACCACGGTGACACAGTCCAGGAGGACAAGATGATGAACTCCTGTCTCTATGTTTTGAAAACAACCACCTCAGACATTCCACCGCTTCTCCTCCCCCTCCTTCACTCTTCAATCCAGCCTTAAAGGTACAAAAACCTATTTCTGGGCTAAACAGACAAATGGGGATACAATTCAAAACATGACAAAGTCACCCCAGGACAATGAAAAATACCACATAATGAAGAAATCATAAGATGTATCTTCGGGAAGTTACGCCAGCTGTTTATTATAATTGTGCCTAAAAATGCTTATTTCTACACTCAGTCTTGTTAGCACTTTGCTATAGACTGAAGCCTGGCTCTCCATGTAATTACTTCCCTTTTTAAGATAAAATGAGTAAGTCTGAGTCTCACTGCATGGGTGATTTCCCTGTTGGCTAACATACACATCATCATAGTGTAATTTCACAAATGTCTTTAGAAGAGTAGGCAACAGAACTGAACCTACTATTCCAATATTCTTTTCATTGCTAACTCATAAAGCAGTACACAAAATGTACCTGTACTCTTCTGCATTGCACTGAGAGGTGATAACTAGCTGAAATAATTATTAGCTGGGACTTAACACACTTACTCGTGGAAATACAGCCCACATCTGTCTATATTCAGGCACCATAACAAGATCAAATGATCCACCTTAGCCTACATGACTGATTTTTCAGGAAAGCAGGTAAGTTTGCTGAAGAAGTTCAGAATATTAACAACATGACCATAAAAACATTTGCAAAATACCAACACTATCATTAAAATCCTTAAAGCCTTCACGGTAATGTACTTCTTTAACTATCACCAAAACCAAACAAATAAACAAAACCAAACACAAATACAAACAAAAAACCCCATACCAAATAAAAAAAAAAACCCAAAACCCAAACACAACCAAGACACTAAAATCTACTTGAGGAAAGAAGTTATGTCACTAGCAGTTAAATTGCCACCCTTAGCTCCTTCAAAAATTCTGCCTTCTGTCCCTTCCAGCTTCCCTTCTCAGTTCCAACTCCTTCTGTTCCTCAAAGTGCCCATACAAACAATCTCCCCATAGTTCCCACAGATCATCACTGCAATTCCTCATGTATTCTATTTTCTTTGCCTGGGAAAAAGCTAAGCAAAAGAGAACATGGCACCAGAAGTTTCTTGGTCATTGCTGGATTAATGCTTATTCTTGTATATTCTGCTGTGTATTGAGCAAGACACTGAGAATTGGAAGAAAGGGATATACTAGTCGGATCACAGGCCCGCTACACTTCCTGGCTGAGAAGCAGAAAGTCCTGCTTTTCTTACTGATGTCAGAGACAAACAGGTAATTTGAAAAAACTGCTTTGAGAGCAGTGGGATCACCCCTAACTCACATCCTCAGATGTGAAGGCAAATTGATGCACATTATGGCATTTATGGTATCTGGTGGTCGTCACTGGTCATCAGCAAACCAGCTTCAGCAATTATTCATCCCGCCCAGAGAGAAAGCTACTTTGAATATTGGTGGTCCAGGAGAGAAAGGAGAAAAATGTCCAAAGGCAAACACCTCCAGATTCAAACAACAGGGTGTGTGCAACAAAGACTGATACACAGAAAAATAAAAAAATAAAATTAGTGCTTTGATCTGAAGTGGACATTGGAAATAAACACCTGGACAATACCTTCTACTTAGACCAAACATTAGACAGTAAGAGAAAAGTATTGCTCATTCTTGCCCTAAACTATCATATTTACTTCTTATTTAAAATACATCAGAGCTGGCCAGACTATCTGTCCTTGCTAAATATATTCCACATACCACACAGACAGAAAGAGAGCTCTTAGAAAGTCTGAAGAATTCAGAGCCATCTAAGAAACTTCTATAAATTAACGCAATAGATGAAACTTTTGACAAATACATTTCAGCAAGGGAAAGACGCGTAACTTCCATTGAGACAAAGGTGCTTTAAAAAAGATCTCTTCAGTGGCACTCAGTGTCTCAAAGATAATCAGGATTCCTTTGTTCTTTATAAAAACAAATCAAATGTACCAAGTACTGATTTCTTTCTTGTAGACATTTGACATAATTTCTGTAAAAACTCTGAAAATAATAAAGCAGGCATTTCTTTTAATAAATATGAGTCAAGTTTCCCTATATTTGTAAAGGAAATACAGGCAATGTGATTTATAAGTACTCCTAAGAGTGATCAGGCTAAGAGAAATTCCTGGATAACACTGGTACTTTCCAGACACCTGTCACTTCTGAACGGCATTGTCATAGTTGAGACAAAACACAAGAATCTAAACACAGAATGGAAAATATGTAAGAACACAAAATGGCTGCAAACTTCATACAGCTCCAAAACACAATTCAAATGCCTTCTCATTTCATACAAACAGTTTTCATGTGTTGTACTAAACCCTCCACCAAGCACAACCTGTGTCAAACCATGGAGAGATGGCCATGACACCCTAATGAAAAGATGACCAACAAAAAAAAAAAACAAACCTAATTCCTTCCCTTCAAAAAAAACTCTTTTAATGAAAAGAAAGTAATAAATGCTGGTTTTAATGCTTAGTGTTCTAAATTACTGTTTCAAACCACCTGAACAATCAAAGAGCTGCAGTCCTCACTAAACATCAGCTTTTTGCCTCGTTCAGTGATTTGATAAGAATAAACACACTGAAGTTCAACAAATATTTGATCACCTTGAAAATAAGGTTGTTAATGAATTCCAGACATTATACAAAGTAGTGTTATCAAATCACTGAAACCAAATCTGCAACAGTAACTTTACAGATTCAAAAAGATGGAGAAAAGACAAGTTCCTCAGCTAAACTCAACTAATATAGTGTCTATGGTTAAGCCAAAAGGATGATAGAGCGAACTCCAGGTAATATAGTTTTAAATAGCTCATTACTTGACAGTGAAGTCTCCATGCTGCTTTAATTCCATGCAAACAAACTTGTGTCAATTCTTACGTTCCTCCACATTAAAAATCAAAATAAGGAAAAATTAACATGTTTTAAGACACAATCACATTCATATTCCAGAAATTTTTCCTTTGGAGAGTTAAAGAATTAAGTAGAAACGGTATTTTATAATGCATTAGGACCGGTTAGCTGTCAATAGCTGTTTTGGAACAGCTGTTTGGGAAAATGTTATTGTAACACAATTTGTCTTTTATGAAAATGTGACTTGATGCTATACGAAGTAGAATGAAAACTATTATAACCAAAATTACCTATGAAATATTAAGCTTAATTGTCATACCAGACTAAGAAGCAAAACATGCACCCATTTAAATACTGTTAGATTATGTTTTATGCTAAGGATTTTAACACTTGAATGCAAATCAGGTTTAGAAGGTTAACCTGTATGGAGAAATTATTTTGTTAATATGTTAATAGAAAACTGCGTTTTCCAAAAGTGCCTCTGATCCTCAAGCTAATGCAATATTTATATTGGACTTCTTTGGTAATTAGTGGGCTAAACGTCTTCTCCTCTTGCACTTTAATTTAGCTTTATACCTCCAGCTTCATTAAACACCTTGTTTCACAGCTATACTAATAGCTTTTCTCAATATTCCATTAAGCAAGGAGAAAAATATGAGAACATTTTATTCATAACTAACATCATTTACATATGAATTCTATTAGTATTTGATAAATGAAGTTCAGATCAGAGCCAAAACTTTATGTTTATAGCAATCAAAATATAGCAGCCACAAAATTTTTTTTCTCCTCACCCCCACACATTACTCTGAACAGTAGAAACCTACTTATGATCATTTCTGTCCTTTCACTGAATACAGTGGTCTGTACCCAGAAACTCCAATACCTGGGTTTGAAGCAAAACTGAAAAAGTAAATGGCTTCAAATCATTGGCTAATGTATATATGATCCAAAATGGACCAACTGGTGTCTGTCTTTGCCCATAAACTCTACTTTTGGTAAGCTAAGGTAACTGTTGAAGAGCTACATACCTGTACCTTTGTGACAAATAATCTACTGTCAACAGAACTATAGTGCCCATGGTTAAAGGAACTGGTGATGGTCCATGGTTGCTACTTGAGATATTAGATTTATATTGCTATTGATTATTTTGTAATCTTATTTTTCACCATCACTAATCTAATTTATAACTTGATTACATATGTGCTATGAAAGTCTTCTGAAAAATTAACACAAGAATAGAAACACTGAAGATACTTCAATTTGTCTTCCATTGCTGTATTTCACTCTATATTTCACTTTGTATCACTAAGCTAAACTGAGATGGTCTCAGCATGTAGCAGCAGTGTAAAATGTCACCAGGAACTATTGTATGTACTTCTCCAGGTGAAATTTTCTTTCAAATTCAGCTTCACAACTCATTAACAGTCTTAACCACAAATTAATATAATGGAAAAGCTCATATCTATTGAACTTTTTCTCAGGCACACATTGTTAATTTCTACCTATCTAGAAACACACATAAACAAACCCAGAGGTAAGAAACTAAATGGCTTAAAACAACTGTCCATAAATTGTTGGGAGAACCCAGATAATACAGAAGCACTCCTGGCTCACTCATTTACTGGTTTTCCTTTTCTTTTTCTCTCTTAAAGCAATGCTCATTATTCTTCTCTCTGCCCAGCAACACAACAAATCTTTGAAAGACGCTTTGGGAGATCATCTTCCTTCTAATCCTCCTTTCACACTTTTACTGTGAAAAAAGCCTTGGTCACATGAAGCCAGTAATGTTGGAGAACACATCAATTTTCATTGTATAAAGTGCTAAGTGTAGTTGCTTCACTGCATCACTTGATTTATGAGTCTTACTGTTTATGTCTCTTTACAAGTTTAAAGTGTTGCACATACCAGCCAAAACCTTCTCTCATATCTCAAACCCAATGGCACCAATCTTTCTTCACCTTCTGTCCTTTCATTTTTACCACCTCTGTCCTAACTCAAGCTTAAGCATATTCATTACTTAAATTTACACGACAGAAAAAAGGAAGTCAGTCTCTCAGAGGACTTCTTTCTTTGCGGCTATTTAGTTTGTGATCAAAGGCTCCTAGAAGTCCCACGAACATTGGGTTGGATCAGTGGAAAGTATTCAGTGCTTCAAGTCTGACAGTCATAGCATTCTGGTATGATGAAACAATCTCCATGAACTGAGCAGCAGTGCTTTTGGCTGACTCACTACAATAACCCGATTTGGAAGCTGGGTAATTTATCAGTATTAGAGGCCACATTTGCAGAAGCTCCAACCTGTAAATTTAAGGCTTCATCATAACATCAGTTTTGTTGACATTTTTAGTAAGCTACAATGATAATCAGTATACCAGGAATAATATTTCAGAAAATCCCCTCAGAGCCCAGGAAGATTAACGATATCTACCAAACATACACAAAAAGCTGCAAAAATACATTTCAAAATACTTCTTGAGGAATGCCAATCTTAAAAAAAAAAGAATGAAGGCTTACATCAAAAGGCAATCAGTAGACTGGAGCTTTTAGCTAGTCTGAACATAAGGAGAAATGTGCAAGTACTAAGAAATTGCAGCATGTTGGTCTCAGACATAGTCCAATTTCTCTTTATAATTCCAGAGCTAAAAAGCCCCTAGAGCTGAACAGATACGCCTGAACAATGATGCACAGAATTGCCGGCAGGATTTTTTTCCACATGTTGCTAAATGTATGCTGCACAAAATTGTCATTAAGGGCTAGCTTATTACATCTTACAGGGCTACAAATCTCCTTAAATTAAATATTCATGAGTCTTGCTTGGAATACTGAATCCTGTGGTATTTCATATGCAACAATAGAAACTAGCCTTTTCAACTATGTATTCTAGTATATAAATTATAAAATTATGGGTTTTAATCATATCAAATTCATCATTAGCCATTGACATTAAAATAGCAAACCACATATTTCGCATCCTTATTTTCAAAAGGAAACATTCATGCAACATGGGAGTTAAGTTCAACCAGCAGAACTCAGCACGTGCTTTGCAGTGCTTTTACTTTGCAAGTAGTAAGCTGATGTACTCAGAGATGAAAAGCAAAGTGGTGAAAAATTTATATTAAAAAAAAAAAAAAATCAGTATGTACTTTCTTTTTCAAGTCTCCTACAAGACTAATGCAACTTAAAACTGCATTTTCAGGAGACTGATTTGGATAATGAGCAGGAAAAAATCCTCACCTAAGAAGAAAAAACATACCATGCCAAACAACAGAATGAAAGGATCCTGCCCACCCTTTGTGTGAAATTAATCTTTGTAGTTCTGACTTGGGAACAAACAAGCCAGTGTCTCTGTGTAAGAACAGGTTAAGTTGAATAGGGTAGCTATTAGCCGAGCACTGTAAGTAAAGGGAAAATAAATATAGGTTGTATTTTAAGAACATTACTCAAAAAAATTCCAGTTACTGTAAAATTAGTTGCTATCCTTCCTGGGAAGGGCATTCTTCCATTAAAAGCAGCAGTTCCAATGTAAATTGTTAATATTGCCTTGTAACCAAACAGTAGTTCCTTCCACATCAGATTTTTTTACCCTTCTACAGAGCATGACCACACAAACACCCATTAGACATGCAACACAAAATCTCTGGTTTGAATACTGGGATTGAGCAACTGCCACAAAGAACCTGTTCCAACTTCTCCACTGCTGGCAGAAAGCTTTCATTCTGTTACTGGCAGAAGGGTTAGAATCAGACTTTTTTCTTCTTTTTCTTTTCTTAAATGTTTCTTCTTTAATTATACAAAATGTTTAAATGTTAATGTAGTTATGCTTCGAGCAGGCAAGCAGGTGAAGGACCAAAGAATTAGGGGAGGGGGTAAGTGACAATTACCATTTGCCAAAACAAATGTCATCAGGTTTAGCTGCCATTTAACAGTTCAACATTTTAACAAGGAAGAATAGAAGGAGACTAGCACAGCTTTTCCATAAACAAAAGTACAGTGTATTTAAAAAACAGAATTATATTTCTTAAGAAAGAGAACTGCAACTCATAGCGCCAATCCATCAAGTGAATTGAAATGTCTGATGTGCAGTCACTCAGAAATTCAGGGAGAAGAAAGCAGACAAACCTGAGCCAGTTCAGGAGAGGCTTCTTTCAAATCTGATTTCTCTGCCAAGCATTCTTTTTCTTAATGTCATAAAAAGACAACAGTCCTTTCCTTAACATCTAGAACCAAAACCACAACTGATAGTGCTATAGGAAAAAGATAACATCATCGATTCAAGCAAGAATCTGTGATGATGTTTGGAAGACAGTTTAAAAATCTCTTCCAACCTGCAAGATAAAGCAAGTTTATCTCTTCAATGTAAACGTTACTAAAATGCTAAGATAATAATGAGCATGCTAGTATGAATTCTGAGCTAATAAATTAGATCTCTGTGAAGCTCAATCCTACTTGTGAAACAACTTTAATAGAATCCTTCAAAAGCTTTCTTAAAGGAGTGAGCAGTACAGAGATGACAACAAAGTGAACAAGCCCACCAGTCATCGGTCCAGCAGGTACTCCAGAAGGAATGAGAGCCATGTAGAACTACATCTCTCTTGACACCAAGAACAGTAAGTACCATGCTCATTTTATGAGCTGTCTTGTAAAAACCTTTTCTCTTGTATAGTACATTCTCAGCAGAAGGAGAACATGACTTTTATAAACCAAAATCATTCAATAAGCTATTTGTTGAAATTAAATTCTAAAGTTGGGACAAAGAATATGAATCTTAGCAGATGGGGAGTCAGCGGTACCGGTTTTGGAAGAAAGATGTAGAAATTCAGTTTAAGTGGAAATCAAAGACATCTTAGCTAAAATAGAGCTATAACAATGACTGCAGTGAAAGGCGAGGGAGATTATTAGGTGAAGCACCATTCTGCATTTACCAGAATACTAAAATAGGTGGATCAAAGTTTTAGCTGCGTTACACAGGCAGCACTTAGATTATTAGGCTTTTGAGCACATTTTCTCCTCAGGTGCAGATGTGTTTGTGCTTTCAAAATGTGTGAAATTGGGAAAAGCTCTGGAAAAAAAAGGGTTTCAAAAGGGACAGCAGCTCAGGTCCTGACAACTGTTTATAACTGTTGCAAGCAGACATATTATAGAATAACATGCTCCAAGAAGGTAATACAAAGGATCTAAAGCTTTAGACTCCCCCTCACAACTGCGGGGAGAAAGAGACCATTAAAAAACCAAAACCACTCTAGGACACTAAAACCTAATTAGAGCAGAAGAGTGGTGTACAAAGGGAACAACAGTCAGCTGTTCATTAGGAACAGAAGGAAAGCAATTTTGTCTTCGGGGTGGCATAAGAATACTGAATGTTGTTTAACTCTCTGCATCCCTTCTCCCCAGTACCCTTTGTACAGGAGAGAATAGGTCACACGGTGGTGTTCAACAACCAGTATTGTTCCCTAATCCCTTCAATTCCAGCACCTGGGGATCATACCCATGTGCATTTAAGGAAGTGCAATCTTGCAGAAGAGAACTGTGAGCACGTGTAACTGCAGACAGAAATGCAAGAGAGCAGTCAAAAGCTGCCTGCAGGTGACCATGACATTGCCCTAACAATCAGTAAAGAAAATCCCCTTTATGAAGAGTTGCCAAGATTTTCATGTCTCAAAACCACTACTTTCATCTTAAGAAAAAAAGAGTTCTTGTAATTTACCCCTAAGCCAATAGCTGATTCTTAAACAGTGAGCTACATCATGACTTGAATTAAAAATTTACTGTTATTCAAAAATTCCCCTCCAGTACAAGACAGTTCTCAAAGTATAAAGCCATTAGCTATACAGCTAAACACTTTTTTTCTAAAACCAGCAAAACTCTACTTCTTTAATAGCTGTAGGCTTTTTTTAAGCAACCAAGATGTTGGTTGCTTAAACAAGCAGAGCAGTATACCTGGTTAAAATCAAGCTGGAATATCTATTCTAGTAAAAAAAATTATCAAGAAACCCTTGCTTTCTGCATGATCAAAATTCTAATAACTTTTTTCCCCTCAATTTTTTTTTCCTGGCCAATCACCATTAATATTCCTAAGAAATTAATTAATATATAATTGCAGTGAGACACTGCAGAGTTTCAGAAGTAATGGAATAACACCCACCAAATTTGATAGAGGACAGAACCCTACTTCTTTTGAAGGCCTAGCAAGATATGAAAGCAAATGTCATGGAAACAGAAGCTCTCTCCATAGTAACACCATTTATGGCACTGTAGCTAACCACTCTAAGATGCTCCAAGACAAGGTATTAGCTTAAACCCAGTTTTCATTTAGTATTTATTGCATAACATTCCATATATCTATCAGCTGTAAAGACTTATTAAAACCATTAATAGCTCACAAGAATGCAGTATCAAAGCCAGAGTCAAACATAAGTATAAGGGAAAACTAATTAACTGTGATAAAGCAAGTCTCAGTAACACTTTATTTTGGGAAAAGAGCCAAGAGACTGATGGCACTGCAAAGAATAATTATATTACAGCTGGTTTCTACTACACTCTCTGACTCCATGCAACAATTGTCAGATGTGCAACAGCATCTTACATTAATCACATAGAAGGAGCTACAGAGTAAGACACACAAATAATAAAAGTAAAACAAACTTTTAAAAAATGTAAAAATATATAATTATACCTAAGAAACCCTCGTACCTCCTCTTACACGAAAAAATGAATTTTTTATCAACCAACCCAGCAACCAAAACACTCAAAACTGATCACAGCTGATCACAGACTCCAACTAGCATTGTACTGCTCTCCATGGAGATGGAACCAGCTTAGTGCACAGCAATCAGAGCCATGGGAATGATTTTCAATGAAAATTTATTTGACAAATTCAGTCCTGTTTGTGAACTATCTGTATGCGGGTAATGCATACTCTGGGGGAAAAAAATCTGATTTATTTTGTGCAATGCTTGTTGGCCCATTTTCTTATCTGATGACCAATGCAAAGTTTCACTTCCCTGACTGTTACTAGATACAAGGCATATGGTACTATGTGTCCCTTCCATCCAGAAACTGAAAAGTGTCAGTAGTGCAAATGGGTACAAAAATACATTAGCTCTGACATTTTTGCAAGTAAAATACCAGGTCTTGCAAGCACAGAAAATAGAGCTTATCCTGCAGAAATTTTTAAAATGTCAACAAATAATCACAAAAATAATTTATCTGGTTGTTCTTGTTCATATGCAAATTGTGAAAAGTTACTGGTTTACTGGTTCAAATACTTTAATGAAATAAAAAGTTTAAACTGAATCGTGCAACAATGAATAGCATTGTGACTGTATTATCTTAATACTTAAGCTCTCTGAAAATAAATTAAAAAAAAACTTTACCAGTCTTTGTACATGGAAGTAGTCCCACCATGCTCAATATATATTTTAGACAGAAGACCAGATTCTACTCAAAAAATGAACATATTCTTCCAAAAGCATGCTAGTGCGTAAAAAAAAAAAAGCTCTACATGTTTCCAAAATATAATATATCCAATATGGTTCACTACATACATGTTTGTCTTACAGAAAAATCCGTATTACTTAATACTGATACCTTTAAGAAATATTCTACAAATAACAAACAAAGCAATAATGTTTTTGTCTACTGGCCTTGGAGCCAGTCTGTAAGAAGAGTAGGGGGAAGAAACCCCAAAAGCCAAATATGAATTTGCTTTGCTTGATGTTAGTTGATGGCAAGACTTCTGCAAAGGAATATGCTGCCTAAAAACTAGCAAGTACTGACCTCTGCCAGTCTTCTCCAACTAAACTTACATTTTTCCTCACTATCATATGCATCAGACATCTTGCAGAATAGATTAAAGTAGAAAACTGGAATTTTACATTTTATACGTGAAGACAAAAGGAACAACCTTGAAATTCTCATTTTGTTAACCACATAACAAATTTCTTTTTTCACCTGTTTTAAGCTCTGAGCACGATGAGCACTGGATCTTATGATCAACTTACATTTGTTAAACAGTTGTTTCCACAACTGTTTTGACTTATCCTTTATTCTTCTGGTTCCTTTTTCTCATTACCAGCAGAACAAGCCATATTTTCCCTTAAAAATGGCAACATCAATTCACTGTCTGACAAGTCCCAATGATACACATTTCAATTGCTTTCATAAGTTAGAAGTTCTCTCTAGAGGATCTCATGTTACTTAAAACACATTTTGTTTCAGTGGTTGGATGAATATACAGATGCAAGATCTCCCTGGGATCTCCAGTGATCACTGTTTGGAAACAAGCAGCCTACTGCTTGTCAGTTCAAACTTGTCAAAACTTTCAGATAGGATGTAACAAGTGTACAAACTGGTTTTTAATGAACAATTCAAAGTATACAGAACATCTGCATTTTTGAAATCTGAGATCATTTCCAGCTAAGACTTGCAATCATTTTCCCCTTTCAGAACAAAACAGCAGACATGTCATAGTTGTATATTCCTCTCTTTCAGTGGAAAGCTTCTAGAGTAATGTGGAGAAAACCTGAATTTCATTTCAGAAACACAACTAGCAGCATTAAAAGAAAATAAGCTTTTGCAATATCTGCACTAATTACATAGGAAACCTTCATCAGGTTTCTGATCTCTGACTTCTATAATCAAGGCATGAAGTCCAGCACTGCCCTTCCATCTCTGTATTTATTAGACCTGTATGATACAATCAGATCTAAATTATTCACCACGCATCTCAGTGGAAGACAATGAAATTTTCTTAGAAGCAATTAATAACTTTCATATCAAGCTCAATACTTTTATTTTTAATCATGTTAATGGATTTAGTTCACTATTTTTGTAATATCAAAGGCTAGCAGAGCTGACGAAAGGAAGAGAAAGTATAATTACAACTGAAACTAAAGTTACTGTCAGTCAAAAGGAGACTGAATCACACAGTGTTCTGTTGTACCTCTTCAGTACAGAATGCCATTCCACAGGTGCCTCTGAGCCTTGGAGAGTACTGTTCTGTACAGTATCATGAACATGATTATTTTAAATGTGCAGTCACCAATATGCAGTTACCTTCAAAGATTTATCTGATTATACATGCTAGCACCTAAGAAAAATATTCTTATAATTTAAAAATTCGTTACTCTTTGGTGACATTTATCATGCATTTTTTAAAATGCTGTTTATAAGAACGATGACCCAGGAAACACCTCAAATTATGAAAAACAGAGTAATGTAGAATAAATCATTCTGCTTTTAAAGGAAGTGTCTTTAAATGTTTGGACCATCCGCATACCACAATGTAAGTGCTGATACTCCTCTGAAAGTCATCCTGTTTCCTCACATCTCAGGTATATGCATCATTTTCCTGAAATGCTAGGCTACTGCTTACACTAAACAGCAGGATGGAGATCTAGCAAAATATTCGGTTTATCCTGATACCACTATTTTTGTTTTACTGCTGTGCTCCTGCCTAATAAAGAATATAAACATTTTATGAAGGATCTTCATGAAAACTTGAAAGATTTGCTGGCTGTCTTGTTCTGCCATGAATAGAAAACAGAACTGGGAAAAAACAATCACAGCAATCTAGTTCTTCAAGATACTCTGCTAAATCTTTTCCGTTTCATAGAAAGAGTAGAGAGGGATCATAAGCACTCTGTTTATGGATATCTATTCTGGGATTTGAAGAAAAGAGAGTAGTGACAAAATACTTTCTACTATATTGTCCAGTTTCCAAATCATTACTGATCTATCAGCTTCTCAGTCCTGGAGAGATTGCGATAAATTTCAGGTTGAGTAGGAACACTGCCACGAAGACAAGTGACCACTTCATTAATCTATTCAAGAGCTGAATCAGATGATTCAGTAAAGAGTTCTCACTGATTCAAATCAAAAAGTCTTAGATTTCCCTATCCAGCTATAAAAGAGATTTTTTTCCAAGAATGATCCACAACACATATATATCAATGTAATTTTTGGAATACAGACCTATTCTTTTAAAACAGAAAAAAAAGTTTTGCAGAAGCTGAACCATTGTGTGGGTATTCTTATGTGAAATCACATTTACAGTACATATTCCTAATATTTACCTATTTATTTTAGTTAGAAAGTACATGCAACCATAGTTAGAAGCATGACAGCAAGTGCACTCCATAAGCTCCCTGACAGCTGGCTTTGGGACAAAGAAACCATGCAAAAACCATTTTTAAAGCCTTTATGATTGATGATCATTTATTTTCCCAACATTTAAAACAGTGGCAGGCAGAGAAAGTGTTATTTTTCTTTTCCTAAACAACATATGCATGGACACCACCTTATTAATGTCAACTGACAATCTCAAGTACGACTAGTACACATAATGGAAGAAAGATCTTTCCTACTGCCACTGGCAGGCAGAATGATTAAACTGCACAACAGAAGTTCAAGAACCTATTTAGATGGCACCCATAAATGCAGTTCACTGCCTGAGAAATCAGAGAATGTCAGGCAGTACAGGTCATTAGCAAGCAAATGAGACAACATACCAATTAGGACTAACACTCTCCTTAGGTAATCAGACTCAAGGCACTGACATCTATTCAGGCTGACATAATAAGAAAGTTAGGTTAAACAATTCCGGCAAATAGCAAATAGATTTGCATTTCAACCTGAATGTACTAGAGGACCAAGAGCAGAAAGTTTAACAAGAAAAACTTTTGCTACACCCCAACCTTACTATATTTAGAGCTAAAAATGTTCCATAAAGGGAAAGAAGGAAATGTAGATTTTTTTCTGGGGCATGAGTTATCTCAGGTTCTTGGAAAGTAAGTGGAAATCATAAAAATCTGCTACATTCAAAAATCATGGTACTTTTACCTAGGAGTCTAACTATTTAATTAAATAAGCTGTACTTAATTTAATTAGACCTTACTTACTGGTGTTTAGGTCAGCATTTCTTAATTTTCTAGTTTTCTGATTTAAAGAAAAAAATAGAAAACAAGTCACCCCAAGTGAGCAAAGACAAACTTGAATTGATATAAAAGTTTTACTTGTATAGTCACAGAAAACTCCTCAAAAGAATATTGTGTTTTGCTAATATATTTGGGTATGTTTGTAAAGCACATGAAAAGACTGTATTTGAGATAGGAATAGCTACTTAAGAAATGAATTGCAAGGAACATTGCCATGGAAATTGAATGTAACAACTACTCATAGGCAGAAAAGAGTTGCAAAGCTCAGTGGTATTTCAGGAAATTGACAACAAGTTCTCTGTTAAAGGAAAACCTATAACTACACAAAAAGTGCATGCTGATATGACAACAGCATCCCTTGACTAGCAACAGATTCAGTCAGGAACATTCCTCTTACAGAAGAAATCACAATTAGCAAAGAGATACTCTAAAGATGAAAGGTTTTAGTAATGTGGATCAACACAAAAGACTGATGAAAATTATTCTCTTCATATTCTCCTTTCTTCTGCTGCAAACTCTAGAGAAAAAAAATCAGGTGGTCTTAGCATCTGTATTAACAAACTGAGGTGCTGATGTCTTCTCCCAGTGATAGGATGCACGGGAACAGTTCAAAGCTGTGCCAGGGAGTTTTAAACTGGACATGAGAATGCCTTTCTATACTTGAGAGGATGGTGAAACATTGAACAGGCTTCCTAGAGAGGTGGTCAATGCCCCAGAGCTGTCAGTGTTTGAGAGGCATTTGGTCAATGTGATTAATAATATACATAAATTTTTGGTCAGCCCTGAAGTGGTCAGGCAATTGATTAGATGATCACTGTAGGTCCCTTCCATCTGAAAGTCTGTTTCATTCTATTCTATTCCATTGCCTCCAAATCTTATATGAATCACTACAAAAATAGAAAGCTAAATCCAGAAACAAATATTTGTTAGAAGCAATAATTTTATGCTATTATATGATTCTTCCTAAGCCTTTATATATCAGCTTTGGTATTGAGAGTATATTTGGTATATCTGAGTCTGCCTGAAGCCATTAGTTGCTATTGCACTAGAAATACGTAACTGTTGCCCCATCACTGATAAACAGGATGTCTGAGTTTCAGAAATAAGCCAGCAAGTGACTAGGCCTATGATTAAAAATTTACACACCATTTGATAAAATATATATTGTGAAAGAAAAGGCTTTCCAATTATATAGGATTATTCAGAACAAACTGGCACTGCCTAATGAAACAAATCATGGAGATATTTTATTCGGTGGTATCTTTTGGAGATATTTAATTCAGTTTTAACTTCAGTGATTTTGGATGAACTTTTACAACGACAGAAAATAACACAGCCTATTATACAATGGGAATAGCACAAATAATTAACAGGCAACCAAGCATTTCAGATCACCACTAAGTCTGCCAAGGGAAAGGAAGGAAGACATAGTAATAACTCATGCAATCTTATTCAGCTATAAAAACCTGCTCATTTTTCTTTCATTTTAAAGGCTAAGCTTTGCATTAGTATTCAGTAGTGTTAAATAATTCAGCTCTTCTTTAAAATAACATTTATCTTAGAAGAACAGAGCTCAGCAACTGCCCTTCGTCCTTCCCTCTAAAAATCCAATTCCACACAAATGGACTTTATTCCTCATCCAAAATAAGAGCATGGAAGAGTACCAAACAGAAATCAGCCAATGCAAAAATGTAACAGCACTCAGGAGGCAAACACAAAACAGAAGCTTTTAAATGGTGATACAAGCTTTCCACAGATGCTCAAAAGCTGACCTTAGGCCTTTCTAACTGATGGCCAGTGAGTCTTCATTTAGTTGGCTAAAGTAACAAAATAATTCCTACATAATTTCTTGAAGCAAAGGAAAACTAATAGTTTCAGTCAGCAAGAAAGCTGGTTGTTAGGAGATTACTAGCATAAAAATTAGACGGTCTGAGGTATCTAGCAAAGGTAGGATTTACAAGGTAAAGTAATTTCCCTGACGAGTGGGCAGAGGCCAGAGAGCCAATTCTGCCATCAGAAGAGCCATTTCTGAGATTCTCATTAAAAACATACAGGCTGGTAACCTGCAAGTGTTCTAAAACAAATGTAGGAAGTTTGCTGTTTTGAAGCAACTTTCAAAATCTATAAATAAGGCATGGGGCTTTCACCTTTAAACTAACTCGCTCATTGTCTGGGGCATGATCCCAGGGTGAGATACCTGTCCATGATGTTTCCTGCTGCTCTTTTACTCCTACTCAGCACTTATCTTCGGGCCCTGCTCTGCCAACCTGTTACAGGTAGAGGAACCAGAAAGTTGATCAGACGGAATAGAGCTGAATAAGGCATATGGGAGTTATAGTGATAGGATCTTATATGGATAGACAATGACATAGGGAAAAGAAGTGTCAGGGAGAAGCAACGGAGAAAGGAAATCAAAAGGAATGAGGAAATGGGCTGCTGGATAAAGAGAATGCATGAAGAGAGAAAGTGGAAAGGAAAAGAGTACAAAGGAAGAAGAGAAGCAACAATAAGAAAACATTTGTCTCTTGCGATGGAGTTGTTAAGAATATGACATGTTAATGCGGGAATTGCATAAGAACTACACATCACATCAAGCTACCTACAAAGCATTCTTAAATCATGAACGAGGCAAAAACATCCATCACTTCCACTAAAAATGCTCTTCTCAACATCTGTGAAAGCTTTCAGACTGAGAAGGGAGGAAATGGGAAGGAGATGGGATGTCCCAGTCATTGCCTTTCAACTGGCACTGTGAAATGAAAGCCTTCATATACCCCAAGCAATAACCAATACAAGTAACTCAAGTAACCAATGAATTAGGAATAATAATGCTCAGTTAGTCTGATCTTGCAAAATAAAGTAACGTACACAGGCAGAAAACAATCTCCTTACTCGTTAATGTTGTTTCTACCATCATCAGTCACAGTGCAAAATAATTTCTGCTCCAGTACAAGAACCTTGCTATTCATAGTAAGAGTTTAGATAGGAATACTAACAGAAGAAAGCAAACCCTCTTACATCTAACTGAAACCCTATATTCAGTAGTAAAACTTTTTAACAAATCCCTTTTCATTAAAGCATACCAATTTCTCAAAACTGGACTAATACAGAGGCACTTGATGCCAAAAATCTCTTCAAACCAAAGAGAAAAGTGAGAAAACCAAGAGCTCTTAGAGACTAAAAGCACATTCACAGGTAATTTTGGATATTTTGTGTTTTATTGAAAATCAGAATTAAACCAAACTTCAAAACAACAAAATAATCTTTCTCCATCCATATGGACTCCCAGTACTAGTGCTGCCTGTAGCTTGTGGGGAATATCCACATACTCAGGTCTGAATGCCTTTGTCTAAGACCAGAAAACAAGAGGAACATCTCTGAGTAAACTGGGGCAGAGGGGAAGGGAAACTCAGAAACTACTTTCAAACAGTATGAACTAATAAGCTCAACATTCCTTGTATTAAATAGTTAACTTCTGCATTCTGCTTCACCTATCAAAAATATGGTAAATGTGGGTAATTCTCCCCAAAGAAATTTCTGTCTGTAAATGCTGACACTCTGTTTATCCTCCTCTGCTGCCACTTCATTCTTCTTTGTGATTTTGCTTCAATTCCTGTTTACATTTGTGTACTCCTCAAAATACACACTAGATTTCAGGAGGTCCCAAAAGATGTTCTTGAATTTCCCTGATCTTCAAAAACTCAGCATCATTTCTTTCTATCCTTTCTTTCTGCAAGATCAATTATGTCAATAAATACAGTTCTTCATTTTTTCATTTTCTTCTGGATATGCCACGGTCTCTTCTCTTGAGACAAACAGGTTTTATAAAAGTCTCTAACTCTGAACCAAAGTTCAGGGCTCTACACCCCAATCAACAACAGGGGGTTGTTGTTTTCTCTCTGTAAAGATCTAAGACATCATGCATTCAACTACAACACAAAAATTATTTCAGTTAGCATTCTCAAGGGGTCATTTATGCACTGTTATACTGTTGCTCTTGTATTGTTGCCTATTAATTTATTCCCTCTGTGTCACGTAATAAAAAAAAGCCATCTCTATCAGCTTCATCCTTTTCAGTTAATCAGCTTTAATGCTTCTTTCCCAAGTAACAGGTCTACAATAGTATTTTTCACTCTAAATATGTTACTTATACTTTCTCAACTAAGAAAGTCATTACACTGAAAAAACTGCATATTGCCTCATCCAGGAAAATCAGTTTAATAACAGATGCAACAAACTTACATTCCATAAACTCAGAAACAGTATTAAATTTTGAATGTTAAATTAAACAAATACATTAAAGATTAAAAACCTTTATACCCATTTATAAAAGAAAATTGTTTTAGTCGGGTTATAAATTTTTTAGTGTGCTAAATCAGAAGACACAAGTTCTAGACATATCAGAACATATCAGATACTGATTTCCTGTAACAGTGACTAAGAGATGCATTCTTCAGTAAGTTCATTTCAACTAGAAAAGGTAATTTCAAATTTATCTGCAGTAACTCTGCTTAGCCTCTAATTTTCAGGGAAGTGTTTCTGAGAAACCTTTACGATTGCTTTAGATTCTAGCAATATTCTAAGATATCATCAGGACTTCTTATGAAAGTGTGAACTTTCTTTACCCTAGTAGCTTTGCTTTAAATTGGAAATAGCTATGTATTTAAAAAAGTATGTGGCCTAATTGCTTAGTTAGCTGATGCAGAACTTGAAATATCTTATTTCCAGATGGGACTGTCATCACTCCTTGCTAAGATCTACAGTATAGGAAGTAGACCAGGAAAAATATGTTTCATATTTTTCCTGGAAAAGTATACACATGTATACTTTCCACAAGTAACTGGAAAGGCAGAAATATCTGTCAAATTTGAAATAATTAAAAACAATTCCTTGCTTGATTCAGTCAACACACTGGAGGGAAGGGATGCCATCCAGAAGGACCCTGGCAGGCTTGAGGTGGGCTGGTGCAAACATCCGAGTTCAACAAGGCCAAATGCAAAGTCCTGCACCTGGGCCAGGGCAATCCCAACCACAAACACAGACTGAGTGGAGAATGGATCAAGACTTTCTCCCCAGGGAGAAAGATTTTGGGGTGTTTGTGGATGAAAAGCTTAACATAAGCTGGAAGTGTGCACTTGCAGCCCAGAAAGCCAATCATACACTGCACTGCATCACAAGAAGCGAGGGCAGCAGGGCAAGGGAGGTGGTCCTGCCCCTCTGCTCTCATGAGACCCCACCTGGCATGCTGCGTCCAGTTCTGTGACCCCCAACATAAGAAAGACACGGACCTATCAGAACAAGCCCAGAGAAGGGCCACTAAGATGATCACAGGGCTGGAGCACCTCTAAAGCACATATAAAGATAGGCTGATGGAGGTGGGAATGTTTAACCTGGAGAAGGCTCCAGGGAGACCTTACAGCAGCCTTTCAATATCTAAGATGGGCCTACAAAAACAGATGGAAAGGGACTTTTGACAATGGTATGTATTGACAGGACAAGACAGAACAGCTTCAAATTGAAAGAGAGTAGGTGCAGGTTAGATATTAGGAAAAAATTCTTTATTATGAGCATGGTCAGGCACTGAAACAAGTTGCTGTGCCAGCGACGCTGTGGATGCTCATCCCTGGAAGCATTCAAGGCCAGGCTGAATTGGGTAAAAGGTGTCTCTAAACCCCTCTGGTAGGGGACTGGAATTAGATGATCTCTACAGTCCTTCCAACTCAAACCATCCTGTGATTTACAAGCTAAGAAAAAAGTCAAGATGGATGATGCTACAGCTATGATCTACACCAATATACAATACACACTACAGTGTATCCACTGTATCTGATTCAACAGCAGGAATAACAGAATCGATGAACCCATGCTAGCTTGAGAACCACTTGCATTATTTTTCTGGCTGTCCGCAGTACTTCTGGTAACTTCTCCCCAGGCCACTCATATACCTTTACGCTGGCAGACATGGCTCAAAAATTTATCATGCTCCAATTGCACTAAAACAACATGAGTCACAAATTTTAATGTGTGAACATCCTTGAAAAAGCAAAATAATATGAGAGCTCAAATCAATGGTTGAAAGATTCATGGAATTCATGCAGTCCTAGAAAACTCTTCATTATCCAGCAGCACATCCATAGTATATACTCTAAAAAAAACCAGATGATTCCCAGAAACTACCACCATTGATTAGTAAGAAATCACACAGACTACAAATGAGATTAACACCTAGTCAGAAACAACATTGCAAAGTAATCCTAACCAAAACAAAGATTAGCTAGTTGATGGATGAGTGGAGAGGGAGAGCGAGAATTTCATCTGGGACTAAAGGGAAAAAAATACATTTCTTATGCTACTTACTCCTGTAGGCTGAAATATCAGTCCATCCACTTCATGGCTAACTTCTCTGGCAAAGTTTCCTTCCAGGAGCTGTAGAACAAAAGAGAAATAAATCCTTTTTCCATAGAGAAATGCACATCAAAGTGAGTAGCAGTGGATTATATGCTGATTCTGAAATCGTTTGCCAGTAAACAGCTTTATTTATGGTTTAACGTTAGAGCTTGGGAAATGTCAACGTCAACGAAGTAGCAGTTTCTACAAAGAATACTCAAGGCTAGGAAATCCTTTGTCCAAAAAGAAATACTCAGAAACCAAGATGATTCCATATACTATAAAATGAAGAAATATCAATTCTAATACAGGACACTACAGTCATTTGTGGGCAAATTAAAAAATCCATTTGCCATTTAAACACACAAGTAGCACTCACTTTAGATTGAACTTATTTCCTGAAAAGTACTTCAGGGCATCATTTGAAATTCATGTTTGACAGACATCCTAACTAAGGCATAAACCAGTAACACAGCTACATGACTGTAAAACAACTCTTTGAATTCATCTGTATCTTGAATATTCTATTTTATGCTTTCAAAGACTGTGAATTCCATATGGAGGTAAATATATCCATCAAGATGAATTTACCAGAGAAAAACCATCTAATTAAACAAACCACTGAAACCAGCAACTGAAAACAGTCAACTGTTATGAGAATTGATTATGTACTTCCATATTAAATTATTACTTGCCTAAGGAAAAGCAAATAACCAAGGAGAATTACAACTGACAAGTAATAGCAAAAATTAGGAAAATTACTAAATTTTCTTTATTAATTTCAATTTATGTTTTACTGTTGAGATGAAGAATCTGTCCTTAAGTTTTAGATACTTTCAGTAATATCTGAAAAAACTTTGGCGTAAAAGTAACCACATGGTGATAAAACATATCAAATACAGAACCAGTAAATCACAGTTTTAAAAGCATCATGTCGGAACTCAGAACATCCCTCTGGGTGTCCAGAGTTGCCGGGACCCCTGTCAGGGGGCTCTGAGACTCTGGTAAGCAGCCAAAACCACCTGTGGGTTTGATCATGAACCATGGAACACATTACCAGCTTTATCTGAGAACCTGGAAGTCACAAAAATTTAAGTAGTATTATCACGGGGTGAAAATGTAGATTTTAGGATTTTTGGGAACGGGGTTTTTTGGGAACAAGGTGGAGGAATTTGGGCACGTCTAGTCCTTCTTCTTCTTCGTCTCCATCTTCTGCTGTGATATTGGCACTTTGGAATTGGTTTAGAGTAGAATTTCACTGCCTAACATAGAAGATAGGCATTGGGAAATTATTGTAAACATAGTGTATGTAGTTTGTAGTATAAAAAGATAACACCGCCCTGAAGGAGCAGAGAGTGCTGCTGGCTGCCTTGCTAAATAGACCTCGGCTGGGCAAAAGGAAAAATGTTTTAGATAATGAATAATAAACAACCTTGAGACTGAACACTGAAGAGCTTTGACTTATTCTCCGGACACACGGGCTGAAAATAAGATTTCCTACAAATCTCGGGGCAGCAAAAACCCACCAGACCGCGAGAGCATCATTTTGGCCTGGTCTGCTAATTTTGTACAATTTCCTTTCTAGAGCTCAACTTAATGATCTGCTGACCAAACTATGACTAAATTATTCAAATTAAGTCAATAAAGTATGAAAGGAGCTAAGAACTAACTGTACAACTAAAAGCAATGCAATTTTATGTTCCATGGATCAAAAGCCTGATGGCCAAATACTTCAAACAATAATGATTCGACATATTTCACTTTAACCTGTATCTGTTTGTACAGAATGACTGGTCATTTTGCTGTAAAAAGATAGCTTTTTCTCTTACTCAGTCATTAGCCTGTATTTGTGCCTATAGCTCCAACAACAAAGCAAGCTTTCACTATTCAACTTTTAGATACAATTTAACTGGAAAAAACACACTATGAGAGTACTCTCAAGCGGAAAAACACTTTAAGAATATTTAATATTTAAAATAAAGTAAGAAACTGTCCAATGAAACACAATTTTTCAGAAGAGAAAGCCCATAATTGAAACTTGAAGTGCACCTTGCTGTTATAACCTGTTGATATCTTGAAATTTACAGCTGAAGTTCACAATGAAATACATCTGCTACCATATGACTACACAAAATAACAACAAAACAATCCCAAATTCTTTCATAAATCTATCGTTAGTCTTTGCTTTTATTAGAGCAATGAATGCATAGGAAAAATATTTAAACAAATATCAAAATTTTTTTTAAATTGTGGGGTTTTTAAATTTCTACACAAGTTAAGTCTTCCATGGATCACTTGCAACGTGGATTACTTAGCAGTTCCAAAACTGGCTGGCCAGTCATCTGTAATAAGACTGTGCTTCAAACTTTAAAAATGCACAAGACTGATTTCATAAAATTCAGATACCAAAAAAGCTCTCACTGAAAAATGTTAATGAATAATGACATTAAAAACAAACAAACAAAAACCAAGAAAACAAAAACAAAACAGAAACTTCCAATTAGTTGAGACCACTTTTTATAAATTTCTGACTAACTTATCAAAAGGCTTTAACCAAAGTGGCAAAGAGAGAAATCAATCACCTCTGTTTCTGCCTCTTTTTGAAGTTCTTAAGGGAATTACAGTTTGAGGAGATAGTTACTTCGGTGTTGGAGCTTACAGAACCGAATTGTGTATTCCTTCCCAAAATGAAATTTAAGAATATAGAAACAATCTTTAAAGTTGGAGTATGTAGAAAAGCAGAAAATAATTATCATGCTGTTTGGCCAGCAACTCTCTCCACTCTGGTGAACAAGTAGTTTTAGAAAACTACATTAAAGTACTATTACAAGTTGATAAATGGAGAAGAAAATATAAATTAGTATTTTTCCATTTCAGAAATACATTCTGATACTTTTCATTCACTACTTAGCCAGAATTACAAAATGTAAAGGAATCTGTCCCATCAAGCTACCACCCAGTTTCAGAGTCAAACATTCTCAGCTTGGAGGTCCACAGTGTTTTCACTAAGACAGCTCCTCCCAAGTGTCAATTAGACATCAAAGACAAAAGGATTTTAAATCCAGAGTAAGCCTTGACTGATAACTACACTTCTTTGCACTCCCAGTTATTCTGCTTTCCTTCTCATTAGGTCACTTAAATGACCTATTTGAATGATAACACCCTCTCTAGAAAGGAATTTTGACTAAGAAGGATTAGCAACTGTGGGAAGCGAATGAAGGAAGGAACATACATTTTCTCTGACATTATTCTCATAAAAATTTTCTTGAGAATTAAATTATGTAAAGGTTGTCTGTGAATAGCAAAATACACACATTGAATATTGCAGGTTTGGAATGACACGGAAATAAGCAGGAATGTCTGACATACAAACAAGTATTTTTGACTCTAAAATTTTTTTCAGTTTATGAACTTCAAATGCAAATATCGTAGTTCATATTTTGAAAAACGTTCAACGTTCCACACATTCAAATTTCTAATTAACTTGAACAGAATGGGTTTTTTTAATCGGCACCATGATAAATGGCACACCTGCTTTACTGGGATGACTGCCATGGATCAGATAAAGTGCAATGCATCTCAATGACATTTTATAAAACATGGGTAAACGATGCATGTGAACCAGGTCTTCTGGCATCCAATTCCTTTTTGCCTCATGGCATCTATTTCCACCTGAGATCCCCTTTGCTCGCTCCTTTCAGCTTCATTCTTCCCCATGAACACTGCAACAAGCCACATACTCGTATTAAAGTTTATTATTTAAAACTTTTCCTTTGATACTTTTTCAACTAAATTTAAAATTATCGCTACATCTAATAACACTTCTCTAAGCAAAAAATGGTATAATTGCATGGATTGAGTGGAGCTGTATGAGTAACAGGATTTCTCCTTGCTCCTTAACCACTGAGGAGCAGCAGTATGTCACCAGAAGAGCACTAACAACTTGCTGAAGCTGATTTTGCTAAAACACTGAACAAGTCAGCAGTTCTGTGGATAATTGAAAATTCACGCTTTAGAGATCTCTCTGTACTTCTACCAACAAAGAAATCACTTTGCTCCTTCAGTAGGAAGGGGAGAAAATTTAGGTGCATACATATTGCATAAAATGCTAGTAGATTTTCATTAGTGTTTCAGTATTTCTGAACCAAGACACATAATTTATGAATTCACAGATACTACATTATTAATAAGTAAGTCCAGCAGATATTACTGTGCCTTTTCCTTCCCCTTACAAAAAAAAAAAAACTCATGGAAACACAACACAATGTGAGTTATGAGGATTCCAACACATAATGATGATTCTGCAAAGTCATACTGACTTTGTACAAAACAATTTTACTAAGGTCCTTGCACACACATCATAATTATTGATCTCCTGTGTCACCATATGCAAATACCGCTAAACATTTTGTCTATATTTCTGATTCAAAACTGACACTGCTTGCTAGCCTCCTGAAATACTTAGGTATACAGAAAAAAATCCCTTTGAATATCATAATACAAGATCAATACATGTCCCTTTTCCTTGCTTTCTCAATTTCAGAACACTTCAAGACAGAACAACTATGCTTGAAGTCCCTATGGAGTTTTCCAGATCCACCTTCAAATTACTGATCATCTGGACCTATTCAGTCTACAGAGAGCTGTGACAGGAAATATACTTTACCCTTAAGTATTAGTTACAAATAAACTATTAATTGAATTGCCAGTCAGCCAGAACATAAAACACCTTCATACATGGGCCTAGAGTCATTCCTAATTTCACAGAGCCAGCATCTTCACCACCTTAGGTTTCAGCCCAACTTCAAGGACTGCCGCTTTCTCCAAGGATGACAGCCCTCACCATCAGCCTCAAAGAAATTCTCACATCCTGACAACTGCTGAGTTTTATAAACATGAGCTCATACATCTCTGTAGATAACCCACTACATAAATCTTCATTAATCCTGTTTTTGAATGGCATCAGAAATCTCACAGAATGATTTTTATGCTAAGATCAGTTAAAATAAGGCAAAAATAGTCTGGCTCAGATTCATCCCAACTATCACATTTCCCAAAAATAAATCAGTCTGTATCAGGCAATGATGGAGCCATCATCCAAACTATTACCATTCTAAACTCCAGCTTTCAAACAGTATATTTTGAAAAGAGGCATCCTGGAAAAGAATTAAGCATGCATTTGGTGGGGTATAAGCTTCCTTTCAGATGATATGCAGGCTGCTGTGCAGTGCCTCGAAACATTATCAAATGCAGCTTAATGTCAAGTGAGGGATGCTGTTCCTCTAAGCTATGGCAGTGGTGTCTGCTCCTTCTTTCCCACCAGAATCTTTCCAGTTTCCCCTGTCTTACAGCATCACGTCATCTTTGGTTTGTTTTGTGTCTAAAAGCAGAGAAGGTATCAAGAATGGAACAGCTGCTTTCAGTCTCAAAACAAAAAAGCATCAAATAGCATGTAACTATGCCATAGGGGAGAAAAGTTTCATATATTATTGAAAAATAAAACATGGAATCTCAAACTTTCCACAAATAAAAGTTGGCTAGTTAACATTTTAACAGAAATAGAGCCCAAAGCAAAGTGTTCAGAGAAATTCTGATTTCAGTTCACTAACTGAATTTCTACAGATATATGGTAAAACTTTCAGAACAATCTTTAGTGACTCTGGGGAATTTATGGTTTTGAGAATTTAAGGGAGCACACATCTTCTAAAATATAGATTTAAAAAAGAAAAAAAAAAGACAAAAACAAACAAAGGAAACTCAATCCATGCAGACTTTTATCTTTTTCACATTCCGGATACCAATCATCTTATCTAACATTGCATTGCAAGTAAAACAGCTGATCTAAACAAAACCTAGAGTAAATTAACAATCCGGGGGCAGATGGGAGAGGATCAAAGACACACCTTTAGCAGTTCTACTGCTTCCTACCCACTCTGCTCCAAACCAGAAATATGGATACCATTTCAGACCAACTTCCAGACAGCTATGAGGATGAAACCTTCTGCTCTCATGCATATTTAAGTTCCTCTTTAAGTGATATGCTCAAGTGCCAAGTAATTTATTTGGAAAACTGTGCAATCTCAAATTACAGTATGCTCTGATGGAGAACCACAATCTTCATTAACCTGTCCAATGAAGTACTGCCTATATAATTAAAAAATTAATTCCTATTTCTCAGCAATTTTTTTCTTCCTTCAACTTTTCTTCCTTGCTCCTCTTTTTAGACTCTGACCAAGACATCTCTTAGAGGTTTTTTTAGAAACAAGGTTCACATTTCAAACATTTCACAAGGAAGCAGATGTAACTTTTCAAATATTTCAATGTGCCTCAAAAGATATCCTACAGACACCATTTTTTAATCAACTGAAACCATGCCATTTAGACTAGACAGAATATTCCAGAAGGGCCACAGAAGGAAGAAAAAATGCACTCCCTGTTCTCTTCCACAGGAGTCTCCTTTCGAGGTGATCTCTGAATACTTGAGCACTTGCCAAAGTATTCGACGAGCCAATGGCTTATTACAACCGGCTGCTTGACCCCAAGTGGCTCCTTCCAAGTAACTCTGAAGATCCTGAAATCATAGCCCATGGTCTCAGGAGTGTGACTTAACACATGGTCATAAAGTAAAGATTTCTGCTTCAATGTTAACATTTATTTCCCTCTCAAAACCACAAGTGATCTGTCATTTATATGATTTCAAGTTTTCCTCCAAATGACCTATAAAAATCTTGAAAAGCAGATTTTCAGTAATTTAACATGATCCGGTTTCCCCTGCATTAGTCTCATTTCCTGATCCAAATATGATATGCTACCTTATGTCAAATAAATGAGGTAAGAACAGTATCAATTGAAGTATATCTGCATCAGGGTAACATCCAATTCTATAATGCATCCTCCTTCATTAGTCATTGTATTTAGCTATATTTATCTTACCAGCAATAAAAAGCAAGAAAGAAAATGTATCATAATAACTGAGAGTACAGTCAGAAAACCACACCTTATACTAAATAGTCTTAAGCAAACATGCTAAGAAAAAATCAAGAAGTAACAAAATATTTCCTGGCCCATGTCAATGATCTAAAATATGCATAAAGGAAAAGTAGGATCAAAAACTGTAGAAAATAAATTAAAAACTGAGCTCTCAAATAAGTAATTGCTTAAAGAAGTTTCCTATGCTAATTAGGAACCAACACATATTGAAGATAACTGCTACATTTTTAGTAATCCAGTGAAATTATCTACTTTGCCCTAACTGCATAAGAAATACAAAGTATAAACTTCTCACTTGCTCATTACTTAAAACGAAATTTCATGCTTTTGGGCTGTAAAATCAGAGCTGTAAAACAGTATGAAAATCCTTTAAAAAAATTTATGCTCAAAGCTCAAATCCTAGCTTTCACACAGCCATCCGCTCAAGATGCTAATTCTAGACAAAAACAGAGAGAAGCTGCAAACACTATTTTGTCTGTATGGACACATCTTGAAAGCACTTGATTTCAACCAGTAACTCAGTAACTAAACAAACAGAGTGAAAGTAAACTTCCAAGGTTCACCTGTTTAACAAAATCACCACTATTTTGAACTGCGTAATCTCTAGCAACAGCTGAATCATATGGTGAAGAAAAATATACCAAACGACCGTGTAAAGATGCATGGGAATTTTTTCAGTTGATAAAATTTAAAAATGTATACCTTTTATAAAATATTATTTTATGGAAAGCCTTTCAGTTTATTCATTTACTAGAAGCTCTGAAATCAATCATACAGAAAGACTAAAAATAACCTCTTTACCAAGTTAATCATACAGAACATTTTGGCTCAAAAGACATGAAAAACACCTAATTATGGCAATAGATTTGTTCCCTATAAGAATGAAAGCAGATAATGGCAGCATTGTGAGACTGATGTTCACTAATATGATCAAGAGACTAATTATTATCCATGAATCATTTGTAGCATTCAAAACTTGATTAATGTCAGGTCAAGTTTAACATGTGATAGGTTTTATTAGTAATGCTCAGCTATCCCACAGCTTGTCAATGCACACGAGTGCCATCTGTTAGGTGTAGGAATAGCCAACAGCCACAACAAAAACACATTGGCTGTAACTGGCCATTGAAGTATGTTTTAAGAATACCATAAGGAATACCTTAGCAATTTTAAACATGCTAGACCAGAATCCAGTACTAAAGACCTGGTAAAGATAGGAAACTTGTAGCCCAAAGAAGTGAGCATGCAAGGTATGTTTCCCTCTTTCTAGAGGTCAAACAAAGGTATGTTTAATAATACTGAATAGTTCATAGACTGACCAGTTTCTAGCAACAAACATTTTTTTGCAAGAGGAATATGTGTAGCTTCCTCTCTACTCTCCTCCATGGATGTTTAGCAAGCATTCCTGTAGAGAATACACTGCTTTACCCTTTAGAGCATCACTCATGGTATTCAAATACGTATAGTACTAATGGCAAAACACTGTTAGAGGATGCTCAATCTGAAATTCGTATTCCACAAAACAAAACATTCACTGACAGTCTTCTATTTGTTCTAATCACAGATAATGAAGAAATCCTTTTGTGGGAGGGTCACTTCCTAGTATTTCCCAGCACTTTGTGGGAGCTCAGCTTTACCAGGGGTAACCTCTCCCACGTACAGCCCATTACAACAGGACAGGAAGCCACCTGGGCATTTCCACTGAACCTCCACAAGCTCTACACTAGTAACAGCATGAGCAGCAGGGCTGAAGTAACATGAACTGGCAACAGACAGGTGCATGCAGAGAGAGGAAGGAAGGTGACCTAATTCTGGGTTTGCTCCATCAACTATGTATTCTCCTCTGTCTACAACTAGTTAGAAACTCAGCACAAGCATCAAAAGAAACATTTACTTATTTCATAGCTACAACAGCCCTCTCAGACATATTACAAACATGCTCTCATTTGATGGCCCTCTTGCCTTCCAAGTGGATGAAGCTGAAAGACTGCAGGTCTAGGCTGCCACTGGTACCTGCAGTCTGCACTTCAGCTCCAACTATTCTGTTTCCTGCTGAAAAGTGTGATGTGCAGGGCTCCCAGACTCCTTTGTGTCTGTAAAAGTCAAATATGCTGAAGACTTAATGCTAGTCAGCAGACCATAGAGCAAAAATAACATAATTCCAAGAACCACAACTACTGCAGAGTGTCTTCCTCAACCATTGCCCATATAATTTCATAATCAGTGACAAGGGCCCAAACTACTAGGGACTGATCATTAGCATTCTAATGACACCACTCTTAATTATCTTTTAGAACACCAATTCTGCAGAAAAGTCTTCACCGAGTCCATATATTTTTTCCAGAAGAGGAAGGCAATAGACATTCCAGTTCATACTTGTGATAGGGAATGAGCAATACCTCAAAGCAAGAAAGCCAAAGAGATTCATCCCCTCTCTCTGCAACTTTCTTTGTCATGATGCACTTCTTAGGAAAAAAAGAAGTTGTTTCACATACTGGACTTTAGGTGCTTTCCCAGTTCCTACTGGAACTGCTGCCAGTTTCACAAGGCAGTTTTAGAGTCTGTTTTTTTCATAGAGAACTTAAGAGAAATAATATATATCATCTACTGAAAGCTGTTTCTTAAACCTCTACTCCCCTAAAAGATTTAAAGAAAAGCCACTTCCAGATATATGAGTAATTGAAAGCCACTGTAGTGTGTATCGGGATGGAACCTTGGATATGAAAGTCTAAGAACCACAGTAGCTTGATTTCACTATCCACCCACACAGGAAAAAAATGCTATTGTGAACAAGAGTAAAATACATTGTGAGGGTGGCAGGGAATCAAATTTGATGGTTCAAAATTCTTTTTTTTTTTTAGTATCTTCTTGGCTTTGAAGCTAATTCATTAACAGCACTCTTCAAATATGCTAATAACACGAGCTGTATGCCATGTTTCTTAATTATTTGGAGACATTTTAGAAAAACCTAGAGCATGCTACAGTAAGAACCCCACTGAGCTATCACCCATGTGCTGGTTCTGAGTGAACAACTCCAAAGGTTACGCACCTAATATATTCAAAACAATACCCAAGAATAACACAAGCACTATGTGTGTTAATGCTTAATTTGACAGCACATCTGCATTCCTGAATTCAAAATAAGCATGAGGCATTTCTCACTGTCAATCTCTTCTCAAAAACACAATTGAGAAACTGACATCAATTAACTACAATGTTTTCAAATGCTTCTTTCAAATAAGAGAAATAAGCTCCTCCAAGAAACTTTGACTTTTGTGATAGCTTCAAAATGAGAGAAATATGGATTCTTCAAAGCTTTGCAGGAAAGATCCTGCCAAACAGCAATATTTCATATTTACTTTTCTTGATGGAAACAACAATATATTTCACAGCTTGGCCATTTCATTTACTGTGCACTTCATAGTTCTCTGTTTCAAACTGCACAGTGCCTTCATTTTCTTTCTTTTAGGCATAGGAACGTTGCCCACATCACTCTCCCTACACTCTCCTGCTTGGCAGAACACACCCATCTGAGATTACAGTCTTGCTGGAGCTAGAGGAGGTTTAATAGGTTCCACTAGTAAATGCTTTGTTCTATTTACAAATTAGCTGCAATCTACGACATTCCCAAATGAAAGATGCTTGGTAAAGCGTAATGTCTTCAACTGAGCAAATCTCATCACACTGATGCTTGTAAGCTCCCTAATACTCTGGGTTTGACCAAATACTACATTCAATAGTTGTTCAGATGTCAAAGAAAATAATGGCACAGGGATGAGTACAATGGGGCTGAATGATCTTGTACTGTTACATACTTGATAAGGTTTATCTCTTGCCCAGCCCCTGTGTAAATCTGTTATCCAGCCCCTGAATAACTGTTCCAATATAATCTGGTCTCTGTTTGTCAAAATCGTGGGTAGGTCTGTTTTAATTAAGTCAGATAATTGAGGATTTTGTTTTATTAAGCATTTCTAATAAGACTTGTCAACAAAGACAAAACTGTATACACAATAATTCAATTAGATACAAAACTGATACATAGGAATATGATGTTTTCATACATTTACTGTTACAATTCCTGATTCAAACTGAGCTATTTTGTACTAGGCCTGAGTTGTTGATTTTAACACAAAAATTAAGATTTAACTTTATATTCTGGATGTTTAAAAAAATCTGATTCTTTTTCTATGCAATGGCACTTCAGGGCTTTTTTTTGCTACAAAGCTGAAATTAAAGCTGTAAAGCCATAATAGTAAAATGCTAAGATATTTAATTTCTTTATTTTAAAGATCAATTTTGTACAAGATTTGGTTTTGGCTTTTTTTTCCTCAAAATTGGGCATATCACAAGAAAAGATACAGCTAGCAGCAATGTCTTATAATCTTGCATCATAATAAATTGCTTTAAATTTCACCCCCATCTTTACCATTTTTTTTTGTGCTTTTATTCATTTTATCCAAATTAAGCGCATGTCTCTTGAACGTCATTCCAATACGAGAAGGCTGATGGCTTCCCTATGGAGCTGCATTGCCAGAAGGCAGTTTGGAAAGTGACAGGCTGTGAAGTGGCACAATGGACAGTATTATACAGTTGCCCCTCAATTAATGAGTGGAGTGACCTACTTAGTCACCACAGCTGAGTCTTTTAACTAATTCAGAAGGTATCAAATACACAATTCAATTGCCCATACTGACATACCAATCAGTAATTAGGTCCAAACAGATTTGCATTTCCCTGGTTTGGTAATACACCATAAAATTAAAAGAAGAAATCACTATTTAAGACACTTTTCTACTTAGAAAGGTATGTAGTATTTCCACTGCATGAAATACAAAGCAAATAATTTACAAAACTGTTAGAATGTTCAAATCTAATGTTAAAGTCTTAAAAGCTATGATGACTATATACTGTCCTGATGTTTAAACTTAAAATGTGCACCAAGTAGAAGACTTCATCCATAAGCCTTTATTTTTCCACTAGTTTCATTGCTTTCTTTCTCACACTATAGTTTGATAAGTCAGAATTTAATTACATATTCCACATCTGAATCACTCTACATTAATTTAATATCTAACACGGGCCATAAGTTATGAAAATAATCCTTCATGGAAATGGATCCAAGACTGTTTGTTTTAACTTCAGTAGGTCACTTTCTGAAAAATGTGAAATGTAACTAATGTGTGAATAATTTCATAAATGAAAAGAAAAAACTTCTCTCCTAACCAAAATTCTACCATGCTGAAATATATTATACTTGACCTTCAACATCACAAATAATAATAACCAAAAGCAAGTAGCCTAATCCTCTTCTGTTTACTCTGGGAAAGGAACAGAGATTCTTGTTCATGAATGGGTCTCCTTAAGTGACTCCAGCAAAGCAAGGAAGCTGAAAAGTTAGCCACAGCTGAGTCAGTGTTTGCCCTAGCATGAGGGAACCCAAATCTAACCAGGCAGCTGCTGCATCCCTGTCCCACAGAAAGTAAAGGAACAGTCAGAGGCAGTTGGACACCCCACCAGCACTGGCCTACAAAGCCTCTGCTACCCTCAACCTCCCACTGGCAGAAATTATGTTTACCAAATAGCATTCACATCATTACAGTGCTGCAGCCGGCTGCATGAAATAGCTCCAGTTCAAGCACTGAATTTCAAGTGGCAGTAACCTACGTTCAGCTCAAGATCTGCAGTTTAGTCACCTATTTCATCTTACAATTTACAAAGCTTCCACTTGGGCTGATTGCCTGTACTTACCTTCACAATTCATGTGGTAAAATAACTGAACAATCAGGCTGAAGTACTACATGCTGGGATATAAGACAGCTGCCAAGTGAAGATTTGAAATTCTAGTATAAGAATAAGGTAACATTTTTGCAACTTCTTATTCACTATTTGTTGACTAGGTTCCTCAGGTCAATGATTATCTGTGTTTACAGAAAGAAAAGCATGCCAGAAAGAAGATTTAAGTAAAGGTTACACCAGCACAAAAGCATCTAAGGGTGGAATAGGGCAATACTGCTTTTACACCATTAAACTTTCCATTCTTGGGGAGATGGAACAGGACTAAGTGAAGAAGAAATGTAAGAAATAAAGAAATAAAAAGAAACAGAAACAAAATGGTAGAAGGGACATGGGTTGGAAGGCAATTAAAAGATGGTAGAAGGGACATGGGTTGGAAGGCAATTAAAAGGTGATTAGATGATAAATAGGCCAAAACCCTGGAATGGAACAGATGGAGTGAGGAATATAATGCAGGCCAGACACAGAAGAATGTCTGCCAACTATAGGTCAGGAAATGCAGGATTGAAAGGTGAGATGATTAAACTACTCCTTAAGGCATAGAAAATCAAAACAAAAATAAAAATGGAGGAAACAAGACCTCTTGGCAATAAAAAACCTCCAGATGGTAACATTCCTTCTCCTCTGAGATGCAGAATTCAAGATCTTCAATAAACAGACAGAGTATTTGACACTTCTGCATCCACCATTGTTGCCATGCAATTCTGTCTTCTGTCCCATGACTGCAAAGCTTCACATGTTGTCTGTAGGCAGCTTGCAGATGTAAGACAGGGCTTTGTCATTTTCAGTTAGTTTTGGTTAACAGCTCTCTTGGCAGACAAGGATGAGCAATGTCTGCATATTCTGCCCTTTATCAGGGTTCACTCTTTCAGGGCATGCAAATACTAGCTTACAGGTG
Organism: Toxostoma redivivum; assembly: GCA_013397375.1. NCBI lineage: Eukaryota > Metazoa > Chordata > Aves > Passeriformes > Mimidae > Toxostoma > Toxostoma redivivum. The sequence continues at coordinate 311,939 of VXBI01011644.1, forward strand.
CCTCAGCTGCCTGAAAAATACATTAACATCAGCAAAGCATTCACTTACACAGTCTCATCAGAGGTCCACAGCTCCTTAATTTTCCAAAGCAAACCATCTCAACAGAAGCCATACCTTTATTGCTATAAACTCTAAACATTCCACGTCTCCTAACAACAAAAGCAGTTTTAAAAAGTAAAAATAAAAATCCAGATGTCAGATAAACCAGGAGAAAAAAGTCACCTGTCAGTTCACAGATTTGACTGAGAACTTTTAAGAAGATCCTAGACCATCTAATCTAATAGCAGAGATTACCTTCTCTCCAATTCCTCCAGGACAAGTTGTCATTTTAAAACCAGATAATAGTCTAAGAACTGACAAGCCATTGACATACAGCATGCTAACATTTGCAAAAGGTTGTTCATTTGACCTGTATCACTGTTTAACCTTTAGCCCTATTGTTCCATTGAGAGTGATGGGCACAATTCTCCATGGGACCACAGACTGCACAGAAAGAAACCTTTTTCCTACTCCTGCTAGACAAAATTTTCACTAGACAATGGGCTTTAGTGATGACATCCAGACTGACTGTCCACAGAAAAAAGCCTTGAAAGAGAACTGTGAGTTGGTTTAAGCAAGGAAAGCCAAGAGTTGGACCATTTCAAAGAATGCAATTATTTTCATGAACCTACACTTCCTGTTCAATATAATGAAAATAATGTCTTATTGAAAAGCCTAATATTCCTGTAAATACAAGGCCAAGGTTCAAAGCCTAAGAGTATGAAGCATTTAAAGCACTAACCTAAAACTCAGCTTCTTCCACTGACTGCTGCAATCCTTATACAATGGGTGGGAGAATTTAATCATATCATGTCCTTGAGTTTTGATGCAATCCAATATATGCAAAGAAAGCAAGCTATGCAACAGAAGTGACCAATCATGCAAGTGTAATGACAAACATCAAAAATTCAACTTTGATCTAAAATGTCTAAGAGAACCTGGAAGTTACACTAAAAGGAAAAAATCTACCACAAAATAAATCTGTTCCCAACTAATGCTAAAATACTAATCTGTGTTTAATTGATTACAGAGGAAAAAAAACCTAGTGATACTGCTTTCTTCATCAATATCAGAGTTCAACAAGGCTACAACCTGCTCCCCAGTGATTTTCCATTTCTTTTGTCTTACCACTAAAACTCAGTCTTACAAAAAATAAAAGTCTATCCAAACATCATAAAATAACACCGAAGGCAACATTATAAAGACACAGCCCTTATTTCCAAAATTCAAAACTAAATCTCAGTACACAGCTACAAATGCTGCCATACTTTATAACTGCGCTTTAAAAGCACATTTCATTTCACAATAAATTGATTTTCAGATTAGATAAAAAAAATCAGTCAGTACCTAACTCTGGTATTAAAGTTCCAAATCCATAACTCTAAGAACATATTCATTATTGGATGTATTATATAACACAGCACAAAGTTTACTGCTGTTTCAAGTAATTACTTCCATTTTTTCACTGAAAATAACTAAGTCTACAAGGAAAACACTCTCTTTTTCTAGTATAATTAAAAGTTTTAACCACTTTTTCTGCTATGAAATATAGTGCTGAGGCTCCTGGCCTTTTGAGTAATCTTACTACAGTCCACACAATCCAACACACATTTACTGATACATTATTTTCATAAAAAGAATGGAATGGAATGTTTTAACTCAGAAATGCTGGAGGGAGGCTGTTGAAAAGTGGTCTAGAGCATTCTCTTTTGTGAGGTTCAAACTGCATGCTGAGAACATGTTTCAAAAATTAAAGCTTCTCATAACAAAAATAAGATGCGATGAAGTACACTTGATTATTTTCTTGATCCCAAGCTAAACTGAGAAAAAAAAATTAAAACCAAACTAAGAAAAAAAAAAAAAAACCACTCCAAATCATTCTCCAGAATTTTTGATGAAATCTCTTCTGGCCAGGTATGGGTTTTCCACTTTTTCAGTTTTGAATATGCTGGTGCAGAGGGTCATCTTATCTGCAACCAAGGACTGCTATCTCCTTTGATATTTGAAAACAATGAACCTTGGGGGAGGACTTAAGAAACCACATCTCAGTGAAATACACTGGGAAGAAAGTAGGGAAGAAACCCAGGCTTAAAAAAACCACAGCTTTTCTGAGACCACTCAAGGGTATGTATCTTTAAGGATCCTGCGATGGTTTAACCCCAGCCAGCATCTAAGCCCTACAAAGCTGCTCAAGAAAGGAAGGATCCTGTTAGATCCTTTCTAAAGATGAAGGGATCCAATCCTTCTTGGAAAAGAAAAGAAAAACGTCTAATTGAACATAAGGAGAAGATCTACCTAAGCAGGTCCCACTTGTCATCCTTTAGGATCCATTCAGCAGCACCTGTCTCTGGAGAGGGATTGATGGATATAAACAGACTAAGAGGACAGAAGGAGTTCCTTGTCTTCCTGCAGACCTTGCTGTCCTGTACATAGAGTTGGCAAACCCTCTCGAGACATTCATTATTGATGCAAGAGGAAGTCAGCTCGCTTTTTCAGCTATACTGATGAGGTATTCATCACTATGTTTGTTGCTATAGTTGCAGAGATGACTGAATGAAAATAGGATAAAGATCCTTTGGGCAAAACAATACTATTTTTAAATAGTCTTTTTTCAGAATAGGGCAATGCTTCAATAGACTGGACTATTGTTTATAGTCTATTCTTATCATACGTAATGAAAAATTCACAAAGTTATGATGAATATGAAAATGCAATCCCCTTTTCATTACCCTAAGGAAGTGTTACAGGAATCATACTCATCAAGTTCACAGAACTAATGAAATAAAAAAGGTATTTTGAGATAAGTAAGAGCAACAGCAATTCTTAGTTTATATATTGGTCTTTTGAGTAGATATAGATTTGAAATCTATGTTGAACCAGTAATTATTTCTCTTAAGTGTTTGCCAGTATTACCTTAGATAAAACCCCACATCAATGCTGGTACTGCTACCTAAAACTCCTTACAGTTATCATACAAACAATTCTCAATTATTGACATAAAACTTCTTGCTTATTGAAAACAATCAGATTTCAAGCCTCCTAAGAAGCTTTCTGTTGTAAGACTAATAAAAAGAACATATTTTACTACATAAGACTGATTTAAATGAGGACAAAAATACCCTATAATGTATGTTATACAAAAAGAAAAATGTGTAACCTCAACTCCAAAATGTAGAAGGCTTCAGTGTCTGTCATGATTGACACTTAAAACACTCGCCTCAAACCAACCAAAAAAAAAATCCAAAGAAAAAACACCAAAGAAGCCATACACCAAATATCCCAATGAATTATAAGTGTATAGATATTTGTATCTCAAAGATGCTTTTAAGCTGGTGATAACACATTAGGGTAAGAAACTGTTGACTGAACTGCATTTGAAACACAATCATCTCAATTGCAGACTGTAATGTCCTTAAAGTTTTACCTGGTACTTCAGATTTATTGATAACTTCAAAAACTGTTTTCTATAAGCCTGTGATAAGGAATAAAACAAAAAAAAAACCCACTTTTCAGGATATCCCAAGCTGCCAATCACCCCATAACAATTGCTGAACATTTGGTTAGCCGAGGAATTCACTGGAAGACACAACAAAAACGCTGAGGGAAAACCTATACCTACCACTGTTTTACTGCCTCCAGTACTAAAACATAAAACAACTGAAATCAAGCTTACCTTTCTGGAAGTGTAGATGTCAAAAAATGGTTTGTTTCGAACACTGAATGGTTCCTGTGTTTTGTCAATGAGACCACTTTTCATCTTTTCATGTCGTGGAAATATAATCTCTTTCTCTATACATGCAAGTCGAACATTAAAATCACAGTCTCCAACAGGCTGTCCCTGCCAAGTTACAAGAATCAGTATCAAAATCAAACACCTAATTATCTGAACAATCTAAGTTTTTGTAACACAATACTTAGAATCCTATAGATACATAGAAATATTATCAAATTACTAGTTTTTTCACAAATGTGCAGTTTTCAAGCATTTTTTCTCAGGCATTAAGAGTTTTAACCAAATCAAAGTTCACAGAAAGCTAGAAACCTGTAATATGCATTCAAGCATACATGAATTAAACACCTAAATACCTTTAAAGTTAAGTAATTTAAATAATTTAAATACTCCCTAATTATAGCTTTTATATGGCAGCTATAGTTCTCCACATAGCTTCCCTCTGAAGTAATTTGGATCATTTTGTTCACAATACTTTTAATAACAAAGCAATGAGATTTACACATTTAAGTGAACTCTTTGCTCCAAGTGCAGTATATTGATGCCTTGAAAGAAACATTAATTAATGTTCATTTTTCTGCCATAGAAAAGAGAAAAATAGGTGCAGTTGGAAAATGTGCCAATAACAACAGCTACAAAAACCTGCAAGGTATTTGATGGCTCAGTCACAAAAAGGCAGTAAAACCCTTTGCTAAGCCTCAGCAGCATGCCCTGACCTTTCAAGATCTGAACTAAAACAGCAGCTTTACATTGCTCTTTCTACTTTTGGTGCATTGCACCAGATCAGTACACACGTTCAAAATGCACATTTGTCAGATTAGTAACGGCTTGTAATGGAGTTTATTATCTTCTGAGCATTAGATAGTGAGGAAAACACGCTATGGATATCACTAGAACAAAACCAGCAACTGTCAACTAATAAATTCTACAGCTCGTTTCAATCAGAGGTGCCACTTTCACAGCAATGAGACACAAAACTCATAGATTTGCCTTGTTACAAGTGTGATACAGCACTGAAAGTTATTTACATGAGATCATCCCTCATTTTGCCACCCCATTCGCACAAGAAAATAACTTTCAAAACCCATTCCTTTCATGGCCTACAAGAAATAAGCTTACAGAGCCTTGGCTTGCAAACCAGAACTCTTCAAAAATTGAAAGCAATGAGCAAAAGAAACTGGGAAGACATGAGACTCAAATCATCAATGGCAGCAGTATAACTGAGCAGAACAACCCGCTACCAGGAATCTCCTGTACCAAAGGCAGCTCAAAGGAAAAAAGCACTGCTCCAACATGCATCAGAGAGGATCTGAACTGTTCATCTGGAAAGACAGTCAAAAAAGTAAATGGCAAAATGACATTCTGATGAGGCACACAAAGGTAAGAGAGAAAGTAGTATCAGAACAGGTATCTTAGGAGAAAAACAGAATGCTAATTTTAGACCAATATGAATTTCATCAGTTCTTTCCAAAATCATATTGGCTTTCACCAAAATCTTTGACATTTCATGCTCCCAAAGCAGCATTGTTTGTCTTATATTCCTTTGCTAGCATTAGAACCTACTAGACATCTATCAAAGGTCCTCAGCTGTTCATGGCAACAGCTTTAAGAATTATGCATTGCTCCCATACCACATGTAACTCACAATCACATCCTTTTAGGACTCTGCTTCAGTCTACATAAGAACAGGCAGCACAGCCACCATCACTCTCTGGGAAGCACATCTTGTGCAAAGCCTGTGGCAGACACTATGGGTGAAATGTCTAATCTCTGTTCACAGATCCATGCTTGTGAAGAAGAAGGCTTAGCTGGCTGTTAACGTTGCCCTCAGTGTTGTCTTCCTTTCAAACACAAAGGTGTTATCAGTAAAGAGCCATTCAAATGAATGGAAAATTAAGAGTATGGAAGAATACTCTTAGGGCAGGAGAGTGGTTCACTCTTTATTAATTTCTCACAGAATACAGATGCACAATATACAGATTTTTAAGTGCCACAGAAAAAAATGCTAGAAAAGTCAATCTTTCCTTCCTTCTTTTTTCCTTCCTAGCTTTCTCCCCCCATTTATAGCATACTTGAGTACTCATCTACACAGTGACTGAGCTTGGCGTGGTTTGTACATGTAATTAATTAAAACACATCTCAACCCCTGTAACAACTGACTGAACAACTGATTGAAGAATTCTTTCTTGGGAAATGTGTATGTATATTTTTTATAACTTCAAAGAACCCCATAATTCTCTAGGTAGATTCTAGCAAGAGCTAGTGCACACGTTCTCTTCCATACAGTACCTTTTCCACTCAGCCACATTTTATTAGTAGGTCTGAAAAAGCAAATTAACTAATTAATATTTCATACATTTGAGCTTCCAATAAGCCAGTAATCAGTTAGGTTATTTAGAAGGCTTTTTTTCAATGACTCCTACAAAAAAATTATTTTGTGCAGTGATTTAAATTTATTTCCATCCCTGAACAGTTAAATTAAAAGCTGAGGCAACTTCATATGCACCATAAACCAGCTGAATCACTTTCTTTTCCTTAAAATATTCCTTTCACTTTTCTCATCTACTTGGAACTAATTATTTCCTGCAGTTCTGCCAATCATATATTTCTACTTTAAAGCTTGTTAACTAGAGGGTATATTACAACTAGGTTCCATCAAATAAAGGTCAAAGCTAGGTTGACATAAGATTATATGAGAAAGGAAAACAGACAATGCTGCCAAGCTACTTCTTCATTAGACCAGTATACTAAGAAGTCAGAGTATTTCATTCTCACAAAGCACAGGACATTAGCAATAAGAAAATTAGCACATAATTGAATTTAACTCAAGGACATACTGAATAAATGCAGTACTGAAGGAGAGTGGCTCTTCCTTTTTTATTAGAACATTTCCCATAATTACAAAAAATGTTGCTAATATACAATGCATTTATCCTAGACATAGCCAAAATCTTGAACTGATAAAATTCTTTGCTTTTAGCAAATAAGTAGGAGGGTAACGTAGGCTGCAATAAATAATTCAGAGACCTTGACAAAACCAGGAAGAGATTCTTTAGTATATAAAGCACACATTAAAAAGTTGTCAAAAACCAAGACATTGATGCATGTATAATCTAAACCCAGGCATTAAGTAATAGCATGTTTTTAAGCAATACAGATGTTTTATTAACTTAAGCATTCAGATAATTAAATATGTAGGTTTTTACTTGCCTGAGAAGGATGAGGGTCACTACTGCTTGACAGCACAATTACTGAAGTACATTAAACGATAATTCCTGTTCTAGACATTTTTAACGTAAAATAAGTATGTTAGCAAAGGAATGGTAAAACAAAATTAACAAGTAGCATGTATCTCCTACCTATGCTAGAAAGTTACACTTCCCTCTCACTGTAAATAAAATGTATCCTAAAGCAAAATAACATTTAGATAAGCCTTAAGAGAAGAGTCATCTGTTGAATCAACACCTCTTCCTCGAGCAGCAGAGGAATTTATTTTCTTCACCTGTTGAAACTCTGTGCATCACACAGGTCACAGCATGGAGTGGGCTTGCAAAATACGGTTTTGATGTTAAAACATCCTCCACACAACTTCAAAATGTAAGATGAAATTTCTACTGAAATTTGAAATCCACCCAGGACTCAAAATTTCTAAATTTAAATTTAAGTTATTTCAAATTAACTTCTCAACAGAAATCATACATAACAAGTCACATAAGAATCACAAAAATAAATGGGTTTACACTGAAACACTGAAAAACAGGGTCTGCAGCTCATTTAATATCCATTGTCTTGAGCAGACGGGGAAAGGCAATTTATTTGCTGAAAGGAGACTAGAAAAGAAATAATAAAAAAATGCTACCACCAAAACAACCCCACCTACCCAACAAAACCAGTCCCTCTAACAATGCTCCAAATGGGTGCCAAAAGGTGGAATTTGGACAAGGGTTGTGCTCCAGTCCTCCCAGGTTCACAGAGACCTCAGAGTGGAAGTCACAAGCTCATGCTACATCAGGTGAGTAACTCCAATCCCAGGTCATTACATACAGTAAGATGGCAGGAGTCGCTGAGACAGGAATAAAGAGGATAACGGGATTTCTGTTGCACATCCTGCCTCTCTCTCCACAAGGAGAAAGGTATCCCTGAGGATCTACCATCACCCTGCACGTTTAAGTTTCCCTTCCCCTATGTCTCTAAGGTTACCTCGTGGGCACAGCTCAGCAAATTCCATAAGCCTTACACAAAAGTCCTTTACCTAGATGGATGCAGTGAACACACCATGCTATACAGGTGCTAAATTCCATACAAGTCCTTCATCTTTGATTCTTGCATTTATGTGCTTTTTTCTGCAATGCAGCGATAGCAAAAAGAAAAATAATGCCTAGGCCTCTGCACACAGCTGATAACCAGCATGGTCTGGGATAAACTGAGAATATTTATTCCTTTCCTCCATGAAAGATGGCTGAAGCCTACCCACCAGCAAAGCATGCTCCATTTGCTTCTCCAGAGCAATACCTGAGACATGAATAATTCAGCACACACACACACAGATATACGTTCCATGCATGTCTTCACTTACTGAGCCAGAGCAGAACACATGTCACAACTGTCTTAGCTTTAATGATTTTGAGAGAAGAATAAAGAATATGCTCAGCCTGATATTCTACCCTATGTTTAACGTTATTATTGACAATTCAAGGCACCCACAGCTGACATCTGCATTCCCAATGAAAGCCCATTATTAGTTCTCCCAATCTCTGAAGATCACACAGTCTAATATTTTGCGTTTCATATTAATGATCTGGCACATAATTCTTCTCACTATGGTTTTATAGATGCTGCTTTTTTGTACACACAGCTTTATATAAAAACAATCTAAAGGTGCTATTTGAGTTTCCAAATAACATTATTAGTACATTCAACACCTAAAAGGCTTCTTTCATTTCCTATAAAGTTTTCTTTTTCAAGCAGGAATAAAAGTAAAGCATTAGAGAAATGAAAAATTTTATAGTATTATTATGACCCTTAAGTTTTTCTTTCTAAAAGGCAAAAGGCTTGACAATCAATAAAAAAATCTAAAAATTAATTTTAAAGTTTTGGCAGTTATCTAACTTTAAAATTTTCAGGGTTTTCTACATTTTGTCACTCAAATATTCAAAATGTATGACAAGGGCAAGGAATTCAGCAGTTTCAAAAGGTTTCTAATGTTTATCTTAGCATCAATGAGGTACAGCATGTGAAATACTGTTTCAATTGTAACAATACAACCAGCGTGGTGCAGGAACATGATTACGATTTATATGTTGTTGTTTTGTACAATTGCTGTGATTTACCACAGAACAACAACAGTTTGAATAATCAGACCTATTAGAAATATTGCTTGAGACATTATATTAAATTACTGGTATTTCCTTAAAAAATAGTCCCTGAAAATAAAATTTTAAATGTACAAGGGCAAGAAGTTAGTAGACAATAACACCAAGGTCTAACAGAACATACAAATATAGCTCCATGGGCTTTTTTTTTATTAGTAAACATAACTTAACAAAATAGCAGGATTGTCAAAACTGTGACTAAACAAATATGACCAAAACAGAAAAAGTATATTGTACTACAAACATTGCTCTCTCCCTTACTCTCCTTGGATTGCTCAAAATTTTAAACAAATTCACATTAAAAACCATAAAACTCTGTAATTGCAACTGGATGATAGATTTGCACCACCAGTACAAAGGTAACAGATACAAAGCAGAATATTTGCAATCAGTTGAAGTGACTGAATTATGATTCTCATCACCAACACTGGGCAATAAAGAGGCAGAATTATGGAAAGAGGCATCTAGCACAGATGAACACCTAAGCCGTCTCTTTTGTAAACAAAGGTTCAGTTAGGCACTGAAAGCTCAGTAGTTGCTATTTTCAGAGAACAGACAACTTAGTCAAATTCACTGATTGCATGTACAGTGACTTAATTTAGAAATCCTACTGAGCCCTCAAAACCAGAACTCAGTAAGGGGATTTTACTGGGACATAAATGATTAAAATGAAAAGGAATCCTGTTCCGTCTAGACTGGTTGCTTCCCCTCAGGTAAACTGAGTTGATGAACTTCCCATTTCAATTACAGAGTAAAAGTCATAAAAACCCTAATTATAAAATAGATGTGTTATCACCATGGGATATTTACACACAAAAAGATTGCATATGGGAATATAAGTTTTAATAATTTATTTTATACTGAATTTAGGCTATCTTCAAAGTCAAACACAGGATTTTACTGCTTCAGTTGTTTCTAATTATTTTTCCTAATGTTTGTGTTGCATGTAATATTAAGGTATTCTTACCTTAACTGAACCACCTAGTATCTGTTGTAGTCATTATTTTCTCTTTCTACTTCTACTCTCCTCACATTCTCTTCCTTTCTATCAGCCATTCACAATGACTCTTCATAGGAATAGCTATTGCTGGGTTTTCACACAGCTGTCTTTATGAATAAAAAATTATCACTCCAGTGAATTAAAGAACCGTGGGAAAATTCCTTCATCTTAAAAACATTATTCAAGTAATTTCATACTTGAAAAGATTGTGGTACTGGTGTTTTCAGAATATAAATCACTTCATGGTATTTAAAATAAGACTGTCTAGTACAGTTAGTATGAAGTCTTGTAAAAACTAGAAACGAGGGGGGGAAGTAGTAACAATCACTTATTCACAACGACTGTCTTAGAAAAGGAACCACCTACGTTGCCTAAACGATGATAGAACTAAAAATTAAGTATCAGCTTGTAACACCTGAAGACCTGTAAATATCTATCATTTCAGTACACAATCTGTCTTTAGATATCTAGGTCATTGTGTACACAGTTAGCTTATGTGTAAGAAACACTGAAAATGTAATACTCATTTCAAGAGAAAATGGTATTCTTCTTCATAATTATTTTCAATAAGAGAAATATTGTAAAAAGGATGAAAATACAGCCTTCACATTCTCTCCTAGACCATAACAGTCTGTCAGGCTATTCAAACATGTTAGAATCACAGAATGGTCTGGATTTGAAGGGACCTTAGAGATCATACAGTTCCAATACCCTGACATGGGCAGGGACACTTTCCACTAGACCAAGTGGCTCAAAGCCCCATCCAGCCTGGCCTTGAACACTTCTAGGAATGGGGCATCCACAACTTCTCTGGGCAACCTGCTTCAGTATCTCACAAAGCTCACAGTGAAGAATTTCTTCCTACTATCTCATCTAAACCTTCCCACTTCCAATTTAAAGCCATTCTCCATTGTTCTGTCACTACAGGATCTTGTGAAAAGTCCCTCTCCAGATCTCTTCTAGGCTCCCTTCAGGTACTGGAAAGCTGCAATAAGGTCTCCCATAAGCCTTCTCATTTCCAGACTGAATAATCCCAATTCTCTCCCAGTCAGACATGGAAAATAAAATACTAGTGAGGTACTGCTTTCAACCTTCATAAAACCAATTCTGAAATATACAGTTATTATATTTGCAACATCCTTCTGATTAACCTTGACTATTTCTCTTTCTTTACTTCTTTTTCCCTAAAAACAGAAAAAATATGGGAAGAGACAGGGAGAAAGCTGAAAAAAATGAAATATTGTCACTAGATTAATTGTAGAAAAGAAGTAATTAAAACTAAGTTAGAGAAATAAGACATTACAACATTTGAACACTCTCACTGCTTCCGTATGATGTTTCCCCAATATTCTATTTTGCCTATAGAGTTTTGTTTTGAAGTATACCAAACAAGAAAAGCTCTGTTTAAGACTTCATTGCCAGTACTTAGAAAACTGGACACAATAATCCAACTGGAAAACCTGCTCCACTGTAAAGATTTTCACACCTTCCACTTCAGCTGTGATTACTGCCACATTTTTGAGAGATCTGAATATTTGCTTGAGACAAAAGCTGGGTTTAAGTCCACCTGGCAGTTCCTGTGGGAATGACTTCATTGTGAGCTGAAGGAGACAGTTTTTCTATATAATCATAAGTTTCTGTACCATAAGAAGATAAAAAGATACTGCAGATAAAAAGTGAGAGGTTTTTAAAGGTTCGAATCATGAGGAGCAGAAAATTGTCCAACAAAGATACTGAGAACAGGTCTTTAAGGAAACCTCCTAAGAACAAAATAGTCGGGTTTGGACTTTATTCTCCAAATAGTATTTAGGGTTTAAAATATCTCAGTTATTTTCATTTACAACCCAACTTTCAGGTGTGACTTTGTATTTTTTTATAGCAAGTTTCATGGTTTGCTGAAGAAGTATCACATCAGAGTAAGCAAGTAAGAAAAAACCTACAGATATGAACACTTGAAAAATATACAGTATTTAATATCATGGTAACTTCTAAAGCTACTCTTGGAGAACTATTTGTCCTGTTTCTTTCTCCAAGAAGCAACACTTTGTGTCTCTTTCTCTGACAATTAGTGATAATCTGTCATTCAAAAAGTTTCTGGTGAGACATGCTTCATGTTGAGGTAGAAGAACACTTGTAGTTTGCAAATAAAACAGGACATGACAGAATTTAATTAACTCCCTTTTGCTTTTACATAATAGTCATTAAGTATTCTTTATTTTGGAAAATATGGAAAACAAACCACCTTCACTGTGATCCATAGTGCCCCCTGAGTTGAGAAAAGGAGGATCAAAGTAATAGATGTAAGGGAAAGAAAGAAATCCATGGGTATTTTTCACATAATCTAACCAGCAAGTAAAACAGTCAAGCTTCAAACTAATTACAACACTAGAGAAAGCTCCCCCCAACAACAAGCAGCTTGTTTGATAAAAAAAATAAGAGCATGAAAACAGCAAAGACATCCTAGTCAGCATGTACTTATTATCATTCTTCAACAATAATTTACTTTTTGCATGCATCACAGCAAAGGAGACCTTTTTTTAAAAGGGATGCTGCAAAAATGAGCAGAAATGCTACTTTTCAATTGCTGTGCACTTTACTGCAACACAAGGAGTAACAGTGAAGAAAGCACAAAGTAGCTGTCTGAAAGTTTACCAAAGAAATAAGATTTTCAAATTGTGCTGCTCAGACATACAAGTCAGGTTTTTAATGATGGATAAAAGACAATCAACAGCGAAGGGGAAGAAGGCAAGAAAGACTTTAAAATGACAACTAGCTATGACACATCAGTCCTACTTAGAGACCCAAAAGCTTCTGCAGCATCACTCTTTTACTGTGTTAATTCTCCATCCTATAAGCCACCATTTGTTGCTCTTCCTATACTGTAATGCTGCCCTTTTGGAATTTCAAGATACTCAAATGCATTACTTAGCCATGCTGTCCTTGGTCTCAATAAACAGCACCATAACGACTGGAGGAGGAAGAAAAAGCAAACTTAATGCACCTCTCCCATACTGAGAACAGAAAGCAAAACAACTGAGTGGATGGTCTATATTTCATCTACCTGACAGCCCTGAGACATGAAGGAAAGAGGTGATATATATTGAGAGTTTGAGAACATAACAAACCACAGTAGCACCAGTACAAGTGTTTGGGTGTTAGATAAGTTTTCACAAAAAATAATCTAAAGGATGCAAGAGCAAACACACCCATAGCATCCTTACTTTCCAGAGTACTATTAGTAACAAAAGCATTTTAGATCTGTATTTTCAGGTGATATAATTTGAAAAACAATCTCAGAATTAAAATTAAGGGCAGAAGGGTGACTGGCAGCCAGGTGCAATTCTAAACAGAGGAGATGCAATTAAACAGCCGCATCTTTGAATTGTGCCGTCAAAACTTTCCCAGTACAATTTTAAGAAAAGGCTAATAGGCTGATAAGTGAAAGATAGAATGGACTGTGAGCCTTACATTGCTTTAAAATGAGGTTTGTAACAGAAAAGTCAGACATGGTAATATTTTACAGGGATTTAAAACAAACATTTTTCATGCATTAATTCAATGAGCACATTGGCTGTGGGTAGGATTTACGACCAGCATATTTGTTTACAATGACAAATTTTATCAATAGCAACAGCATTGCTACGCATAATGACAATCGAAGAAATCTTGATCTTGACTTAATTCAGTGCACAAAGTATTAGGAAATTTAATCAAAATTCTATCTCCTTTCTAAGCATTTAAATAATTATTCTTTTTCAAACATTCAGTCTATTCTTACCATTGCAATCTGGTCTCACAAAAACTTGGCTAGAGCTTAAAAATTTAAAGGCCAGGGTTAGAAAGGAAAAGTAAAGTTGTACTCATTTTCAACATCTTTGTGAAGAATGCATTAATTAGATCCTACATCATGCCAGTGTTACTCAGTGTTACTTAACTAAGGAAAAAAATAGTCGCTTAAGTTTAGTGTCCATATATTTACAAGTAGCCACTGAATATTATCTAAGAAAAAGCTTCTCAAAACAAGGTTTTTCAGGAAGAGCTGTCTCCAAGATGACTGGAGAATGAAGACACATTCTTTTGTGGACTGTTTCAGAGGAAAAGAGATTTGGATTTGCCTGCACTTGCTTCTGGGGCTATTAATTATTCTAGTGTCATCTTCCTCTGTTATATTAGAATTATCCACCAAATCTGAAATTGTAGCTATATAGCTGCAGTTACTATAATAATGAACTCAACTACATACAGAAATGCACACAAATCAAGAAGCTGAAAAGCAACATGTACTGCAGGGACTTAGCTCTGTTTTCATTAAGACTAAACACCGTAAGGAATGTTGGGTCCTATTAGCCTTTTATGTTCAGAGGAATATGAGAAATCCAGATTTCTTGTGTGTGGAGCTCACAAAGGTGAAAATGCACATTTATTTCACTAGGATACAGCTTTCTTCCTATGAATTTGATTTGAGCAGGTGGGATGAAAGCAGTGAGACAGCAATGTCATATTTTGAATTGCTATTAATAACAATAAATGCCATGCTTCAGACTGAATAAAACTACATAAAAATCTTTTTAAAACTGAAGAATTAGTTGTTTTTGATGCAAACATCTCTTGCAACAAAATGGGATATATTACAAGCTTTTAGAAACTAGATGTCACAGAAACAGCAACTAAAAGAAAGGATTCCATCAGCATCTTGAAGACAGACTTTTGCAGCAGCTATACATGATAAGCATCAGAATTCAATACTAAACTTATCATGGAAAGAGACAACCAAAACAACTGACATGTTTTGCTTAAGAACTCAAGTATAGGTTTCTCCAAATCCTTCCTCCTAAGACTTTCCTGTATAGACATCTAGAGCCAAATACACACTATGTATGTCAATCAGTCTATTTGCTTTGTATCCTTTGTTTCTTTCTAGAATGCTGCTATAGTTTATTCCTGACACACTACAGCAAAATCAAAAAGTTAGAAACAATAAGCCTCACCGATAACAACATGGATTAAAATCTGTAACAGGTAGGTCCTTATCCACTCAGTTTCTCTGCATTATCAATGCAGTATTTCAGAAGGAATATTCTGACAAAGCCAGAAAACTCTGCAATGCTTAGCTAGCAAAACAATAGCATTTGAGAATAAGCTCAGCTAAAAATACCTTAGTTCATGAGACCTGACTAAAACATGAGGTTTGCCTGAGCAAAGGTGTTTATCAATGGGGTTTGAATGTGTGTTTGCCCAGCTGCAAAGCTGCATCTCCAAGAGTAGAGTAAGTCGAATCATGTGTAGGGTCAGACAGGGGGCATGCTGTAAATCTTGTAACTCATGATGGACAGCAAGTACAGTAACTCCATCATTCACCTTCAAGACTCAACAACTTTCCAGATCAAAACAAACAATGCCAAATTCCACAGCAACCTCTGTTTTGGGGAATTTTTGGAGTGGGGGGTTGTTTGTTTGGAAGGGGGGAAGGAATGTTCTGGTTTTGAACAGGACCACTGCTTCGTGTAATTATTTTATTTAAAGACCTGCTAAAAAATTAACAAAAACCTAACTTACACAACTTACATAGGAACTTACTCTTTCTTGCCATTTACAAGTTATATTACATTTACCTCTCTTGGTAATAAAATTCTGTTGATCATTTCTTGCCATGCCAAACATCCTTGGGTGCCCATTTTTATAATTAAGCTTCTAAAATTAACCTAAAAAACAGCTGTGCTTTTAAATCTTTACAGTAGGGCCACTGCTAATGACTTCTTGCAGCTAAAGCCCTGCTTGTACTCATACTGACAACATTATCTTAATTCATACTTGACTTTAAAAAAGTATTACATAGTAACTAGCTCCTCTCTCTCATTCCCAGGGTGCTTAGAAAACAAACAACACTGCACAAAAGCAGACTTTTCCTAAACATTGACAATCCTCTGGAAACCTACTGACCATTTTTCCTGTGTGCCAAATGGGATTCATCATGTTAAGTCTGGACACTTCACTACAAATGAGGGTTTCCTCCCCTTCCACCACAAAACAAAGCTTAACCAAAATAATTAGGAGTTTTGGAAAGTGCTATTTTGCTAGTATATGCATATCCCAAACTGAATGACTGTACACTTCTTATACTACATGTTTACTTCAAAGCAAGAGTAACAGCAGTGAATGGCAGGTTAGAATCTAAAGGACGGCAGAGACAAGGCAAGACATGAAGGTAAGTAAATAAACACAGAACTGCAGGTGGAGCAGTAGGTAAGAAAATGTAAAGAAACAATGAGATCCCACAAGCAGTAAGAGAAGACTATTTTTCAGAAGAGTACATGGAATTCTTGCTTAGGGAAAAGTCTTAATGGTAGGAGGAATCCAGGAAATTTACACATACTTTTCAGAAAAGGCTAGAGAAAGAACATCCAGATACAGAATTAAAATGTGTTAACAAAAAGCTTCTAGTCCTAATCTAATACATCTTCCCCACAACTACTCCTTTCAAAAGCAGCAATCCTAAGTCACAGTATGATGGTGCTTCCAAGAATACCTAAGTAATTTCTGGCAACTGGTATCATGCCTACACTTGCAATTCCCACTTACACTGAGTGACTGAACTGAGTAGTAACTTACCCGGGACTGGAAGAGTCAACTGTAGTTTAGAAAGGCTGAAATGTTCTGTGGCTTACTAATATTGTTTTTGTCCTATTAGAAGCCCTGAAAAAATAATTGTGTTTTTCCAGAAGCATTAACAGATACTAGTGTTTTTTCCATGGGGTACTTGGACTAAATTTAACACATTGTTGTGGTTTAACTACACGAGGTAGGCTTCCTGAGAGCCTTCTGCAGCCACTCATTCCCCTGGAATAAGATGAGGGGAGAGAATCAAAAGGGTATAAGTGAGGAAACTCAAGGTTTGAGATAAAGAGAATTTCAAAGCTATAGCAAAAGCTGCACATGCAAAAAAAGCAAAGTAAGGAAGTCAGTCACTTCCCAAGGGCAGGCAAGTGTTCAGCCATCCTCAGGGCAATCAGGCTCCATCACATAATGGTGACTTGGAAAGACAAATGCCACCACTACCAATATCCTTCCTCCCCCAGCTTTATATGCATAGTACAAAATCCCATGGCAAGGAATGTCCCTTTGGTCAGCTGGAGTCAGCTGTCTCGGCTATGTTCCCTTCCCTACTCCTTGTGCACCCCAAGCTTACTCACTGGTGCAGTAGGGTGAAATAGAAAAGGGATTGAAGCCGTGCAAGTGCTGCTCAGCAATAACAGAAAACATCCCTGTGTTATCACCACTATTCCATGTTGATTTGCAAATCAAAAACACAATACCATATGAGCAACTATGAAGAAAACAACAAAAAAAAGTCTGTAAATGACACCAGCAAGAGCCCTTTGGTGATATTCAAACCTTTACTTTATTTGAAAGCTAGTTTTATAGAAAACAAGTTTCCTATTTCCAGTACTGTTTAACAACTCTTTCTTGTGATCACCAAGACTTTATTCCTAGACTCTATTCTCCTTTTCCACAACTTTTAGAATATATTTCCTTATTATACATTTTCCCTACAGCCTGTGCCACTAGGAGACCCTGCTGCTGAGGACTTAGCAGAGGACCAGCTGCCTGGTTTCAAACAGAAATTTGAGAAGGAGGTGACAGAGCAGCCTAACAAGTACTGTAAAGCTCTGGTAACAAATATACCAGGCTAACTCCTCCATCCCCTCTTGATTTCACTGCCTAGATCAAACATGCTCTAGAAATGGGAAATTTTCCAACAATGTCTATCAGACTCTTTCAAATGGCCATTTTTTTCTTGAGCAAGTGGAAATAAATCAACATATATTGTAAAGCTACTTTCAATCTGAATTCTGAGACATTGCTTGTTATCAAGATGCAAAATACTCAAATGCTTTTGGTGTTTATATTTACTCTGAAGCTCTCACTTATATACATAAGATTAAAACTGAAGTAAGAATTAATTACTAATGATAAGCAATAAATCTGAAAGTACTTACATTAAACTTAATAATGTCGTATATCAAGTACCGAGGGACAACCTGTCCATTAACCTTGTCGATGATCATTTCCTTAAAAGAAAAGAGAAAGCATTGGCTTTTTTCATAAATATAAAAGAAGAATGTTGACACATTTATACTTAGTGCATATACCTGATGTAATCAAATACCAGCCACATCTTTATGAAGCATTCAACAAAACACCAGGAAGCTGTGCAAGGGCTTCCCATTCTGATTTGCACATTAATATATTAGTTTCCCCACAGCTTTCAAAATCGTGATTGAATAATGAGTTTTTAGAAACCTCCATAAGAACTGTGATCCTAAGCCAACCAAGCTCTACTGGAAGTCTTGCCCACAGTCAGAAGTATAAAACAGCAAGGATGTAAAGAACAAGCATTCACATTCATTTTCTATGCTCAAGTTGGATCTTTTCATTTTAACAGCGTTCTAAGCAGCAGCGAGAGCTGCAATTTGCTTGAACATTGCACTGTGACTAAACAGGATGGCTCCTTCAGACAGAAATACCACAGACACTCTCTGCATCACATGAAATCAGTTAACATTCAATATGTACCAGCAAATGACATTGAAAATAGGTCAGGTAGGGAAAGAACATTAATGATCAACATCCAAACACACAAGTGTTTCCTGAACTTAATGATACATTCAAAAATACATATACCTTACATGGTGGTGCTTACATCTGTAACTCAGGCTTCCTATGACAGGAATTAGACATACCATACGGAGTTTGATGAACCAACAAGGAAGACTGAAAATGGCAACAACCACTGGTAGATCTTTTCCAGGGACTACTCTGAAATAACCACCTCTCTAAATGCAACCCATCTTCTCCCTACCTATCTCCCTTACCTAATTCTTGGCTAATAAGTTGTATCAGCTACAGATTTTTTTTTTTTTAATTTTAAAACATTAAAAGTTAAAATTCCAAATTCACACAAACAAGATAAAACAATTGAAAAACATGAAAACAGTTCACTATGACATGACAAAAACAAAATCAGTAGCTCAAGAATTATTCCAAAAATGAACATTACGTCAACTCAAATTAATTTTGTTTAGTTAATGCCTTGTTATTTTTATGTCTTACAACCTTTTAATTTCTCTCAGAATCCATAGATTCTACAAAATAAACCCAAAAAAGTCTGACTGATTCATGTCATGTAAGATTAATTTTCAGTCTCTACAATAACAAGATTCTTGAATTGTACCTAGCATCTAACCACAATTTGCTTTGAGAAATAGGCAAGTAGTTCAGTTGTAAAAACATTGATTTGTTTTAAAGCTACACAAAGCTTGAAGCATTTAAAACTAAAATAGAAGACATGAACACACTCTCAAAAACCACTGGAAATCTAAGTTACCTACTTAATATTTTGGAATCCCATCTTCCGTGAACACTGAGACGGAGATTGGGACTTCAAAGCCATTTGCAGCATTATTTTGGAATCCCATCTTCCGTGAACACTGAGACGGAGATTGGGACTTCAAAGCCATTTGCAGCATTCAAAGGTGTTGTGAATGACTGCCTGAGTTGACCTTACACATCATTACATGTAATTTTAAAAAATGAAAAAACATTAATCCAATGAGTGAAAACTATTCCTTTGTAATATTACAATATCTTACCTCTAAAGATTTAGTCACAGGCACTGTCAAGTAACATGTGCAAAAAAAGGTCTACATAGAAGTGATGTAACAAAATGCCACTCCACTAGTGTCCAGTATTTAGGTAGGATACTGGTGAGCTCTCAAAGGAATAGCAGACACAATACTGCAATGAACTTCTTTGACAATAAATTTTATAACTAACTACAAGAACAGATGGGTACGACTCAAGAGACAGAAGGCGTGATATGCAAACTTGGAAGAGGGTGTAAAGATATAATGCAAGGGGAAAAAAACCCTAGGATAAAAAAACCCCACCTGAAATTCCTGATAGTAATCAGGTGAAACAAACAAAAAAAAGTAACAGTGAAACAAAAGAATGCAGTTGTTTTTCATTAACTCTCAGCTGAACTGGCAAGTGAAATAACTTTTTGGAAACATTTAATTGAACACATATTTAAGGTTTAAGGACTCACTTTCTCAGTATACATATTCAGAACCTCAGCTTTGATGCAAGGCTAGCATTTCTATGCAAAACCCTGAAAACACTTCAATGCCTGGTATTACAAGATTTTATGCCTAATTTTAAAAATCTGAATCTCTGCATATTCAGTTTAAGAAGGATTATAAAATACAATAAAGAGGACCAAGAACTGTTTTTAAACATCCTTTGAAGTGTTTATTTTTAACTTTTTCTCTACTTCAGACATGTAAACATTTTTGTTCTATTACTGATCAAACAAGTCTTTTTCCTCCTCTCCTCCCTTCTTTTCTTCCTTCCCTGCCTCCTGTTCTCTTTGACAGCCTGACTGAAATCCCAGCTACCAGAGCAAAAAACAATAGCAGAATATGCCTTAGAAGATGAGATGACAAATTCCTGCACTGCTCATCTCCATCATGACAACAACATTCCCTGCTCCATTAGTTACGCCAATACAACTGTCATAAGGCAAAAGCTGTAAAGTGAGCATAAGAATGGTTCAGATTAGAAATGCTCTAACACATCATTATTTT
Source organism: Toxostoma redivivum (assembly GCA_013397375.1). NCBI lineage: Eukaryota > Metazoa > Chordata > Aves > Passeriformes > Mimidae > Toxostoma > Toxostoma redivivum. The sequence goes on from VXBI01011644.1 coordinate 332,723, forward strand.
ACAGTGTGATTTCAGAATCTTCCTTGAAATCATCAGAATTGAAAAATACACCAGGGAATAGACCCCAGAGACAACTTCAGAGAAGACGGGAAAATGTAGTATTTGAGAAATGACCACAATTAAACTCACTCGTTCTGACCTGAGTAATAACCTGACACTATAAGGCTATATTTAAGCCAATTTTTAAATAACTAAAAACTTAAACCCAAATCCACTCACATGACATGTTAATATAATATAAAAGTATCCACAAGGCACACCTGCATCCATGCAGCTCCTTCTACAGACTCCATGCAGATTTACAGCCAGTATTGTGTGTTTTAAAACTACTTCTGCTATTAGCACTTGTCCACAAACTCCTGGTTTAGGTATCCACTTAAGCCATGGACCTGAAGAACAAGGTCCAGGGATCAATTAATGCAATGTAATCTGGCAACACTGTGCTAATGTTACTCTCCTCAATCTGAGGTGTTGCAAAGCACAGTTGTACAGTACATTAGACCTGCAACGTACCAGAAGAACGATGCTAGACTGGGAGCTCGTGGACTTTTCTCCTTGAATCATATCTCTAGAGAGTAACTTGGACTTTGAATTTTGGATTATTTTATCACAAAGCAAAAGATCCAATTTTACCAGCTACTTGCAGAATGGTTTTTTTGTTGACATAGAGTATGTAATAATACATCTGTTTGTTGTTCCTTTTCCTCCTGTGTCCTTTCTTAATCCTTTATCCATTTATCTTTAACACTGTTCTAGTCACCACTGTATTTCAGAAATGAAAACAGTTTTTGTTTCTTGCCTTTTTTCTTAAATCTACTTTGCATAAATCTATTTTGCACCAGCTTTCTCAAACTCAAAAAGTTTTAAGTTCTGCAATTTCTGAGACATCTTACTGATAGGCAGTCTCTACTGATACAAAAACATAAACGAATCTTTATGTCGCTCTCCATTTATGGAGTTCCTGGCCCTCTTCAGTCTTCAAGTGTGAACAGTATTTTATATAAAAATGAAATACATTTTAAAATTTTATTAAAATTGTTATTTCAAGCCTAAGGATGCCTCTGCATTTTCTACTCAACTGTTCCAAAGCTAAGCAGAATGCCATGAAAGCTCCTGAAAATAGCTATTTAGTTTTTTGCATGACAGCCAAAACATTTGAACAAAACTCTATGCATTCCCTCAGATAGCACTATGGATGCAAAACACTTGGCTTCTAAAGGAATAAGTCATACTAGCCACCTGTAGGTGAAATTTAAATTAGCTTTAATGAGCTTTGCAGAAAACTTTCTTCCATGACAGGAGAACAATTGCAACTGAAAAGCTGGAGATGAGCATAGTGTTGCAGATCTGTCATCACCCAAGATGTAACTAATCATGTAAGAACTGTTTGCAAGTAATTTCAGCACAAAGTGAACCACAAATGCATCTGAAATTCTCAGAGACAACCCACATGAAAGGCTTACATCAGAGGCCTTAAAGCAAGTTAATAGACCCCTGAATGCATAGAAATTGCCTCTATGAAAGTTTCATGTATACTGTCATTCAAAATAATGTTAGGGGGACATTAATCTTTTGTATTTTTAAACCCAGTAGTTGTTTGTTGCATGGCACTGTTATTTCTGTTTTCTCATTCCATTTTTCTCATATTTTTAAGAATACTGTAAAGCAATACCAATTGGACCACCTCATTCTATACTTTCATTCCCTGAGAGAAAGCTACTTCAAGGACAGTAAGTATGAACTACTTCAGCCTGTAATTAAAGAATTAACTTCAATAGCCCTTCAAGCATTAATTAGCAAAATATGTTAACAGGGAAAAAGCCAACTTCTTCCCGTGGATTTAAAAAATAAAATCAATCATGCACATATCTAGAGTAAAGAATCATTCATGGAAATTTTCATTTGGCATCAACATTAAACAAATATTCACCTACAAAGTTAAGCTCTTCTGATGCTTCAAAAAAATAGGCAAGTCTTATCCTCAAACCCGCTAAAGGAATTTCAATTGAAAAAAATATTCCAGCAACAGCTTTTATTTAACTGACCATACCAAAATAACTTTAGAAATCTGTACTATGAAAAGTATCCATTGAAAAGTTTTAGTTTTATCTCAGGGTACTTAATTCAATCAGTACTTGTTCATTTCATGTCATTTTACTTTTCACTTTATTTTAAAAAAAGTGTGGGAGGGGAAAATAAAATCACACTGAGACTGATTTTATGCCAATAAAGTGAAACACCAAAATACACTATTAAAAGTCAAACTTTTACAGAACAACAAATTATGCAAAGTTATAGTTCAATGCCCTGGGTACCTGAGAGAACTTCTATTATTCTTAGAAGACCTAAACTATAAATCTGGGGAACATAACACACCAGATCAGAGACTTCCATGCCCCACAGCTACATGATGCACTTATCTCAATATCCTTGTCTTCCACCACATCAGCCACCTTTACTAAAATATCTGTTTTGAAATAAAGAGAATAATTAAATAAATAAAAGAAAGAGCAGCCATTTCCCTCAAGAACACCTAAGACTGCACTATATGGACACTACCAAGTCATTACTTTTTCAAGAGCCTTAGTAGTAGCAGGGGAAAAAAACAGCAATATCAGGCTTTTTATTTTCAAAGTATGTAACCTATTGTATGCCATTTAGAATAATATTATGTATATCATTAGAAAGCTGCCTGGCTGAAGAGGCTCCTACCAGACACGAAAGCTTGTGCAACACTTCTGAGCTGACAGCATGGCATTTCTTGCATTATGCTCTCAATTTTTCAGTAAAGCAGAGGTGGTCGAAAATATTCCATTATCTCTTTTCTCTGTCCCTGAGACAGTACAGTGTTCCTTGCAGCAATTATCCTCGCAGATTCAATTTATACACACTTCACATGCAAATGTGTGTTCAGTAAGACCACCATTCACAGAAGTGACATTTCAAGTAGAATACTGACAACAAAGGCCTGAGAAAGGGAAGAAAGTTAATAAAGACAATATGGCTGAAGAGTGCATTAGGCTTCAGAGGATCAATATGAAAGCTATCTCAGATACAAAAATACTTCATCAAGCAGGAGTTACAGCAATGTAGTCTCCCATACAACTGAAACATGATAGGAAACTGCACTGACCCATTACTGTAAGAGCTAGTGAAATTCTCTTGGTCATGTGAACTAGAACAGTCAAGAAATAAATAATTTCTTCTTGTGGCTATGGTTCTGAAAAGTTCACCACCAACAGCCTAGCCCAGCCTTCAAAACACAAGCCCACATGTTTTACAGCTTGTTTTACACTGGCTCAAAAAGTTCATTAGCAAGTTTACATAATTTGAACTAGCATAGGAATTTAGAAATGTTTTAGTCTGAAACAAATACAACTAAGCCATTTCTAAACTGTTCAAAAATTCAGATGAGCTGAAAATAAAGGTGACAGAAACAGACATCAATTCACAAGTGTATCAAAACATGATGAAAATTTTATCAAATTTTAGAAGTATTTCCATCAGATGTATAAAATTGACCACATTTACTATTTCAAAATATAAAGCTGTAGCAAGAGACGAAGTTCTGCAATAATCTTTCTAGATTCTCTTCAAGCCTTTTCTCATATTCAGAGAATGTCATCTCAATACCTTGACTTATTTCAAAGACAAACAGCTCCCCCCAGAGCAGTCATCAGTCCTATTCTGTAGATAAGTCATTTCTTACAAAATGCAACTCCCACATTCAGCCAGTGACTGAACTTATATTCCTCCTGAAACCCTATGATTCACCAAATCCAGGCCTAAAAATTTGGCCCTGTTTATGAACAAAAGCAAACAGCACTGAAATTGTTATAATAATTATACAGTGTGCTCCTTACCCCATCTAGAAGAGTGTTTGTTAGATGTGTGCGAAGATCTTTACGAAACGGAAATTCCAGGTTGGATACATGAAAAATGGAATTGTCTCTATCAATCATATAAACTTCATTCTTGCCATCAATCAGCATCATGTACCTGCAAAGGCAGTGTAAGATGATATAATTACAGGTATGTCCTCAAAATCTCTATTATTTTATTTTAAATTAAGTTTTAAAAACAAGTGATCATGACAGATACTATTAAAAAAAATTAAGATTATTTTTCTTACATTTTAAAGTTTAAACCTGTAAACTAACCAAAGGGATATCCCAGACCATATGATGTTGTTCTCAGCAATAAAGAATGGGAGAAAGAGGAAGAAGGAGGGGACATTTGGAGTTATGGTGTTTTTCTTCCCAAGTCAGTGTTTCGTTTCATGAAATTCAGCTTTCCTGGAAATGGCTAAATACCTGCCAGCCAATGGGAAGCAGTAAAAATTCCTTATTTTCTCTTATATTTATTTCAATCACTGATCTTTCTCATTTTCACCCTTCTGATTCTTTCCCCCGTCCTGCTACAGGATGTGTGGGCTTAGTTACTACAGGAGTTAAACCAGACCACACCCTGAATTTTCCTTTCACATGGACAAACACTTCAGGGCTACAATTCTTCAACTGAGTTCATGTAACAGACCTCTTAAAGACCACAGAGTATTTTCACGGGCATTCCATATGGAAACAAAGTTTTTACACATACCTCTCTGCATGCCATCTTCCTTCATAACTAGATGATCTGGATGGTCCCTTCCAATCCAAATCAATCATTCTATGATCCTATGATTTCTATGATTCTGTATCTTACTTCAGAGAGATGCTGAGAAATAGCATATGCTGACTTTGAAGACACAAAAAAATCTTGTCTCAGGACAATGAATTACTTTCATGTAGACCCATCTGTCTGGGTCTCATGGTAATATGCCTGTGTAACTTAGAATCTGAACAAGTTCTCTGCTTGAGAAAGAGATTAAACTGATCCAGATATGTCTCATTTTGAAAGTAGGTTTTTTTGAGTTCTTAGCTGAATGGCTGAAAACTCCTCTACTCTCCCAATTTAATAAACTGATGAAATAAAATTCTGAATGTGGTCCAAACAACAGAATTTATCAAAATTCCAATTACTGCCAATGTAAGACAGAAAAAAATTTGGTCAAGAATGGACTGACAAACAGAAGTGTTCTATGAACAGCTAATAATTGAAAATGTGCAAGAAGCAAGAGATAGACAAGGTTTTGGTGAAACTGAATTTATCAATTAATGAAGGATTTGAGCTGCTTGGTTGGTTGACATTTTTTGTTTGCTTGTTTCACTCAAGAAGCTTAAGCTCATGTTCTTAATGTCAGGTTTAAAGTTTTCTCCAGATGACATTACAAGCATCATGGAGTAATCTTGTAGACTGCTAAACAGTACATTTCTGAATATTATTTCGATGTACCATGGCCATTTATATTTTAAGAAGTTAATTAAGGTATTAACAGATAAGCACTTACAACAGAATAGAGAACACGCCTCTGGCAACATCACAAAAGCAAAGAAAGAAGAGTGATGATTTCTCAAACACATTCACTAGAGACAGAACACAGGAACTTAACTGTCATGCATTGCACTGCCCACTGTGAACATTACTTGCTATTACAGCTGTACATTTATTACTAATTACTTCTATTGTGTGAGCACCCAAAAGCTCCAATTAGTAACCAGGCTCCATTGTTTTAGATTCTGGGCAAGTACACAAGACGACATAGTCCTACATCAGATGGCTCAATCCAAATGTAAAACCAGACAAGTGAATAAAATAACAATGGCAGAGCAGCAATAAGAGCAATAACAGAACTGCTCATTCACCTCTGAAAACTATACATGGAAGTAGAGAATCATGTCTGAGCTACAAACATCATCTCCCAGAACTGTCAGTGCAATCACTACAAACCAAGAAATTCTGACAAATAGAGGGTCAAGGCGTCCATGCAGATTAATCTCACAAGCAGATAAAATACCTAGTCATAGAAATGGTAAAATCAAAAGTTTCATTAGAAGCTATTTTTCATTCACTTCTGATCCTGAGGCAAGGCCTGTTATTAATTCTAATTGAACATTATTATTAACACAATAATTCAGGAAACGGGATGAAAATTTCATTAGCAGAGTGACAGTTCTTCACCTACCAGAGTATTAATAACTTCAATTTTTCAACTTTAAAAAATGTCAACCATCAAATAGAGTTTTCTCTTCAGAAATCAATTAATTTTTGCATACACAAATAAAAGCAACTGTATCAAAGGCTCGTTTATCTACACATATATCCTCTGTATCATGCAGTCCACATCAGTTGGGCCCAAACACAGGCTAGAAGAATTATTTTATTAGATTTCCATTTTCAGTTGAGTTTGTTTCAGTGGCGGCGGTAGGTTTTTGTTTTTACACAATTGTGAAACTGACATGAGCTACAGTGAAAATCCTAAGTTTAAAACAGAGGCTTCTCCTTTATGTGGATGATCAGCATTTTTCATAATTGAATTTGAAAGTACATTTCAGGAAGTTATTACACAATGCATAAAATATGGTAAATTACTTGGTGTCCATCAATCTATGGTCACTGAGATTAAGGAACAAGAACAGAACTGCATTTCCAGCTCTCCAAATCCAACACTGTACCCACTGGAACATGTGACCTCTGCCTTCTCCAAATTATTAAGATTCACAAAACTGGATTTGAAAATACTCCCCCAACACAGCACCTCACTATACATGGTATAGTGCTTGCCAAAACATATTTACCACAAAATTGGTTACCTATGTATTCACATAAGTTTTGCCTTCGACTTCAATTGTGTGATGTGCTTTATCTATGCTTAACTTCTTTCTCTCAGCCAAAATGACAACAATCATCTCAGCAGTAAGCTTACATATGTTAATTTTGTGCTTGATAGGATTTTAAAACCTTAAGTATAGTATAAAAATATAACACAGCTTCCTCTAACTTTAAGATCCTATCTTCTGAGCTTGAGTTCAACACACACACAATTTTCTGAAAAAAGAAATCTACAAGTAGCAAATGGATTAGAAATATTGTTTCAAAGGAAGCTTAAAAATTCAGCTCCTCTAGGAGCTTTCTTTGCCCTGCAGTATTTCTTCAGACAGGCTGTATCAAAGAAGATTATTTATTTCGACACAGTGCTGCCATTGCTGCTTTTTATCCATTTTCCTTTTTAAATACGTGTCTGTATTATCACATTAAAGAATGTCAAATATAAGAAATTCCATCATCAACTCTAAGCACAAAATACATTGCAGCTCTCCATTCCGAAGGGAGTTCATTATACAGCCTGGAATTCAGTCCTGTGAAAGTGCTGCCCTCCCACACAAATAAGCATTACCCAAATTCGAATAGCAATTAGCATCTCTAATATGCTCGCTGACGCAGAGGCAACAACGAAATCCTGCTGCAGATATGATTTTCAATTTCTTAATTTCTTTTTATGATTGGCAACATTTCAAAAACACAAGCATATCACCACTCCGTAGATGGATCACCTAAGACAAGGCCAAGTCACGTGAGTGCTTTACTTTGGACCCTGCCACTCCCTCCTGGCAAGAAAACATCAACTTCTGGCCAGATGCATCAAACACTGAGGAAAAGGCCAAGAGAATGAAAATTAATGACTGCCCTTTATCCACTGACAGTAGCAGATCATCTATCTGTGTCACTAAGCTGCTGCAGTTCCATGTCCTGACCCAAATCCAGACTGTGCTGGATTTAGAGTAAGTTTAAATTAGAAGAGTTTGAAGCTGGTCTGTGGCACATGGAGCAAAAGACCCTAAATCCCGACAAATGGGGAAAGCTCAGCTTGCTTTCTTCTATTAATTGCTGCTGGCAGTGGTTGCTGCTTCAAAAGATGTCTCCTCAAGGATGACAAAACCTGGATACAGGGACACTAACACAGGAACTTACAAGAAAAATTATAATACTATTTTCAACATGCAAACAAAAGGAAATAATGTCTCTTTAATCAGCACACTGACAGTTCTGTCACAAAGCACCTTCTCCAAAGTTGCATGCATGTTGTCATTTGCATGAGTACACAGCACACCAGCCAGCAAGAAACAGTGCTTGCTACATGCAGAAGCTGCTGTAGAATTATGTATTCAACAGTTCAAATTACAAATAATTTTTTAAAAACACACACACAGACCTTTAGAAGTTAGTCTGCTCTGAGCATACCAACACTTTGTATTTCTCTCACTTATTTCTAGGTTAAAGTATGCCATCAACTGTCTCCACAGCATTTTAAACCAAAAAATCCCTTAGATTGTGACTGACAGTAATTTCCAATTAACAGCCTCCAGCTTCAATATTTCTCATTCATGACCTTGCATTTTCTACAACTAAATATCCTTTCAGTTTTATTATTCTGCTCCTCAGTGAATTCAGTGGATGATCTCTCTCATTTGTTTATCAGAACATACTTGGATTCTGTTTCAAAATACTTAATGATAAAACAGAATTAATATTCAGTATCCCTACTTGTAGCTTTTTATAGATTTTCTTTCAAAACCATCCACTGCCATTTTCTTTCAATCTGTTCTTTACCTTAGAATTCTAACAGTCTTCTTAGCCTCACTCTCTCTAAAAAATAGAAATTTTGTCAAAGTCCAGAAGCATGAGATATACCAGTCTTCCTAGGTCAAAACCACAATTTTTCCCTTATACGAACTCCTACCAAAATGGTTGAACTCAGAGGAAATCCCATTCCTCATCTATACCACAGACTGTGTTCCTCAATCACAATAGTTCTGAGTAATTCTATTAACTATTGCCCTTAGGGCAACCAAATCTGTCATTTAATGAAGAGAAAACCTGCATTTTTGATCCATTTTTATTTCTCATTACAATCATAATTATTTAAAGTAAAGCCTTAGCATGATTGATCCAAACTTACCTTCTAAAATCAAGACCTCTTTTTCTCCCCTCAGTATTAAAATACTTTTATTAGGCTCTTGTTTAGTACATAAATGTACCTTGTATATCTCTTACTACACTCAGAAGCACCTGGATTTGTCACCTGTTAAAATGCTCTACCAATTCTCCACCCTTGTAAGAGGGTAGAATTCAGCTTCTGGTTAACTTCCACAATTATAAGGTGTCTCCATGGGCTGAAATGACCAGCTCCCTGTGCCTCAAAACTGTTGTTTAACTTGGTTAAACTCTTATTATGGAGGTCAAGACACTCAGCTTGCTTAGCTGTACAAGTGTGCCCACCATGACAACTCTGATCCAGCATCTGCAGCAGATTCAGCAGTAACCCAGAAGTTTTCTTTATCTGAACTCTGTAACAATTTTTTATCCTTCAGTTATTAAGAAAATAAAATGTTATTCCTCATGTTTTATTTTGCATCTTTCCTAAACAAAATGAATGCTTTCCAATATTTATGTTGTAGACATGGAAGTTATCCTAGTTCATCTGCTACACCAACATCAAATTTCATGAGAAGTCAGAAGGTTTCCAACATCCAGCCTCATGTTCTGAATCATTAGCTCAAGATACCACTGCTCGGAGTCAATGCTAGTACAGGAAAAAAAATAACTTTCTTGTCTTATTGATCACCTCATCATATATCACAATGGAAGGGCTATGCTTGAATGTGATGCTCATAGGATCATTTCAGGCAGAATTAGGATAATTGAGTCCAAATGTAAGCCTTACACTGCCATGTCCACCACTAAACCATGTCCTGAAATGTCACATGTACACGTCTTCTAAATACCCCCAGGCATTGATGAACTTCACCAATCACCCTGCTTATTTGAGAAAAAAGAATTTAATTTCCACAAGATTTGTTGAAGTGATAATCCAGATAATGAAATAACTTTGCCAAGTCACCACTATAAGTTGAGATACCACACAGCTTATACAGCTTTTCAGTCTCCATTATTTTTACTACTCATCAGTCTCCTCCACAGTTACCTCACTCAGCATCAAAATCTTATTCTTGCCTGCCACCACTCTCCTTTAAACTCTGAATGCAAATTTCCCTTTTCATTTGTTCCCCTTGACAATGCAAGGTCCAGAGGAGTTATTTTGTTCCTGTTTTGGCCCTGAACATCACCAAAAGTGAGGTAGTGGATCTGCAGATGACATTTACTACAGCATCTTCAATATGCCCAAAACTATAGTGAAAAACATTGCAAGTTTTGATATCCAAAGGGTACCACACCCAGGAGGAGAAGAGTTGCGACCATACTTCCCCACCTTACAAGGTCCTAAATTAACTGTCAGCTGAGAAAGCTCATATAGCAGATACTTTTTAGGGGTCAGTGAGGGCACAGAACTGCAGCTGCAGCCAAATAAACAAACAAAACAAAACAAATCTGCAAACAAATAATTAGGTCAGATAATGAATAGGGCAGTGCAAAATACAGAAATAATGTTGCATCATTATGATACAACTTTATGGTATCCCCTCACCTGGGATACAGTGTGCACCAGCATTAAAGAGAAGTCAGTTTCTGAATAAAGACAACAGCAAAACTAAAGACCATGGCAAAATGCATAAGAAGTGTGGAAACTACTATAATTTCTCCTAATAAAGTATTGCAGTTGAGACTGAGTTCGAACTTTAGCTTCTCCTGTTTTATAAATCAAAGCTAAAGGTGCTTTAATTAATTTAACAGATGGCAAATTCAAAACCAGTGTAAAACTACATTTTCTATCTGAAGTATTATTAGACTGTGAAACTGCTGGTAAAATGAAGAATTTAGCAAGGTTAAAAAAGACTATCCAGTACAGTGTTTTTCTTGTCTGTCTTCCAGGGTTTTAATTAAGTTAGAGTGCTGTCGGGGTTTTGTTTCTTTATTTTTAGAAGGATATTAAACCTTATGGGTTAAATTTAAAGTTGTCTTGTAATCATTATTTGACTTACAACGAAGGGTAAATTAAACTACAACTAATACATATTGAAGAGCTCTTATAGTACATTATGAATGTGATTTGTCTGATTTAAAACAAAAGAATTGTTAACAAGCTAGAAAATGTATTACCCAGTAACAACCTGTATACTAACAGGTTAATTTTAAACACTAGATTCTCTTTGTTTCACCCTAATTTTAATGATGCTAAGTGCATTTCTCAATTAGCAATAGGAACACTGTTGAAAAACAACTGCATGGTATAATGTTCTGATTACTTTTTGTAAAAGCTGCAAGGTTAATGGAACAAACTATATCTCAAGCTTGACAGAACTTTTGAATTGTTTCATAATTTTGATGCTGTTGTTATTATTATTATCTTCTTTATTTATTGCATATAGATTTTCAAGCTTGCTTGAAATTCTTTGGCTCCCTCTACACAAACCTTTGTCTGAAAATATCTTGGAGATTTAGGGAAAAATTCATGCCTGAAGCAACAGGCTAAAAAAATATATATATATAAGAAAGAATAACAAATTCATTTAGCCTTAGATGACAAGTAGTTACACTGCTTCTTTCCCCAAGCAAGTAAACCATAATGTCTCTCATGGAAGGCTGTAACAGAGCAGTTACAAAAAGAGTAACACAGCTTTGAAAAAGGAGATCCCCTTAACTTGGAATTGATTTATGCCAGGGCATATTCTGGGTCAATTCCACCTGCAACACTGGCACAAGCCACAGCAGGAACACAACTGCCATTTGTGCCCACAGAATAATCAGCTCTAAAAGAAAGGGATGCCCTAGATATATGTATAGTTCAACTTCACAAACAATGTCATTCTTCCCTGACTGAACATAAGCCGTTACACTTCATGGATGTGTCTGTAATCCCCCCCAGGAGAACCAGCAGCACAGAATGTACTGTTCCACTATTAAAAGTGGTCTGGGAGGAAGGAAAATAAATAAATAAGCCAGTAATCACTGATATTGGTTGCTTGAAAATCATATATACATGCAGGCACACCCTTTATCTGGATCTTATTAGAACATTTTAGGACTACAGTTGAATATTCTGAGATTAGTATTCATAGCACAAGCAACATAATAAGCACTTTAATGTATTAACTCTTTCTAAATAAACAAAAGAGCTTGCTTATAAGACAATGTCCAAATACTCAGTTACATATGAATAATCAGTTAGATATCATTTTTAAAAGAGCCCAGAATTGTGACTGTAGAACTTTGTGTGTTATCAGGAGGCTTCAGAACTGTGAAGTATCAGGCCTGCTGCTCCACAGAATACACTTCCTATATAGTATCCCATCAGCAGTGCTCTTTAAACACTTAAGGAAGGGACACAAAACCCTTCTTTCAGTGTGCTGCAAGCACATATAAAGGAGAGACCACAGTCTAGAGCAAGAATGCTTTCTTTGGCCATTCAAGTCAATTTGGATCCAGATGAGTGATAATGTGGTCTGTCACACTTATTTATTCATTCCTCTACATTAACTCAATGACTGTAGAAGGAAGATTTCAGGAGATGAAGAAGCAACAAAGTGATACGGATGTGCCTTAGTAATAAATACGTAAGTACACCATCACCAGCCCCCTGCAAAAAAAAAACAAAACAAACACAAAGCCAGACATATTTTATATCCATGTATTAGTCCAACAGTTTATGACATTCTATGCTGCCTCATTTGACTTACTGTCTCCCAGTCAAGAGAGACCTCTCCTGGTTCAAAATTAATAGTTAAACAAAATGAATGAGTTATCCGGTAATACCCACAAGTCTGGCTATCAAAACCTGACAGCTCCTTTTCTGCTGTCAAAGTCTGCTAGCCAAAGCCTAGACATGCCCTCATTGCCTGTACAGTAAGGAAAATAGGAAAAAGGACAACATGGCAACAGGTGGACATAATGAGGCCACCTGCTAGTAGACCTTCCTTGCCCTGAGCTATAATAGCTTTACCTAGAGACAGGGGACATGTTAAACAAACCAAAGTGCCCTTAATCCAAACTCAATTGATCAAAGTTTTATTTTTACACTCAAAAATGAAAACTCTAGAAAGCATACAATACTTATGAGTTCTAATGCTGTGGAAAACAGGCGAGCATTAGTCTTAAAATCCTAAATTTACTGGCCAACACAACTGTACAGGACAATTATTAAGAGGCAGGGTGAGCTACAACTCACAGCTCCCTGAACCTCCGCGTATCTAGTGCCAAAACACATCATTCCTGCCTTCCCATCCCATCTCCTCTTCCTCTCCTACCTAAATGCACAAAATAAAACCATGAATCAGGCATTCTGCTTTTCAGAAAATTAAAATGAATACTGTATAAAGTGCTTAACATCTAAAAATTGCTCCTTTCAGCAATCATTAGAAAGGCACTTTATACATTTTTATCCTGAACCATTTAAGTGATTTTTATATACTTTTTGCAGAAGCTTCTGACATGATGTTATCATTACACACTTCAAAGTTAATCTGCAGGTTCCTAACAACTACTAGTACTGTAGTTTATAAAAGCAATTTATTTATAGCTTTTAATCTTGACTGGGAGTAAAAGCTTTACTGCAACCATTTCAATAACTTCCACAACTTTAGTTTCCAGACAAAATATATACTATCTCCACTTAGATATATTATTCAAAGTAAAGTCAGTGAAATAAATTCCACATGGATTTGCAGCCTCATTCTCATGCAAGATTATTCCACCTACAGAGGGAGATACTAGTACAGACCTAGTTTAAAATGGGTGAGCTTGTTTTCCCCTAAAGAATACTTAAAATAATTATGAAGAAAGGCCACAAGGGACAATGGCATGTAAACAAAAACTGCATTTTTTCCCCCATGACCTTAAAAACTTATCATAAAAAAACAGTGTAGAGATTGGATGACTGGACTATGAATAGTCACTCTGATCTTTAATGTAAGGTTTTTGGTTCCAAATCTCTTCTCTAAGTGTCACCCCATTTTGACAATTTCATGCAAATAATAGCAAAACCCTTATAACTACTTCTTTGAGACATTCAATGAAAATAATACAAATGTCTGAAGAATGGCTGTCTTATACACAAAAATTATGTAAAATTATCAGTTGAGGCTTTGTCCATTGATGATAGTTACATAAGTACAATTGAATCAAGCTCATTTAACTTGCAATCAAATAACTTGGGTTAAGCCCAGTTGTTCACAAAATCTGCCACTCCTATTAAAAAATCCATTTGGTCCTGAAAAGTCTATTCAGCATATGCTCGACCCTGGAATACTTCCATCCTTTAAAATTTCCCACCACCGAAACATGCCACAGCCACAGAGAAAGGGATACACAACATTACCAATTAATGGTGGAAAACTGATTAATATTTAAGTCTATTTCTTAAGATAAGGGGGGAGAGGAAGAAGGAAAAGGAAAGGAAGGTGTGGTTTAAAAGCAGTCAGACGATTCTTGTGTGGGTTCTTCACCCTATCCTATGATTAGGAGGCCAACATTCCTTCCTTACTTCAAGACCACAAATATGTATTAACCCTAAACAGGACTCAATGACAAGACACAGTCAAAACACAATTTATAATAATACACTTTCTCAGTAGCTATCCAGGTCAGAAGGTAAGGTGCCCAGGAAGAGAGTATTCATATCTTGAGAAACACTCTTTTAGTCATAAATACTTTGTTGTGATTAACAAGACCTTAACTTTCCTGCTAGCACCATTTCTGAAGATGTCTGAAAATCTCAACACCCTACATTTTTGTACCCCTCCTCTAAATTAGAGAAGAATGCACTATCAATTGTGCAAACCTCTACTTCAAGAACTTTCCACTGCTGGGCAGAAAATTTCATATCCATGAGAATCTGGTCGAGTAATTTGTATAATCTGAAAATCTATGGCTTCTTTCTCATTCCCAATAGTCTCCTTCAAGTTCAATTCCACATTAATATCTTTGCTCCCAGGAGACAAGCTTTCCATTGCAAACCCAGGACACTCCAGATCTGCTTTCATGACAATCTGGTTCTCTTGTTCTTAATAATGAGTTCTCAAGTGTATAGATTTGGCATTTAATTGGATTAGTACTACTCTCCAATCTTCTCTGTCCTCCTTCATTCTCATTATTATCTCAACTTTTTCTCCTCTCTCTCAGGGATAGTAGTTTTTCCATGAATCCATTCAAGTATCTTTTCTTTATGCCTTTACAGACAGGCAACCATTTTGCTTCCTTGCCACCTAATTTTGGGCTATTACCTTTTACCTCCTAATTTCTAAAACAAACAAACAAACAACTGTTTCTCAGTTTTCTCCTTTTTTTTAAGAGTTGTTCTTTAGTAGTGATGATTTTTTCACAATTTACTCTGGACCAAATGATTTTTGGATAATAACTTCTTGTATTAGGAATTTGCAATTTCTCAGTTATGCATGGAAGCTTCATCTCACCATGTAAAGGATCAAAGAGTAGGGGAAAAAATTATTGAGCCATGGAAATCAGAGAGAAACTTCAACCTTGTTTTCATGACTTTTATAGAAAAATTATCTTAAAATATACTGAGTATATTTCCTTCAAGTAAGGGTCACAAATATGTTTCTGAGAAGGCTGCAACTGCCAATAATTTTAAAGTTCTTGAAAACAAAAAGACATTTTCTACAATTTCTACAAAAAGCTACAGTTTCCAAAAAAAACCTAGGAACCTATCACAAGTTTGACAATATAGTAACTAAATCAAAATAATTATATTCAGTATAAATCAATACTCTCTCTATATAGATATACTGATTTATTGATTGATACATTCAAGATAAATCAAATTTATTTGATTAATTAACAATCAAAAAATGCCCATCAGTTTTATTATACAATTAATTGCACATTTACTATTTTTATTTTGTATTAGGATAACAACAAAAAGTTAATTACTTAGGCAAACAGGCCTTTCTTTTCATGTATATAATTTGCTAACCATGAAAGAAAAAAACTTCACAGATGTACCTAACTATTTTGTTAGAAACATGTTAGACAATTAGCAGCAATTCTCAAAGAGGTGTTTTATTCTGCATCTACTTATTTGCATTTAGACATCTGCAAGCCATCAAATTTGCATGAATATTTTTCAAATTTAATAGCCTTTGGCAAGAACTACCTGTTCTGCATTTTTTAAAATAGCTGCCTTAACATAATTGAACAGCCATAGTGTTATCGTGATATTTATTATTTTTCACTAAAACTGCATGTGTACAGATGTGAAAAATTAAAAAGGTACTCATAGAAATGTAGGAAAATAACTTAGTCCCCTTAATAGGTTCAATTTAGTGCAGGTCACATTTTACCATTGTAAAACCTAGTCCTGTTTGATTGTATTGATTTGAATAATTCCACAGCCATTTTTAAGCTTTTCATTATTCTTAGTGGTAGCAGTCTTTTCTTCAGAACTGGTGTCTCATTACTTTACCCTGCCTGAACATTCAGCTCCACTCATTAGAACAAGCATCTGCTACAAACAGTATTAATGAGCTCCATTTGAAGGGATACAACAAGCCATTACCCACCTGGGCTAATCATTTTACAGCACAAAGCTGATAATGCAGAGTCATCCAACAATTACCTTACTCAGACAGTAACTACTATTTCAGAAACAACGCACTGCCATTTGTAAAGATGTATCTACCTTGTAGCTACTGTTAACACACAACATATATTTCATCTCAACAATGCCAAAAGGCATGATTTTACTAGTAGGAAATTTGCCCTTTGGCTTATGAATAGATTAGCATTAAAATTATTTATTTACAGCAGTAGTTTGACTACTGTTCCAATAAATACACAGAATTTAAACCAAACCAGTCAGAATAGCTGCAGAACTCAGTGGCTTTTATTTAAATAATAATAATTTATAGCAGTATGATTTTAGAGGTGGTTTTCTCCAAAACAGCATGAGTTTGCATACAGTATTTACATACAACCAAGTAGCTGGTACAAAGGAAATATTTCACCAAAGCATGCTAATACTAAATGAGCTTCACAAATATTTTAAAGTTAATTTCTCTAAACCTAAGATACAAATACACACATCTTTATATTCTGGCATTTACAAACAGAAGGGGAGAAGTATTTGCTCACAGTGCATTTTTCCTTTTGGGACAAACATGCTCCAGAAGGAATGCTAGAGCAGAACCAGGAGACGAGCCCTGCTGATACTTATGCAACATGGGCCCTGGAAACCAGGGACACAACAAGCAAGACCCAGTGAAGGCACGAACTCTTCAAATCACAACAGTATAGGTTAAGCAAGGCTAAGTAAAAAGATTTTGAACTCAGAGCTCTAAGAGAATGGAGGAGGATGACTTTTGACCCAAACCAGACTCAGAACTCACACACTTAAAAAATATGTAAGATACTACTCCAGTAAATCTCCTCAAGATATTTCATAGAATCACTATCAAATAATTTAAGTAATCAATTTCACATTGTTGGTCAACATTATATTTAGGAAAATACTTTCTCTTTTTCTAAAATTACGGGTAGAAAAATACAACAATGCTAAGAAACCAAGAAAATATGCACAGTACTACCACTGGAAAAAACCCTAACAACAGAGAAAGAAAAGAAAAAAAAAGATTAAGGAAAACCAACCCAAAAGGAACACCACCACAACAAAACCAAAGCCAACATAGCTCTTAAAACTGAGAATGAGAGATTCAATTCAAATCAGAATCTAGGATTAGCAAATGCTTTTGAAGAAAAGTAGAAGTCCTTAGTGAAGTTACTGACACTGCATATCAGTTAAGATAAAAAATGCTTCAGTCATGAAATCTCTAGGAAAAATACTGCTGCAAAAATAAAATACAGGTATTTTACAACTAATGAAATTTAAGAAGTTTGGCTAAGTTGAGCAAATACTGCTATTAACTAAAATAAAACTTTTATTTCAGTGAGAAAGTATAACAGAAAATTATGTGTTGTGCATCTGCTTTTCCTAAAGTCCAATAGGGTCGACAAAACAGCAGTGCTTTTTAAGCAAAGAAAGAGAACAAAGCAACAACAACAAAAAAAAAACATGCAAAAAACCTAATAACTTTCTAATAGGCAAGGTCTAGACTGCTGCATCTAAACCACTTTTAACAGAATAGCTTCAGAGATATTTGATGACAGGGCTTCCATCTCCAGATAATGTAAGCAGGGGATCCATAAATGGGTCTCCATCTAACTGATGTCTTAATATTAAATTCAAGAAGGTCACGCCTGTCAACACAAGCATTCAGAATAACTAATGAAAATCTGTTTAATTGCATATGGAGTCTGGATCACTGGAGAACAACTAAATAATTAGAAGCATGTCCAATGTAAAAATGATCATAATTTTTCACTGTTGATTAGAATACATATCATGCAAAGTGTCTAAATGTCCAAATAATAGCTCAGGTTTTCACCTTTACTCTCTTTCATATTACTTAAGGTGAATTTCATTAACACTGGATCTCTGTAGCTCCATTTTATTCTCTGAATATAACTATCAGTCTGTGTATCTCCATAATCTATTACCAGTTATTATGTTTCAAAAAAAATTAAAGAGCTATTTAGTTCCTTCAGTTTTGTTTTTCATCCCCATTCTGTTTTCCCACCATCTTAAAACTAAAAACACAGGATAGAATGTTCAAAATACTGAAAATTTCTACAAGAAATTACATATATGCTTTAATTTCATTCACAAAATGCAGTCTTCCAGGTCCCCTCCTATGCTCTGCATAACAGCTTTAATACTTAGAATGTGGGCATCCCATCCACACATTTGAGTAAGAAAATGAGAATATTACATAAGACATCAATTTTCCAAATTAATAACATAGGATATGACAAAGGCTCTTCAGGTCAGTTGAAGCTGGCTGACTTCATTTGTTCAGGGTCAGCAGCTTTGGAATGCCCTATGCCCTGTACTGCTCTGAGAATATGCCTCGACCTCCCAATACCCCATTGCTGTAACTTCCCACCCTGAGAACACCTGCACTGCACAATCCAAGTGCTTGTGCATACAGCCAGTGTTAGTAGATCAATTATTCCCACATGTTTCTTAATGCCTGGATGCCATACTGACTGCAAGCTTACTTTGACTTTTCACACCATGCTCAGCCCAAGCTAATAAACCCTTGAAGCACAAACACAGAAGAGACACTTTAACCGTCTGGGGTTTTTTTTAACACAGACAGCTTAGTTCTGGCTGAATTGTGCTGAATCCTGACTGACTCCATGTGGAGCCACTTGGCAATTCTCATAAGGCATCCAATTCCCCATATTCTCCAGGATTTTCATTATCTAGGATACTCCATTATTAAAGATAACAAACCTAGCAAAATAAAGAACTCAGGAAAAACTTTAGAACATGTCAAATCAGTCCAATTAGGTTGTAGTTATTAAACAAAAGGCACCCCTGCAATGAATGCAAGAGAACTGGTGAGGGAAGATAAAATTATTGACTCTAGCTGACATGAACTACATGTTTGAACAAAGGATCACAGTATGAATTTAAAAAAAAAAACCTACAAAATTTCTAATACTACCCAGCTTCTGAAGGATCAATTAGAACTTTTAATTTAGCTTATAAATAAAGTGTTCGTTTTAGCAGACTCTCACTGATATGTAAGATTATTCTAAGATCTTGGTGGTACATCGTTGCTGACAGATAGGCAAGGGCTATGGAGGAGAGTAAGGGTAACGGCCTTCAACAGTCAGCGTGTAAAACAGCTGCTAGAAAGAAATTTGGCCACAAACTATAGCAAATGTTGGTACCAAGACAGAATAAAAATTAATCTCTGGAGCCAGTTTTGCTCCTGTGCTTTGTCCTTTGTACAAGCAAATTCACTTTCCTGAGAAAATACAAACTGTCTAATGAATTTACTGTTTTGCTTTTTCACTTAAAATGAACTTACCGGGTGCCGTCTGCTTTCCAGCTAACTTTGTATGGCTTCTGCTCCAAAAATTTAATATTTTGCTTGTCCATGGAAACAGGCTGTGCTCCAGGGAATCCAGTCCTAATAAAAAGAACCATGTTTATTAATGGTTCTGCAATAAACAGTCACACAAGTAAATACATTTTTTACATCAGACTCATGTCACACCTTGTACCAGACTTGTTGAAAGGTTAGCTCTGAGTTAGAACATCTTCTCCAATAAAGTATTTTACAATAGAAGCCAAAAGCCTATCTCATAAGAACAAGGTTATTTGCTTATGACAAAACACATAATTTATTACGTGGAACTTCAAAGTTTTAGCTTTGCAGAAAGAGATATTTAAATTAAAAATTACAGGCACGGTAAGCATCAACAAATTAGGAAGCAGTATGGATCACCAACTTTGGAATGGAAAAGTTCAGAATCATAGACATTAAAACCAACATTTTCATCAGCGTTGGACATAAATCCAAGTTGGCTATAAAAATGAGTATTGTACCTCTATACTGAAGTGTAGTAGCAGTGGTATAAATAAATCTACTGCTTGAGAAAAAACTAGGTTTTACACAAATAGCTGCATTACGCTACAACTGGAGTTTGAACAGCAATATTTTGTTATCTCAATAGAAAAGTAATTCTAGAATCTTGTTTCTTAATATCAAAAACTAATCATTCCATTTCATAGTACAAGGCAAGACTTTCACTGCCGAGTGTGTTTGAGGCCTTTTTAATAAACAATCCATCAAAAAATGGTCACCTTTTTTCTCATGTTTACAATGAGCAGTTTC
Organism: Toxostoma redivivum; assembly: GCA_013397375.1. Classification (NCBI taxonomy): domain Eukaryota; kingdom Metazoa; phylum Chordata; class Aves; order Passeriformes; family Mimidae; genus Toxostoma; species Toxostoma redivivum. The sequence continues at coordinate 353,260 of VXBI01011644.1, forward strand.
ATTCTGCAAAATATAACACTTATTTCTTAGATAGTATAAATAAGTAAGTTCTAAATATTCTCATACCCTTCCCATCCACAGAACTGCTGACATTTTTGCTGTATTCCTCCTAATTTTGGTTGCGTTGTCACCTGGGTCACACATTTAACTGTTATTCCTTCCAAGAAAATTGCTCCCTAAATTAAAAAAAAAAATTAAAAATTTAGTATTAAAGCCTTCATAGAATCAAATCAGGATATGTCAATACAAGATTACATCTGTTTTTACAACCCTCTAGAGCAATACTAACTTAAACATTTCTGAAGGATTTACCCCCAAAAGCCAAAATACATTAGCTGAGCTTTGCCATGAAACTCACAGGTGAGCCATATTATAAACTGAAATGAGTTATTTATGAGGAAAAAATATAATGAAAAAAAAAATAAAGGCAATAGGGATAGGACAAAAGGAAGGAACAGCTAGTACTTAGATGCTTACGCTACTTAGCTAATACTCTCAAGAAAGTTGAACTAGGACAAACTTAACAAAAGAGAAAATACAAACAGCAGATTTGTAACAAAATATTTGCAGAAATATATTCTTATAATTTATTCTCAATTTAAACCAGGTTATTAAAGTGGAACTGCTATCCTGAATGCCCCAGAAAAGCTTATGTAGAGATCAAATACATCATGGAAATAAAACTCTAAAGTAACTTGTACATTCTAGAAAACATTTGATGCCAAGAGGAATAAAAACAAATCTTGCATAATAGATCACATGAAAGCCATCAGTTCTATAAAACTACAAAATTAAAGACTTCTATGGAGATCTCAAATCAACCAGACTTAATTCAACAGAATCTCAAACAAATTTTCAATGCACACAAAGAAGATCAAACCATGACTATTCACCTGTTCAATCCTGCATGTGAAGATACAAGTATCTCATATCTGTTCTTTAAAACACTTGAAACCAGCTTTAACAAATCCAGCTGCATACTAGTGATGAAAGGAGTAGCATTTTTCTCCTCTGCACTTCCACACACTGTGGCTACTCATCTGTTCTACACTTGAGCAAGTCTAGGAACTAATTTGGCAAAAGTAACATAGATTGGTAATCTTCTGCCAAAATAGTATCCTAAACTAGTTACCATAGGATAATTCAGTACTAGTGCCAGCACAAGGGAAGCAAAAGGCAAAGCAGGGAAAAGCAGGACCACAGTTTTCAGTACAGCCTGCAGTTAACTAAGATTGACTCAGTCACATCACCAAATCACATTCTGAGAACAGAACATCCTAAAGAAATATACTGGTTCATAATCTTAACTACCTTGAGCTCCACAGACTTTCTGTGTGTCACTCACCCCATATAATTTATATGGGCACCAGCCAGTGCAACAGCATGCAGGGGAGTGGGCGAGAGAGGCAGACAGCTACTCGTGCCTGGCCACCACATTGTCTGAATTCTGATAAGTGGTGAAGAGCACCAGGAAACAAAGGAAGATGGTTCTGCCTTGCTTCCGTGAATAATGGCAGTGGAATGGCAGTACAACTGTTAAGACTGAAGTAACAGGCAGGGAACAGGAAAGATTTTCCAGAAAAGAAAAAGTAATAAACACAAAATTCATACTTGAAAGTGTTTCTTGCAGATTATCTGCTTCAAGTATAATCACTAGCTAAGGCACAGCACTATGAAAACAATGTGAGTCACTTGGGCATTCGTGCTTGGCTAACTTAGCACTCTGGGTTTCATGAGGACATTCCTTGGATAAGGTACTAAAACTAAGCCAGACCCGTGCAGTTTTTACCCTACTGTTCAGCTACCAATGCTTTTGGAAACAGGACACTGGAAACAATGGTGCAGAGACTCCAGAGAACTTAGATCACCAGGAGCACATTGACTCCTCAGCACTGATACTAAACCAAGAGTTATAACCCCTAAAGGATCCAAGGAAACTACATGCACTTAGTATCTACACTGCACAACCTCACACCATGTGTACTAATCTGCCTTGCCTCACTTGCCATGAATTTCTCCACCCATCACTTCAGCTGAAGGAGAAGGGGCAATGTGGATCATCCTGTGTTGGTTCATATCCTAAACACCATCTGGAGGAGTGGGTGAGTGGGAACAGCCCCAAACACACACCTTCCCGACCCTAGTGGCTATCACCAGGGTGAGAGATGGCTTCAGCTACTCAGACTTGAGTGCGCGCCAATATGCTCAGAGACTGCCTCCCAGATAACAAAAAACATTCCAAAACATGTCAGGAAGAGACATCTTCTAAAATGAAGGAAGTGAGAGACAGGGAGTTACACTGATCAGCTTAGATTTAATACCTAGAAATACAAAACCAAATCACAGTAACTGCCTCTTGCCATGTACAAGCAAAAAAGAAAACAAAATCATACCAACTGTCACTCAACAGCAAAGGTGTTCCACTAAACATTTGGTTTTCATAATGAAACAAGCTTCACAGAATTGGCATTGCATGCATTTCCCTTGGTTTGTCTTTTGTTTGTTTATCTCATCCTCATAGAGGAATTCAGAAAACATGGGGTAGATGTAACTTCCATAAAACAGAAGAGTAACCACTTTCAAAACCAGGTTCAGAGGAGTTAGCGTTTCACTAACAAAGTGGAAGGACCTGCTGAGTCTGGTTTAGGCATAATTAATTAATTTTCACTAAACTTCCTATTAGCGTTCTTATTTTTGTGACATCTCCAACTTTAGTAACAGGGATATAGACTGGGATGGTATTTTAAGATTCAGTATTATCCTTAATTTTAAAAATGGGCTGGAAGTAACACTGTGCAATTCAGTATAAACAGAGTTCTACACTTAATAATGGATAAGAAATTATACAAACACACTGGTAGATAATTAGAGAAAAAGACATGGAAGCAGCAAGAGACCAAAAGCTGAATTAGTATTGCTCTGCCTTGTGAAAGGCAATTATGTTGAGATATATAAACAGAAGTATTAGCCTTAAGACATGTGAAATTAATTTCTCCCTATTAAGCTTTACTAGGATGGCCTCAACTAGAGGCTTGCATTCAATTACAGGCACCACAGCATCAGGAAAACATGGGTCAACATGACAGAATACAAAGAATAACAAGAAAGGTCAGTAGCACAAAAAACATGGACTATAAGGAAAAAGTGAACTAATAAACATTTAACATGAAGAAGGAAATTATACCCTTATTCAAACACATAAAATGCCAAATCAAAGAATAGCATTTTTCCCATATCCTTCAAGATGCCCACAGGCAGAACAGTAAGTGCAAGGGTTAAATTTTGCAAAAGAGAGTTTGTTAGGCAGAAAAACCACAAGTCACTAATATTTAGATTCAATATACTGTGATAGTTAACTAATAAATATTATCCTCATTATGTCAAATCAGTTTAATTGCTTCCTTCTGTCTCACAGATGACCACAAGACACCTGCACTCAAAATCATTAAGAAAATCATTAACAGCCACCATCTCTTCCAGATTATTTAAGATGTCATCATTCATTTCAGAAGCACTGCATCTCACACCGCATAAAATGCAACTGATGTGGGGCTAAAAGAGACAGCATTCCTTAACAAACACTCAAAGTTCCATTTGACCTATAGAAGGTTTGTAGGCTCTGGCTCAGAATTACAACTTTTTGTCTGATTTGTTAAAAAATTAAGTATCTTTTCCTGAAGTGAAATTCTAAGTGTCAGTTAATAGTATTGTTTTGATGCTACAATCAGTACTGCTTGCACTGACAAAGTCAAAACTTGTCTGGATTTCCTGTATGGCACTTCAGCCTGCAACAAGCAGATTTCCTGGTACCTGCCAACTTCCTTCAGGTGATGACAAAGGAAACTGTAATGGCTTTATGTTCTAATGATTCTTATACTTTCTATAGTGTAGGAAAGAGAGGCTGTCAAGATTTTTTGACATCAAAATATGGAAGTTTTAATTAAAAATGTTGCAGTAAAGTTTCTCACATCAGAGTTTCTAAAATGGACAGCATACTAACTTCATTTCACAGCCTAGCAAGCAGTGGTTTCTTACTATTCATTGTCCTAGCAAGATGCCTGGGAGCTGTCTCCTTCTCTACTACTAAACTTTTCTTCTGTCTCCACAAAGATTTGGGTCAAAACAAGAAGAATTCAGAACACTGCTATCACTACAGCTACCTCTAGTTTTACACTGCCTACCCCGAGGCTTTTAGGAAAAAGATGAATTATAAAGGTGGAAGCATGTGCTGCAGGAAACCAACATAATACTGAAAATGTAGCCCTTTAGACAGTAAAATAAGAATATCTGAGCAAGTGGTATTTACCTGATACTCACTCCCCCTGTAGACCGCATATTTACATGGAATCACAAATAGACTGTATCCATCTCTATTGAGTTAAGAAGCAGTCCCATCTGCCAGCCAAGAACCATGGTAAAGAATTCTGCCCGTTCCTCCTCTTCGTGTGAAAGAATGTTCCTTCAGAGCTGCAAAACTGAATTATACGAATATGCATATTAACTAGATGATTCTTTCTTTCACAAATTATCTAACTCATAATTAACTTTTAGTTATTAATATGCTTATTCGTATAATTTAGCCTCCAGCTTTCAACAAAACTATGGTGGCAGACAAGAAAAAGCCCAGAAAGCCAGTATCATTCCTGTTAAATAGACCAGCTGAGTTTTATACTTGATGAAAAGAGGATGTCATTGTAATTCATCGTAACACCTCAGCTCCTTATGCATCAGAAGGCACATCAAAAAAAACTTTAGGGTTCCAGCCTCCCCAATAATATTTGGATATCAATGTTTTACTGCAAGGCTAATGGATGAAGTGGCCATACCCCTGAATATACTTTTACTATGTTTTTACAGTGTAGAAAATTTTTTATTCCAGATGAGGAATAATTTGAAAGTTTTCAAAGTTCATCTTGCTTCTTTAGACTTGATGTTGTATTCCTGTCAGGCTAATATTTTCCATAATTCACCTGTAAACCTTCTTGACCAAATGTAGTTACAACAAAATGCTTTTTTGCAGCCTATTTCAATATGAGGATTTCCAAGTGTTTGAAAACAAACACACCTCAGCACACAAGTAAAATAATTCAGCATTATGAAAAGATCTATTTTTGTACTCAGCAATAGTCTAGCCTACTTTATTTGCAAATAAAAAAGCGAGTCAGGAATTTGAAGAAAACTGAGTCATCAGTCTTCAGATGATACAAACATATTCTTTGTACTTGAGTATTAGTTTCATATCATGGTAACTACAGTAACTTATTTCATCAGAGTTATGTAGATGTATGTCAGAAATCACAGTAAGTGATCAGCCATATTTCTTATAAAGCTAAAACACCTTTGAATACAATACAATTTCAAAGCTGCCTTGGGTTTTTTAAGCTCATACTGCTTTTTGCTAATCCAATTTTCAATCCTACAGAATTTTCCAAAGAAAGACTATTTACCAAAATGAGCACTGAATTTTAAAAATTCTGAATTTCATCCACATGACTACAAAAAACAAGAAATGTTTCCACATTTCATCTCTTAAGACAGACTGAATAATTAAAAAGCACTCTACTATCTCAAAAAATGGATAAATTAGAAAAATTTTAAGTCATTTTTACAACTGGAATATTTGAGGTGTTGACTATTAATGTTCGAGTTCACATAGGAAATACAAAAAAGTTTACAATGGATCTATGATTTTTTCCAGTTAGGGACAATGCTTCCAGTCCCTATTTGCTTGTATAACTTGTATTACTTGTATAATATGTACAATGAGGTAACTGATGGGTATGAGGTTATGAAATTATGTTTAGCAATTAGAATATTAAGTTCCAAATCAAAATTACCAGTTTTAGGCGTTCTTTTCTCCTCTTGCCAAAGGAAGAGCTTGATGAGCCGGGTTCTGATTCTGGGCCTGCACTTTTACCATTATCATCATCCTCCTCTTCATCTTCATCAAAGCACCACTCTGGAAGCTCCGGTGGTGGTGGTGCATCATCTTCATCGCCATAACGACGAAATAATTCCTTCAAATAGTCACCTTTATAAATACCTGGAGGTCTGGCCTGAGCAAAAGTAGCCACAGCAGCCTCAATACTGTAAAAAAAAAATAGAAAATCACTCTGAATGCTTAGTTTACACATCTTAGTCATGTCATACTTTACCAAACATAAGAATTATTTGGACTGAGAATCAATACAAATTCTGAAGTGGTAATTGCAAAAACATTCCTTATATTTGAAAGTCCATGCTTAGATCGGTCTGGTAGCAGTTCCTCTTGCACAAGATTCTGTGTAACTCTGTAGGCACTGCAAATGTTCTCAAGTAAGTGCAGCTCAGGCTGCTTTGAGTCCTTATTGTAGTTCCTAGTGGTCTGCTGATCACTGTTTAATCACAGATAAAACTTTTTTTATTGCTACAGAGAAGCAATGGATGACATGCAGGCAAATACCTGAGGACTGCGTGAATGCAAAAAAAAAATATAAAAGAAATATATCAACAAACTAAATGAAGAAAAATGTAATTCTTTTAAATTCAAATATGGTTACATTTTTCTCTGCTAAGAATTGTCCTTCCTCTCATTAGAGGTTTTGCCATCATACTGGGAAAAACCACTCTAATCTTTTTAAATTACTTCTCTTTCCAGAAGTTTCTCATAAAAGGACTGTGGTTCAGAAGTCTTTTACTATGCACCTAATACTTAATCTTGCTCTTATAAATAAATTGAAAGCTGGACCACAAAAAAATTAGAAACCAAAACTAACAGTCATGCATCTTTACCAGCCAACTGGAAAACTCTCCAAAATATACAATAGTGAGCACAACACAAGGGTTTTATTGTTGCCATCTTAATAGATCTTATGAAAATGTTTAACTAAAAACATTGGGTATAATTCTGTCTTCCATTTATCATGGCTGTGAATAGCAGTAATGCTCCAAGGCATTTTAAAATCTTACTGGATAGGGGAGAGGAGAAACCACAAAAATAGAGAGATGTCACTGTTAGGCTTCTTGACAAGCATGGGTCTTAAAACTGGAACAAATGCACATACTACACCGTGTGACGTTTTTTATTTTTCAGATATTTAATTCAGAATGCCTTTTTTTTTTGTCTGAACTGTACAGTATGGAATGAAGCCTGAGAACTTTAAGAGGGTATTTTCTAGAATAGCAGAAACAGTGTCTAAGAACAAGACACTAAGGTTGATTCACTCCTCTCATCTTTTTAAGAGGAGAAAAGAAGTTCTCCAGAGTGACACTATCACATGGTATCATTTCAAAAATGACAGTTTAAGAGTCTGTGTTACAAAGAAGTACCTTTCTTCCCCATTCTGTTTTCTACGACTCCTAACTTTTTTCCTATAAGACATTTTTTACTTTGCTATTTTTCTTAAATTGTTTCATATCTTCTGCAATGAATGCCACTGAGAGGACAAAACAAACCAAAAGTTAAAGTGTCTGAAAAATGCTCAAATTTTTCTCTGATGATATTAGAAGAGCTCTATAATCCTCTGGAATAGATGGCAATGAAAGCCGAAAGGGGTGGCACAGATTTCAAATACAAAACCCTAGCTGAAAGAAAACTATTTTCCAGGTTCTAGAAACACAGCAGCCTTTGAGAAGAATGAGTTGTTGAAAAGAGAATCAAGTAAGGTTTCTGACCTTACTGGTCAAAAAGCTGAAGAGCTTTAAGGCCTTTCTCTAAACAAACTATAAAATATATCCTACTGTACACAATACAGCACCAACAGTCCTACATCATATGTTTAACAAATTAATATGGATGGATTTTTCCATCAGGAAGATCTTATTTCCTCATTAGCAAGAAACAGTGCCTTGTTTTAAAGAATGATAGAGCAAATTAGATTTATCTTGATACAATGCTCAGCATTAACTAGCATCTTGCCAAAATTGTTTCTTTTGCTGTGGACATTTTTTCCTACCAGGGGATATCTGGATGTTCTATTACAATAATCTGACAGAGATGAGCCAACTTGATACAATTAAGCACCCAAAGCAAAAAAAAAAATAAGACATGGTTGTTGAGTTTTAAGGCTTTTCCCACCAAAGTTTAAAAACAGAGAGGCAGCATAAAAGCAGGAGGTCCAAAGAGATTCAAGTGCCTTTCCTCTTCAGAACAAAGGATCAATTCTAAGCCTCATTATTACATGCTACTTTTGTTTGATTAAATGCATACAAATTTTCTAATTCATAGGAACAACAAGAATCATACTATAAAGACATTTGTGTCTGTGTCTACTTCCTATACACAGCTAGGATCCTGAAAAGATTCAGTCACCCATTACTAATGGTTTTCCATCTCCATTACTCCAATGTCTCTATTCCAGGTTTACTAACAGTCAAGAATGACCTGGTTCTTTGCAAACAGCTTGCACATGCATGCTAAGCATAATAACTGTATGTCCAGTCACAAGACAATTCTGCAACAGGAGCAGAATTTTCTTCACTTAAAGGACCACACATAAGAAATATCATCAGAATGTTTAACAGGCTTGTCAAGAAACATGACCTTCACAGGACTCTGTCAAGAAGAAAACAGCGTTTTGTAAATACTATGAAACAAAAGTTATACAAAAGTTATGTCCAACAGGATGGTACATGCATTGTTTAGGTTTGGAGTTTCTTTTAAAACTAATGTTATCTGAAAATGATAATTGCTCTGTATGAACAAACCAACATTTTTAAAAAATGGAAAAAATGTATGAGTCTGTATAGAAGCATGCTGTAGACTTTAGTCAAAAAACAAACTGGAAACAAGGGCTTTGTCTGCCCCCAATCCTTCAGAAGTATGAATGTTACTCTGCTGTTGCTCTAGCTCACCTCTTCAGATCTCAAAAAAACCCAAAAACCTACACACACACCTACATGAAAAAGATGAAAAAATACAGGAAATAATCTGTCAGGAATCTGTGAACTCTACACTCTTGCTTAAAATGTGAGACATGTTATGGGGAAGAGACACCGTATGATATATACACTGCTAAAGGCCCACACACAGCAGGTACAGCCAACTTTTGACCTTCCAGACTTGGAATTCTTGACTGCAACAGGCTAAGCTACCAAGGGTTGATACAAAAAATGTTAATATGGGCTGCATACTCAAGATAATTAGGCAGCTATAAAACAAGCAATAGTGAATACATTAGCATAGCTATCAGGAAAATGAGTGAAACATACTGAAGAACCCTTTGGCCACATTCCACAAATCCCCAGGAACTAACATTCAAAGTTACCTCCAGTCCAACTTCTCAACCAAAAAGGCACAGATCAAAAATCCAGTTCTATTGAAACCATGTGTACAATGGACACCTAGAAAAGACAAGAAAAGGGCATAATCACTTGCAAGTGGTTTTAGCCAACGTATTTAGTATCAAAAGTGTGGGTTTGGATCCTCCCACCTTGATCTATAATATTAAAGGGTTATCTCCCTTCCCATCATGGCAGCACAGACCAAAGAAGGCACATAAGCCTAAAAGGCAATTTATTACATTCTTCCTGCAAATTAGAAGCAGCAAGAGTATAGGATGCTTCAGTTGATCACAATCAAGAGCACTAACTTAATGTGACTGAAATATGGCTAATACAGATAAGATTTACAAATCTGCTCAAATGCTTGTCAGAAGGCAATATAATCAAATTCATTAACTGAGCTTTTAGTGGATTCAACAAGCATGACATTCATTTCATACCATCAGGCAAAAAATCATATTCAGATTACCTCAAAATTGAAAGGGGTGCCAATAGACCACAATTCTATCTCAAATTCACTAATACCATGCTAAGACCAGACTTAATTTTGAAAAAATAAAGAGAAACTACAAAAGGAAAACTATACAACAGTATATCATCTTGAATTACTTATCTTTTCAATGTGAAAAAAAAGAATTAATCTTCAGCCTCTGTTATACTGAACTCATCCCCCAGTGAAAGGAGGGATAGATACACTGTCAAATGCATTGCATTTTTTTTCTCTCAAGGCAACAGCACCATCTAGTGAAAAACAGACCAGACTCAAAATTTTTGCCATTAAAAACATCATGAAGGATTCAGGCAAGATGTTGCCTCTTCCTCCTACTTAATCTCAAATTATAAATATCATTAAAGTTTCCACTAACATCAAGAGCAATTATTATTAACATTTTTCAGTTGTTATCATAGAATTGTTTAGGTTGGAATCTTAAGTACATTGAATCCAGCCATTAACCCAGCACTGCCAAGTCCACCACTAAGCCTTGTCCCAAAGTGCCACTTATACACAGCTTATAATAGCTCCAGGGACTGAACCACTTCCCTGTGCAGTTTGTTCTTGTGCTCCACTTTTTGGTAAAGAAATTTTTCCTGATGCCCTAAACCTCACTGGTGCAACTTAAGACCATTTCCTCTTGTCCTAACATTGGTTGCCTGGGGAAAGACACCCACACCCACCACCTGCCTTTCAGGCAGTTGTAGAAAGTGATACAGTCAACCCTGAGTCTCCTTTACTCCAGGCTAAACAACTCCAGCTCCCTCAGCCACCCCTCATAAGACTTGTGCTCCAGACCCTTCGCCAGCTCCATTAACCTTCTCTGGATACATTCCAAAATGTCAATGCCTGAGCACCAGTGCCAAGTACCAGGGGACAATCACTTTCTAATCCTGCTGGCCATTGGCCTTCTTGGCCCCATTTGGGCAGACTGATAGCTTATGGTCAGTAGACCAGCACACCCAGGTCCTTCTCTGCCAGGCAGCTTTCCAGCTGCTCTTCCCCAAGTCTGTACCTGGTGTTGTTGTGACCCAAAGTGCAAGACCTGGAACACAACACCATGAAGCAAGCCACTTAAGCTTTAATTAATTTCCTCATTTCTCTACCACAGCTAGTGAAGCAAGTTTAGTAACAATTCACTTGTATTCAAATAAAATGTGAATATCTTTTTTTACACTCCCCTACACTGAAGTATCAACTTTTTCAACTGGAGAACCAAAGAAGTACCTACAAAAAGTAGGCTGATGAAAAAAAAAAAACAATTTTAAGTGGGTAAAAAAAAATATGTATTAACTGTAACAGGATTGGGTTTTGTGCCTTTCCCACCAAGGTTCCCTTCTTGATAAAGCAAGGTAAAATTTACCATTAATTTTTTTGATTCACCATTTCTAACCATTTAAAAATACTAAATACTGTGTAACTTGCATCAAACTAAATGAATTTTGGCTTCCTTATATAATTTATTCCTAACAATTATTTCTCCTGTGTTTTCTGCTGAAGCAAATTTTTGCATGTCACTTCCTTAAGGCTGGCAGGCATACTCCTGTCCTTCACATGGCAAAAATAAAGTTTCCTTCCTGTATTGTTCTAGATGAATTGAAAATTTTGATCGCTTATCATTCACATTTCAGTCTCTTTTCGTATCTAATTGTGACACTGAGAATGAAATTGCACAGAATTGCTGCCACTAAGTCCTGCAGCTGTTACTGCTGCCAAGAAGGTTAAGTCAATAATTTTATACACATGGCAAAGACAAGAAGCATCTCAGCATGAGAATAAATGGCTTGGAAAGATCACACAGGGTGCAGTACTATCATAGCTGTAGACTGCTTTCACTTTTGATAAACATCCTCCATACCAGTCCCTCTGATGCTCTATCAGAGGAAACAAGTGCCCAAAATGACAAATTTCAGTAATCCACAAACAGGAAATGGAAAATTCCAACATTTCTCTTTTACTATGAAAGCCTAAGCAACATGTCCTTCAAAAGTTTAGTCAACATACTATTTTCTCCTTGGTTCTTTCTAATTGACTTTTTTCCCTTATAGAGGAGAAATGTCTAAATAATGGAAAAACATTCCACAATTCATCAAAGCCAAAAGGTTAGTGAATCAACACTAAAAATGGCATTTTGTATGTTGAAATATCAACTAAATGGGTCTGCTACTCATAGGATATCACCATGCTATCCATGCACTATATAAATTGCTGACCATAACCACTATTTCGAGTTCCAAAATATTATTGGAAGACCAAGTGGAAGAACTGCAAAAGGAGACTGAAAATGAGGAATTGTTAAAAGAAAAGTGAGAAGGATCAGTCACCAGCAGTATCTTGCTTCTGGCCTAAGTTTTGAAATACTGCTGGCGACTGGTCCCACACACTTCCATTTAACAGCTCCTCATTTTTTAAACCACGTAGTTGTGTTACCGTTCAGAGAAGAACACTCTGTCCTGCTTTCAACTAAAGCAGAGTTGATTTTCTTCACAGTGGCTGGTATGGGGCTGTGTTTTGGATTTGTGCTGAACACAGGATTGATGATATAGAGATGATTTTGTTATTACTGAGCGGCTTTTGTTATTACTTACACAGAGCCAAGGCCTTTTCTGCTTTTTGTGCTGCCAGGCTGGGGAGGAAGTTGGGGGTGCCTGGGAAGGTGGGAGGAGACACAGCAGAGACAGGTGACCCAAACTGACCAAAGGGATTCTCCAGAGCATGGAACACTCAATGCATAGAGTGGGAGGAAGAAAGAGGAATGGGAGGATATTCAAAGTCACTTGTCTTCCCAAGTCACCACTAGGTGTGGTGGGGCCCTGCTCTCCTGGGGATGGATGAACACCTGCCTGCCCATGGGAAGCAGGGAATTCATTCCTTGCTTTGCTTGTGTGCACAGCTTCTGCTTTCCCTATGGAACTGACTTAATCTCAACTTGTGAGTTCTCTACCTTTACCCTTCCTATTCTCTCCCCAGTCCCACCAATGAAGAAGTGAGGGAGCAGCTGTGTGGGGCTTGGCTGCTGGAGGAGTTAAACCACTATAGTCTTGAATTAAACTGCATTCTGTGTGCAATAAAGAAGTAAGCAAGTATCTAAGAGAAAACCAGGTGAAAAAATGTGTGACCAAATTAAATCTCTCAAGCAGTAAAAAAAAAAGTTCTCAGGGATATCACATCCTGTAACAGAAGAAGCAATGGCTACAAATTGAAATACAATAAATTCTGTTTCAACATGAGAAAAAACCACCAGTATATTGTAAGAACAAACACTGGAAGAGGCTGCCAGAAAAAGTTGTGGTGTCTCCAAGCTTAGAGGCTGGTCAAAAGTCAAATGGGCATAGTCCTGAGGAAGTTGCTTTAGCTGGCTCTGTTCTAAAAAAGGGCAATGGAGTAGCTGATTTCCACAGGTCCCTTCCAATAACTTCAGTTATCCTACCATGTATCTGGATGAATCCTAAAATGCATGAACATACCAGCTTAGTTTACTAAGCTCTTAGCAATGACACCTGCACAAACAACTGTTCCATGTACTCCTAAGTCACACAGACACTCAGATTCAAGAAGGCTACAAAATGATCATCCAAGAGGACTGAGGACAACACCCATTCTGACTCTGGAAACTCACCTGCAAAGTGATTTCTTGTCTCTGATAGTTTGCAGATAGAGATGAACATTAATATGACTGACAAAAATCAGAGTAAAATAGTTTAAACTAAAACTAGAAAGGATGCAAATTAAACTCAGAACTTTTTTCTCTCTGAGTAAAAGAAAAAGTATGCTTAGAACATTCAAAATATTCACTGTAAGACAGTATACCACAGAATAAAAACTTAGCCTAGTATCTACTATCAGTTTTGTGACACTTGCTAAAGAATCTCTGATAATTCAGTTACCAAATATGACTTCAAATAAACCAGACCATCAAATGTCAACACAATACATAACTTGCATTTGTATCAGCAGAAGTTACAAAACCATAGTGCAAGTATCATGTATTTGTAGAAGCTCTTGGGCCTGTATAATTTTCTGCATTAAGTCAACAGCTCTTATCAAACTGATGGATGCAAAAACACACTACTTTCTGTAAAAAAAATCTATTCATTTTGCAGTAAAAGCAATCAAATCTATATATGCATAAACATTGTACTGAGGGAATTCCTTTGCTCAGACTTTTAAGAATAAAAGACTGCATTTACAAGCAAATATGAAACAAACTAAGAATATAAACTAATGATGGGCATAAGATAGATATAAGATGTACCTATAAGCTCTGAAGGATTCTTATCGCTGAAGTGTTCACATACACGGATAAATGTTTCTGTATTCTCAGGTGTAGGGCACTCACCATGCCTAAAAAACACAAGAATACATGGATTAGGAGACAACTGGGGGAAGGGAAAAAAGAGGAAAAAATTAATTTCTTCAGTGTGATCTTTCAAATTAAAAGCCAAAGAAATAATCAAAAAGTGCACACAACTTACCCTTTACATTGGAGCTTTATATATTTAATTCCCTCTTTCTCTATATCATTTCTGTCATAGAATCTAGTGGTGTTGGTCAAGTCTACCAGCAAACCCATTTTAACCTAAAAAACAAAAAAAAATAAAAATAAACTTACATATGTGGTTCAAATACCAGTGCATAAATACTAAATGTCTAAAAACATAATAATTAAAAGCAACCACAGGCTACTTTTGTAAGTTTAAAAATTATTAAATATTGCATTTGTTTGTAAAATCTGTTTTACCATCATTACAGACATCTGCATTTCTTTGTGAAAGCTGGTGTCTAAATTAGCACTAGTCATCAATTCAAATACTTCAGTTTGCTCTAACCAATGATTTTAAATACGAAAATTCTGCTAACAGCAGAAAAGTCTGGTAAAGAATTACTTTAACATGCTAAAAAGACAAACATGATAGAATCAAGTCCTCTTATGCAAAGCAGAACAATACTAAATACTGGCACAGTGAAAGTACCATAAGAAAAATTAACTACTGAGACTTACATATACGTACACTCTCAGAAAAAATAACTCATTTTAATTTACCTGTCTTATTAGAGTGCAAAACAATGCAAAAGAATGAACACATTTTCAAGTTTAAAATTAATCAAATTAATTGAATTCTTTAAAATATCTTATTTAAAGCTGAAATGCAAAACAACTTCAGATACTCAAACGTGCTGTCAGCAGCTAAGGCGGCAGTGTCAACCACCCAGACGTTAGGCCATCCCTGAATCCAGGATGCCTTGCCCACTCTACCCTAATATGTCCCCTTGTGCATCAACTTAGTTTTTTAGTGTTTGTTTTCACAGCTAGAAAATAGCTCTTTTAAAAAGCCCTGAGGAAGTTCTTACATTTTCAAGAAGGATAGAAAGCAGAAATTCCACTGGCACAAAACACACAAGAGTATCAAAGTATATCCTATTGATTGCTGTTCCAAACAAAACTTCCAACAACAAACCTACCAGTTTTACTGTGTAAAAACAGCTCACTAACACACCTGAGCAAAGAAAATATTTCTGACTTCCTCTCTTGTAAGTGCAAGCAATTGCTTTTGGACAAAAAACCTCAATGTCATGCTTTCAGGTAGGACCAACAGCCTGGCAATAATTTAGCAGTGCAGTTGGAAGAATGACAAAGTAAAATACCATTTCCACATAATCGAGAAAAGGTAAAATTCAATTATAACTAGCATACAGTTCAGAAACAACTGAACACATGGCTATGTTGTTTAGTAGATCCCTAAAGGAAAATTTCCAATTATGTGGAGATAGTTCTCCATGTTCAAATTTCTGATGATATACATTTGTAATACTTACATACTTTCATATTACTTTTATTTAATAAATATTAAAAAGCATCATGATGTTATGTCAACAGCATTACAACTTCTAAAGTAATATCCAGATCAGTTCTGAATTTCTCATTGTCAACTTTGCATATTGTATTCAGAATACTTTTTTTCATCTTATTACTGTGTTTTGCAGAAACAGAAACCGCCTCACAAGGGGGTCCACCTGAAAGCAATGTTACACCACTGAAACTTCCAAATATAAAGTGTCAATCGAGCTGCTAAGCATAGAAACTGACAGCATCCTAGACAGTGCTTAATTCTGTAGGAATTACAAAAGGCAATCAAGTCAATGATTACTTTCCTTCCTCTCCAATGCCTACAGCATTTTGCAAATGTCTCCAAGACTACTTAATTCAGGACTTTTCACTTGCTATTCTTTTGCCATTATTACAGATCATTTCAATCATATATAACTGAAGCTCATGTGAAGTGATACTGTTCCTCACACACTTCATGGAGCAGTAAGGCAGATAGGCATTGAGTGTAATTTATCCAAAGCTATAAAGGCATTTGTGGTATATAGAGCATATAAGACTTGAAAGCAGTTTTCCTGCTTTACAGAAAGCCCAATCATTTGCATTCTCAGTCCATGCGACTGACTGTACATAAAACATTAAAATTTAGAGAGTGCAAAGCACAAGAAAATTATAAAGTAATTTTTAAAGAACAGGGGGATTATACAACATATCAAAGTATACAACTATGATTTTCAAAAAACCCATGCAAAAAAACCACCGGTACCACTGGAATAAAACAAAAGCCTCCCCTTCGCTTCCTCACATTCCAGATATCCCCAGCTATTAATGCCTTATGCATGTGTTCATCTGCTGCTGTGCAATGCAATGGGCTTTGCCAGATTCCCCTGTATGACCCCAGAACTTTTTCCTCAGACACTGGAGATTGAAAATATTCTCCCCAGGAAGAAGAGAGCATACTACAATACACTGAATTCACTCCATTCTCAGGAATTTTTTCTTTCATTACTTGTTTGAGGAAAATAATTTAGATCAGTGATGAATGTATCTGTGAGAACAATAATGTGGCTGAAAATTGGTAAGTAGTTTTCCTAACACGAACTCTGTAACTTTACCATACTAATTACCCAAACATTCTTTTGAATTAACTAATGATCTAGCTCTTTGTGACAGAAATAAACCTACCTGCATAAAGCATAAACTATACTAACCTACCTACTCAAGAAATAAATTTTTTAAAAAATTAGTCATGCTGTCACCAACTGCCCCTGCAATTCGTTTAAGAGAACAATAAGATACTATGCCAATATTGACAATCGGAAGAAAATTGAGGCTGCCATGGCTAATCAAATCAGTTTGTAACATTCAGATTTTCAGCAACCAGCTCTAGGAGAAAAGGAATCACACATGAAGCTTGTTAGAGACAGTTCCTCCCAGACAGATGTTGTCTTAAATGCTGGTACCTTCAAAAATCTGTGGTAACAGCAGTATCTATTACAGAAATCCAGATGTAAAAGTTTCTGCTTAAGTCTTTTTTTTTGGGAGCTAAATTATATGGACTTAAGTAATAACCAGTTTTCTAAAGTAATTAACCTGCATAATATTAGCAGTAAAAAACACACTGCAATAAAATTAAAAGAACAGTGAGCTACTTTCACCTTGGGTGGGAAAACTCATTCTTACAGGGCTCCTCAATTTCAAATTTATTGTGAAGTCATTGTTGGCTTGTTGGTAAACTGCTGATCTACAAACAGAGCACTCCAGTAACCACTACATAACTTGGCAAATAAAAAAGAAATATATATTTTCAAATAGCAAACACTCATCAACGATGCCAAGGTCCAACACAATGTAATAGATTTGACAAGAACAGAAAGATTGAGAGAAATTCTATGTTCTGGTTGTTAATCAAGATTACCAAAATGTAAGTGGTGATCCTCATGCTACTAATTTTACTATCAAATTCTAATAATCTGATGTCACTCAAAGCATGAATTTGTAGCATTACAACAGAACTGATAGATGTGACTACTGGAAAGGCTACAAAGTCTTAATAAATGATTATTTATTTTTGGTAGCAAATTACTAAGGAGGCAAGCATTTAGAAATTCTGACTAAGGCTGTGAAGTTCTCTTCAAAATATGCACAGAATTTTAAATTACTTTAAAACATGAATAAGACTGGTTTGGGAAAATTTCCAGGTATGCCTATCAAATCTAGTCAGAGTCAAAAATAACATAATACATAAAAGAGGAACTCAAGTAGAATTTAGATGTCAGAGACTGAAATATTACGGTTTATGGCATAAACATTTTTATGAATGATTTTTGTCCATTAAAACTGTGTAATGAAACTACACCAAGAAAAGCTGCATCATCAAAGCCCACCCTGAATGGGCCCCCTGACTGAGGCCCTTGAGTGTAAGTTGATCTGAGATAAGGTAAAAGTGACGCTATTCTCAGGTCTGGGTTGGGGGAGAAAAATATTTCCACATGAGAATTAAGCCCAGCAGCTTCAGGGTGGAGCCACAGCCCCAAGCTTATCTGCCACCAGGTCTGCACAGACTGTCCCCTTACCCGGGAGGAGGATGAGAGGTTTTGGGTGTGTAGCCTCCGGGCAAAGGCAGTGACTGCCCTGCACAGACTAGCTCAGCTGGGGGGCCCCCCCACCCAGGAAAGGCACATCTACAGGACATTCACAAGAGGGACAGCAGAGAGGGAGTCATGATCCATCAAAGTCCCCCTGAATGGTTCCCCAGACCTTGCACCGGAGCACTGCACATGATGCAAAATGAGGCAACTGACACACAGCCTTGCAAGGGACAGTGTCAAACTTTCCCTGCCCAGGGGAGGCACCTGGGCGTTCCCACCTGACACTAATGTATATTAATCCACTGGATTCTATACTTTGTGGCAGGGGACCCTCTCCACCAAGAAGAGGAAGATGAAGGGGAGCAGTAAGATGTCATTGGGACTCAGGGAAGGGTGGTATGTTTCTATTTAATCTGTCCCTGTCACTCTCTGTGCCTCATCCACCTCTTTTTTCTATTTCTTTCTTTCTTTCTCTTTGCTTCTTTTACTGTTAAATAAACTATATCCATCTTTTTGGTATCAACATTTAACCTCGTTTGGTTTTAATTTTGTTGTAGGAAATATTTTGAACCTCAGGATTCTGACTGTTTTATTCACAGAGAGCTCTGTTTAATCCTCTGTGACTAGAGCAGATGATAAAAGCACAGATTCAAGAACTCTAACGAGAAAAATCCTACCAGTTCAAGCACTGAGAACAGGCACATATGCTTCACTGATCATACTTTCTTGTCACATTACTGCAAAGGTACTTCTACCACTGCTACACTAAGTAGTTCACCGTCTACTTCATACCTAAACCTAAATAAGATTAATAACATGAGGATTCCCATCTTTTAGTCGCCTAATTCTTCTGATGTTTCAGGTCCGATACTGTTAAACAACTTACGAATTAATTGAAGCTTGATTAACAGGAAAAAAATAATGAAAAAACCCACAGAAAAAACAACACTTGCATGATTCATCTCATAGACACATTCAAAACAAATGGCATTAAACTTCCATACAAAATTTAATAACTAATTAAATTAATTAGGTGGTAGGCCTTTCTTTGCCTGGCAGGCTCAAAATCCCATTTCCCACATCTCCAGATGTACCGGACTGGTCACAACACTTCAGAGACCCACATGAAAGGCTGGAAAGGTGCTGTTCCCCACTTTACTGTCACAGCTGCGCTACACAACTGTGCAGAACAACATGCAAACTGAAGCACACAGATAGAAATGGGCAAAACAGAGAATAAAGAAGTGAGCCACAAGTCTGTAGTGATGGATGTCACGAGGTTTAATAAGGCAAAATGCAGGGTCTTGTGTTGGGGTCACAGCTGCCCTGGGCAGTGCTACAGGCAGGGGGAGGAGTGGCTTGAGAGCTGCTCAGCAGAAAGGAACATGGGGGTGCTGCCTGACAGCTGGCTCAGTATTAGCCAACACTCTGCTGCCCAAGTGGCCAAGAAGGCCAATGGCACCTGGCCTGTATCAGCAATAGTGTGGCCAGCAGGAGCAGGGCAGCGATCATTGCCCTGTACTCAACACTGGTTAGGCCACACCTCGAGTGCTGTGTTCAGTTCTGGGCCCCTCACTTTAAAAAGGATATTGAGGTGCTGGGTAGTGAACAGAGAAGAGCAACAAGGCTCATGAAGGGTTTCTTATGAGGAACAGCTGAGGGAGCTGGGTTTGTTTAGTCTAGAGAATTATAACCCGTAAGAAAACACTTTTGGAAATCCATTAATTGCAGAGGAGACCTGGAAAAGTAAACAAACTAAAAAAATGCTTTCTGCACAGGTGCCCTAAACAAAGAAATCAGCCACTTTTTCCTTAGATCTGAAAAGCAACACTTGAGTAAACACTAATAATAAAGCAATGTTTCAATTATTAGAAAATTTAACTTTACCTTCAGACTCTTTAAGTAGTTGGATAACATACTCGGGTGAAAACGATTTTCTTCAGCAACCTGTTCATCATATCTTGGTCCCAACATTGTCTTCAAAGGTAAAAACTTCCCTATGAAAGATAATAAAATTTTGCAATATTTTATGCATATGTACAGTTAGAACTTAGCATTTCAAAGCAACATGCTGAGCAGTTTTAGAATTCACCTTCAACAATAAATAATTCCAGAAATAGTACTGTCAACAGTAAACTGGAATATTTTTAGATAGGAGTTCTCAGAATTCACAAGTAAGTTTAAAAGTTTGAAGAAAATAAGTTCATCTAAAACAGAGTAAGTTAACATTTTTAACTAACTTTTAGTGTGATTTAAATTGGGGACTACAGCACAACAGAATATAGAAAATTTAAACGCAGTACAGTTGAAAACATGAAAACAGCATTTTAAAATGAGTTTGTCATCCAACCATGTAAACATCAGCTTTGATTACCTGCAAATCTAACATACAAAAAAAATTTAACAACACTCTACATAGTCTCAAATAAGTATCTACCTTCCATGAAATAGACATTAGAAACCACAGAAGACAGACAGATGTGGAAATTATGAAGCTTTATGCAACTGGTCATCTCAGGTTAGATGTTAGCGAGCAACACAAGGAACAGCTTCACACTTCACCTGTCTGAGACTATTCCAGAATTTACAGCTAAAAGGAGAGTTATTCTGTCATATAATCAACACTCACGTAAAACTGTAATAACTTATAGTCACTTCAGCTTGTTTGACTGTTAGAAAAATTTCACTTTATTGCCCTTTGCCCTTTCATCCCAACAGTTACACATCCTCCACCCACCAGTAAAGGCTGTTGGGTTGGATACCTCCCCTCCATCTCCTCATTTCTTCAATTTTCTTGCTTGTGTTCCTTGTCACCTTCAACACTATCATTCAGCTTCTCTCTCTATTAGTCCTTCCACTTTAACTCTTAATACTCCTCTCTACAAACTGATTATGCAAATCCTAAATTTACATTATATAAACACAAAAACCTATCATCACCTGAATTTTTGCAAAACAACATCATGCTTGAAAGTTTTTAGACTTTGCCGCTTGTCACACCCACACTAACACATCTACTCATTCATTATGGAACACAAAGAATGTAAATAAGCTATTTTAACCAAGGCATTCAGGAATAGGAGCTGCACTGACAAGAGTCAGTGGCCACATAAGGAAACCACCATCCTTTACAAGATGCTGGGAAAAGAGTGGGGAAAGTACCTGAAGGTTACAATTGTAAGGCTACAATAGTAGCATCTGATAAGAGACTGTACAGTTGCACAGAAGACTCTCCTGTTCCCCATCTTCTGGAACAGAGAATGAACATGTTCATTCTCTTCCTAGTAGCAAACCTTGATTTAGTGTCTGATTTGCACTCTGATTTCTTTTTGAGCAACCAAAATACATTCCTGTTCACTGACAGGAAAAGACAGACAAAGTAGTCTAGTCAGCATCCCCTTCAGCATTTGAATACCTACAGACAGCTGTGGGAGTGATGAATATTTCATATAGAGCCCATTTACTATGACTTTCAAAGATGAAACACAGATGTTTGGAAGTATTTAGGTGCTCAGTTTCTATAAATTCCAGTTTCTTCTTCTCTATCTGGAAAATTTGCAATTTGGTTTCTGTACAGATGCTTGAAACCCTTCCTTCCCTGTTTGCATACAAGCCTCTCATTAAGTGTGATCAAGCTACTGAAAATCTAAGCTTTAATTATAAAAAGATTTCTAAACTTCTTGAGTAATATGGACAAGTATATTGGAGGCAGTAACTACTGGCTCTTCTACAGTTTTGCCTTACATCTTATGCTAAAGAAATGATGCAGTAACAGCTGATTGCAACTCAAGCTTCCATGCATAAGCTTTAGAAGATTAAAAAATCATATGCTGAATTAGGTGATCCAACAGTAACACAGTGGCACTTTACATGGATATCAAAGCATCCCAAGTCATGCGATTACCTAAACTACATTATGACACTAATTGTAACTTCTCAACAGAATATCCAAATTAACTTCAAAACGTTACTTTAACACTGACAACTGATGATTACCTACTTCTGCAATTAAGTTCAAATTTGTCAAATAGTTTTGTAAAGTGGCTATTAAAAACCAATTTCCAAATTAGTTACCTGTCTAAAAGATGGTGTTTCTTTAGGCTGAAAAATAGATAAAAATTCTAAAAATAAGAGCCCAGTGTATTAGAGCACAGACATCAAGTAGATAAAGCTGAGGGAAATCAAAGTGAACAATGTAAGACATTACATTTTCTACATGTACATGCTCTAACTTTGTCACATTTTTTATCTTCAAATCTAAATTCTAGAACATACCAGTGAAAAAATACTCTTAATTTACCCTAATTTTCTGTGACATGAAGCTATCAACTCAAGGCATGACATACATATTTATGTATGACCATGGTATGTTTAGATTTAGCATTGATTAGGACGGCTAGATTGGGTAAAGTGACTGAGGTTAAGGGAATTAAATTAAACGGTAAAATCCACAATTGAAAAACCCCAATATCTCTAAAAAGTAACAGTTTTCTGATTCAAGAGAACTATGCTGGAGCAAAGCATCCATTTCACCTAGTATGTCATCACCAACACAGACCAATAGCAGACAACTAGGAAAGAGAGTAAAACAATGACAATGACAATCCATCATCAGATTATTCTCCCCAACTACAACAAGCTATAGCTCAGAAACTTCCTGAACCAGAAGCATTGCTCTTATTTAAGGTGCTTTCTCATATGCAATATGAATGCTTTCCATAATATCTCACAGTTCTGCATGCTACGTGTGTGTCTAGAACAGGATTAACTAATATGCATCAATAGAAGGAGGCTAGAAACCACTGCTGAGACACTTCTCGTGCCTTTTCTTTCATATCTTGCTAGCACTTTCCATGGCAAAATTGCCAAGGGAATGGGTTTTCAGAGGTCATGAAAAGCAGATATCTGCTGAGATGGTGATGCCAAGGCAGTAAGGCTGTAGTAACCTGATCACTTCAGATCTAAACATTCAGAGAAAGCTCTCTTCATTGAAATGAATGATGTTCTATTACAGTGCAATAAAATGTGCAATTCTGAGGAACTCCTGTACCATAAAACCAGAAAGTGGCACAAAACTACCAATATTTAAAGAAGTGAACTGGAAGGTAAGGGGAGACATAGATGAATTCACCTTGTCCAGGATAAAGAGCCCTGTTAACCTGCATGAACCCAATCTTACCAACAGCAGTTTCAGGCCTCATTAGTACTTGTATTGAGGTCATCTAGAAATTCTAGATGCCACAACATGAGACAAGAGCATCATGATCAAACACTCGATGAATATGAGTCCACCAAAGCCATACAAACCTTGCTTAGCAACACTATTACTATGGAAATGACAACACTATCAGATGGAAATAAAGTCGCATACAGGTGCTTAGAAATCTGATTTAAACACTAATTAAAACTAGAATGCAACATATTTGGGAGACAGTACCAACATCAATTAAACCCTAAAAATTGTCTCAGATAAAACTTCTAGATGTCTTTGAATGTAAAACAGCAAAAAAGGGAAGAAGACTGATGGCATACCATTACTTCTGGTAAGTTGTTCACACTAAAAAACTAAAAATCAGGTGAATGAGAACTCATCCTGATAAAGCACCCAAAGAAATGAGCCAAGCACTTTCAGATTTTTTACTGTGCATTAACTTCCTGTGCATGATTGCATGGAATAGAAAATAATTACCTTGCAGTTCCTGAATAAACAAACACACAAGCAGTGATGGCACAGCAGATGACACACTGATGACCCTCATTCCTGCTTACTCTACGTTGCTATTTCTGAGAAACCATGGCTCAAAAGACAGACAAACAAAAGCCACAACTAACAGAGATCAAGAACTTGCTGAGAAGAAAAACACAGAATAAAGAATCATTAGTCTGTTTTTGTCATGGTCAAAGGCTTAGGCTATCAAATCTCTCTCATGAGATACAAAGTAATGCACACGGCCATGATCAGGAGAAAGAGATAATGGACATGAGCAATCCAACAGCTATTATTTAACTGAGCCAAATTCAGAGAAATACAAGGAACTTGAGGGAAATCAGTAACCCAAAAAATGAACAACTAATGTTAAATACTGATAAATGCCAAATAATGCATATTGATGATTACTGAGGATTAAACCAACTGGGATGTCTCACCAAGTTCTAAATATAGTCATCAATGTCTTCCATTCCACAACCAACTGCCATCAAAAAAATGTGAGATGATGTGGAAATGTGGGATAGAAGACACAGGAGTTGTAACTATTAGGCAAATCATGGCACAGTGCCAGTTATTTAAATAACACACTGAGTAGCACATGTGTTTTGAAAACATACCTTTACATCATCACAGAGAGGGATATGAAAGGAGTGAAAACTAGAAAATATTGGAGGAAAAAAACCCAACAACTACGGATTGGAATCGCTTGCATTATAAAGAAGAACTTGAGAAAGCTGAAGAGAGATGTTTGTTTACTTTATCTTATACCAGGGCAGCAGAGGAAAAATTCACCTGAAGCTAGTATGATGGTTAACACACAATCAAAAATGTGCAGTCTAGATGATACCAAATTCACTGCCACTATATGCCAGAAGACTAGATACAGAGTAACAACCCAGACAGTGCCTTATGGGCAAGAATATAATATCCAAGAAGACAGAAACCACTGACTGAAATACAACTGTAACACTGGAGTACACCACTTTAACTCATTTTCCAGCTAAAGAACTCAGGAACATGTTGGTGACTATAAGGGCACCATCAGTCGGCAGAGTAACTAATTGACACAGATAAGACTTCAGAGCACTCAGGAAAAAGAGAACCACACATGGAAGAGGCTGCACAGAGGACTGATGTCACAGAATTGGTCAGGGTGGAGGGGACCACACAGGGTCATCTGGTCCAACCTCCCTGCTAAGGCAGGGTCATCCTACAGCACATTGCTTAGGACTGTGTCCGGATGGATCTTGGGTATCTCCAGTAAGGGAGACTCAAAAATCTCTCAGGGCAATCTGTTCCTGTTCAGTCACCTGTACAGTAAAGAAATTATTCCTCATGTTCAGGTGGAACTTCCTGCGCATCTGTTTCTGCCCACTGCCACTTGTCCTACTGGACACCACTGAGAAGAGCCTGGTTCCATCTTCCTGCCACCCACCCTTTAGATATTTATATACATCACTGAGATCCCCTCTCAGTAACCTCTGCCCGAGGCTGAACAAGCTCAGCTCTCTTAGCTTTTCCTCCTAAGAAAAATGTTCCAAGCCTCTGATCAACTTAGTAGCC